>JAYKKT010000089.1:9725000-10065000 GCA_036023115.1 Brasenia schreberi | reverse complement strand
TGAACCTCATGTGATAACATTTCTCAACCATTTGTCTCCATGCTAAGGAGATTTCATGAAGGCCAAGAATATAATATATGTTGGCAATACATTAATCTTACATGTCCTTGATGTTTATTATTTCTTTTTCTAGAAATCTTGGAACCATTGTCAAATTTCAAGTCCAACTGACAATTGCTATCAAGCTTTGAGAATAGCTCCTTATCACCATACACATGATTGCTACATCCCGTGTCTAAGTACCACATTTTCTCCGTTCTCTACTGCATCATTATCCGTGAATAACAAGGCCACTTCCCCGCCATTGGTAGAGTTTGCAACCTTGGCATGGACATAAGAATACAACATTGATTGTGAGTGCCAACAAACCTCTAATCCGCATGGATTCCACTTTTTCTATTCTCTTTGATCCATTTGGAATCTACATCTACTATTTCTTTGTGAAAATTCTAAAAGGTATGATAGCAAATGATAGAAGTTAACTTGTGAGGAGACAAAGGGTCAATGACTACTCAAGAAATGATTAAGATATGTAAGTTGATTAGCAAATATTTTAACAAATTAAGTAGAATATCTTCATGTTGAACTAAAACTGTATGGGCTACTGGTTGGATCCAAGTGAGCTTTTGTTGCAAGAAGACCGCTTCGCATGGTCAAGGAGAGAGAGAGCTTAATGTCCTATATTTGGAAAGGTTTTTTTTATGGACAAGATCTCCCTCTTTTAGCAAATTTGAACGTGCATATGCATGAATGGCCTCTCTCTCACACACATGCTACTACTCACCCCCTATACATGACATCTTAGGTGCCCAAGGAGGTGATAGCAGCCTCTCTCACTCACTCGCTAGTGCTTCGTCTTCAATACACCACCACACAAGAGGTGCCCCAAAGGTACCTATAACCAACGATCACACAAAATAGGAACCTAAGTGCCAATAGTCTCTGTGTGTGTGTGTGTGTGTTACTCACTCACTTGCTAGTGCTTCATCATCAATACACCATATAGGACATCCCCAAGAGGCACCTATCAACAAACAATCACATACAATGAAGGAACATAAAGTGCCAATACTCTCTCTCTTTCTCACTTGCTAGAGCTTCGTCTTGAAGACAACATACACGAGGTGTCCCTATTAGCTATCCATCACATAACTCCCATTCACTCACATCCACCTTGTTGCTTTGACAATTGGACTGTAGTGCCCCTACTTCTTGTATTTTTAGCAGTGAATAGGAACTCGTTTTTCTATTGTCTAGAACGCTCATCTAGTAGCTCTTTATCCTTCTTCCATTTAGTGGGACCCTTCATCTCATCTTGCAAAATCAATTGGCTTTGCAAAACCTCATCCATGGTCTTCGATTTCTCCATGAATTGTTGCTTATGGACTTGTAGAGAGCCCATTAGCTCATCGATGGATAAGGTGGAGTGATCTCAAGACTTCAGTTGATGTCACGATATTCTCAAACTGTAACGTCAATGTCTAAAGAACCTTCTGGACAACCACTTGGTCTTTGATAGTCTCACCATTGACCTTCTTCTGGTTGTCTAGAGATAACGTTTGCGAGAAACAATTGGAAATCGTCTCCGACTTCTCTACTTGAAATGTCAACAGAGAGACTAAAGGCAAACCTCTTGTACCTTCTCGACTCCTTTGTGGGCCTTAACGAGAGTGTTTCATGACTCTTTCGCTGTCTTCACATTTGCCACCTTCTCAAAGAGAATAGTTCAACGCTTGAAAGATGTAAAATTGAGCATTACCATATTTCTTGTGATTTTTTAACTCTTTTGTTCTTCTCGCAGTTGTCAACTCTACAATTCCTCGCTTGGTGATTTTAGTGAGCTTCTGGAACTCGGAAGCATCTTCATCTAAATCTTCCAATGCTCAAAACTCTTCAAGTCAAATATCAAGATTGGAGTTTGGACCATCCCCACACTAATCATAGAAGCCATCTAACTTGTAGGAACATGGTAATAGGGATAAAAAGGATAACAAGGATAACAAGGCCTTGATACCAAATGCAGAAAGCACAATGAACTAGCAACAAATACATACTAAATGAAGAAAACCCAAGAGAGAAGTTCAGCTGTTTTCTTGGTTACACCCCTCCTATATAACAAGCTACAAGGATGTGCAGACCAAGAAGATCCTGAAATAACAGATTCAACAATTAGAATGCAACCAATAAGTTCAAGGTATACCAGTTTACTGTTTCAACAAGTTAAGACGGAAGCTATTACTACAAACACATATATGAACCCAATGAAGATTTTCTAAAAGAGCATTCCTATCAATTTGCCTTTCAATATCGTGCAACAAGTAACAAAAACCCAAAATCAACAACTAAGAGGAGGAAGATCATGAGGGATGCTCACGAGAGCACGGAACATACAGTGACCGTCGCTGGTGATCTTATTCATGCCATAACGTACCACCTTCTCCTTTGCCTTGGGCATCTTCTAGTCAATAGCCGCACTAATGGTTAGAGAATGTTGGGGCATAGCATGGGTGCTTCCGACTATGGGTTTCCGCCCTCTAAACAATGACGGAGCCTTCAATCTATAAAGAAGCACACTATAATCCAAGGGT
The DNA here is from genome assembly GCA_036023115.1 of Brasenia schreberi. NCBI lineage: Eukaryota > Viridiplantae > Streptophyta > Magnoliopsida > Nymphaeales > Cabombaceae > Brasenia > Brasenia schreberi. The sequence goes on along the minus strand of JAYKKT010000089.1, from coordinate 10,062,412 downwards.
ATCCCCAAAGGGGCGGACTTGAACTTTTTCAATATTTCGTACTCATAAGTATCTCATGCTATTTTAAACAAAAAAATCGCAAGTGATAACAATCCAATGCTATAATAATAATAATAATAATAATAATAATAATAATAATAATAATAATAATAATAAGCATATGAATAAAAGGGTTGGGAAAAGGAAATAAGTCTCAAAACCCATTTAGAAAATAATTAATCACCAAGAAAGGGAGTCATTTGTGATCTAATATGATAATACGATATAGATAAGGTAGATTGCTCGTCTTTATGTTATTATTAAAAAAATGAGGACTTTTGGTGAGAGCATTGATGATCGAAAAGTTGTAAAAAAAGTTTTAAGAAGTTTACCTACTAAACTTGATCATATTGTGGCCGATATTAAAGAATCTAAAGATCTTTCTACTTATATTATTAATGAACTAATAGATTTAATTTTAACGCATGAAAAAAGATTGAACACATTGACAAAAAGATTATTAAGCAAACATTCCATTCCAAGGTTGAAAGTACAAGCCAAGAAAATAATGGCAAAGGATTTCATGATAAAAATAGTAGAGGAAGAGGTGGGGGCTGAGGTGTCTATCAAAATAGTACAAGCTAAGGTAAGATGGAATTTTAAAGATAAAAGGAAGGTTGAGACAAAGGTAACTTTAAACTAATTTTCAAGTGAAAATAATGCTATTTTTGTAAAAGGTTTGGACATATTAAAGCAAATTATTTTTCAAAAAGCAAAACAAAATACTAATTTTGCTGAAGAGAAAACTAATATTTTTATGCTATATGTGAATGTCAGTAATAGTAAAAATGATATGTGGTATAAAGAAAGTGGTTGTGGTAACCATATAATAGGAGATAAAAAATTATTTCATACCATTGATAATTTTGTTGCATGTTCGATTTGAAGAAAACACATGAGTAAAGGTTGATAGAAAAGGATTAATTGTGGTAAAGTTAAGTTAGGTATAAAAGTTTTGGTTGATGTCCATTATATTCATGGGACTAATAATTTGCTTAGTATGAGTTAAATAATTCAAAAAGTATGTTTAATTACTTTTGAGAAAGATGCATGTGAAATTAGAAAAAGAGAAAATGGGCAATTTATTAAGTCAAATAAGGGTAGAATAGAATGATTCCTGTGTACTTGTCATGTTCGAATGATTGTGTCTTAGCTGTAAACGTTAAAGTGCAATACAAAATTTGGCATAATTGCTTAAAATTATCGAGTTAGAAAAGTAGGGTCTCAGATTTATCACCTTTTGATTTTTAAAGCGATGTTTGTGAAGCAAGTATTTATTGAAAACAACATAAATTATCATTTTTTAGAGAAACCCATGGGAGCAAAAAGACCTCTTGAATTAGTTCCTACATATATTTGTGTCCCTAAAAAACTGTCTTTGAATAAGAAAAAATACCTTTTCTCTTTATTGATGATTTCACAAGTATGAGTTGGGTGTATTTTTTTGCATATAAGTTAGGAGCAGTTGATAAATTTAAAGAGTTTAAAATATTTATAAGGAAAAAATAGATGTATATTAAAAGTCCTTCGTTTGAGCCTTTTCTTAAGTAAAATGTCATGCACAAGCAGTTGACAATAAGAAAACACCAAAATAGAATGGGGTTGCTGAAAGGAAAAACAAAACAATTATTGAAATAACTTGAAGTATGTTAAATGAAAGTCACCTTTCAAATGATACAATATCAGTTTATCTTCTTAATATATCATAAAAAGAACAACACATAATAAAACTTCCTATGAAGCTTGGTGGAAATACGTGCCTAATGTGAGTAACTTACTTATTTTTTATGTATACTTCTTATACTTTATTTGACTCCAACGAGCATTTTAAAATGGACAATAAGAACAAAAAATACATATTTGTTGGATGTTTTGATGCTACAAAAGGTCATCATTTATGTAATCTCGTCTCCAAAAAATCAATTATTTGACTCGATGTTTTTGATGAAAGCAACTTTTGAAAATTGGACGAAAATGAAAATTAATGGTTGATCATTTCTAAAGATGAAGTTGAGTCAAAGGAGCCTCAAAAGGAAAAGAGTTATCTTAAGGAACACCATTTTCTTCAAATTACAAGGATATTGAGACAAGATTGGATATGTTACTCCTCCCAAAAAGGCAAGAGAACTTTATGAAATTTATAGAAATAAATTTCTTTAATGGTTGTAGAATCGATGAGTTATGAAGAAGCATGTAATGATAAAAAATAAAGAAAGTTAATAGAAGAAGAGATACATGCTATTGAGAAAAATGAAACATATGAGCTAGTAGACCTGCCACCATAAAATGGTACAATTAACATCAAATGGGTTTATTGGGTAAAGTATGATGCAAATGATAATATATCCAAATATAAATTAAGATTAGTTGTTAAATATTATGAAAGAAGGGGTTGATTTCTTTGAAACTTCTTTCACTTGTAGCAATATTTGGAACTTTTTTAGTTTGATATAAAATCCATATTTTAAAATAATTACTTAAATAAGGAAGTTTATATTGAACAATAGTAGGGATGTATTGTTGAAGAAAAGAATAAAAGGTTTATCGGTTGAAAAAAGCTTTATATGGTACCAAGAGTTTAGTATAGTGGTCTTGATACATACCTTCACTAGAATAATTGTTAAATTAGTGACAATGAACTTACTTTATATACAAAGGTGTGACATCATTATGATGAGCATATATGTGGATGATATTATTTTTATGAGTATATTAGCTAAGCTTACTAAGAAATTTAAAAAAGGTACCATGGATGAATTTGAAGTGACAAATTTGGGTCTATTGCATTTTTTTGGCTTTAGATTAAGTAAACTTGTGATAATATTTTTGTTTAATAAAAAGGTATGCATTAGACCTACTCACAAAATTTAATATGATGGATTTGTAAGTGTTGGTCTACTCCTATAAATGCATGTGTAAAGTTTAGTATAGATAATGAAACTCTAAAGACTAAGGAGAATTATTTTAAAAGCATGGTTGGAAGATTAGTGCATTTGACTCATATCTTCGCAAATATATTATTTTCAATCAGTTTGATTTTAAGATTCTTGCAAAATCCATTGATGCATCATTCAGGAGCAACAAAGCATATCTTGTGTTATATTTAGTCTACATCGCAGTATATACCTACAAATAATTTTAATCTAATTGGTTTTACTAATAGTGATTGGAGATGTCCAACTATAGGTGAGAAAAGTACAAATGATTTCATATTTGTTCTTGAATCTCGAGTCATTTCATGGAGTTCAAAAAGTAAGCTTCAACTACGTTATCATCACAATAAGCTGAATATATTCTTGACAATTATTTTAATAGCAGAAAAATCTAGTATTTCATAGAAGAATGAAGCATATCAAGATTCATTATCATGTTATTCATGATGCAATTGTAGATATCGTAATTATTCTCAAATATTGCTCTAAAAATGATCAAATGATGGATGAATTCACAAAAGTTCTTCCTTATAAAATAACATAATTAGAACTTCTCTCAGTATTGGGGAATTTTATATCATAGGGAGTAGTGTTGAATGATGGTCATGTATGTGGGCTATGGGTAGATAATAACAAAATAGTTTTTGTTTTTTTGATGTGATCCAAACTTTAGAATATGTAAAAGTTGTGGGATGGAGTTACAGGCTACTTTTTAGGGAGTGTTTAGTTGTGGTGGTGGTTAGGTTTTAATGGAAAAATTGTAATAAGTTGGATTAACTTTCCTCTATTTCATTTCATCTCTTTAAATGTACACACATTTTTTGTTTTTTTGTATGTAAAAGAAAAGTGTATTCTTTCTGTTTTCTTTTCCTTTCCTCTACCTTTTCCATTACATACTACAATACTCATATGCTCCTCTCACTCCCTCTAATGTGATTGACTAATATGTATGCAACCTAATATGGCCTTTTCTGCTCCATTGCCAATTCATAAAGAACCATTATCACATGATACAAATGCATGCCACTATGATACCTAATAAGACATAACACCCAAGCATATGGGAAACATAACATCGGTTGAAGTACAAGAGGCATGCTCATGCCTGGTCTAACTTTCTCAAGCACGTAATTGGAGTTATCGAAGCTCACTTTGTGACAATCCTTTCCCACCAAAGCTCGACATCATCCATAAGGCCGTATGATAGGTATTCATCATCTCCTCATACTCTCAAAGCTATATGATTGGAAGCCATGTATCATCCTCCTCTCCTCATTTTACCAACTACACTAAGTACTAAGTCAAACGTTGTGTATAAATACTCCTTGCCTCATGTATAATAATTTTAACAACTCATGGAATATACTCGCACAAAAGTTGTGATAGTCGACACTCTTGTCACTCTAGGTCATCGAAGAATGACTTCTTGTTCATGTGAAACACCCAATGTACTTTTAGTCACTCTGAAAGCTTCACCATGAAAGGACTGTTGTACTGAGACTAAGATACATGCCTCAATGCACCTAATTTGAGATATTCTTAGGGATCTTCAACTAAACCTAATCCCTGAATTCAAACTCGTGCGACCTCCTGTGACAATTGATACATGTTACCATCCTTGTTTGCACTCTCTCAAGTAACTCTCATGCCTCTATAAGTAACATCTATAGCTCTTTTGCCACTCAAAAGGCTGCCATACAAATCCTCCCTCACTCTCCTTGAGCCAATAAAGTGGGAGAGTGTCTATCAACCCATCACAATCTTGAATAGGCTTTTCCTTGTAGTAGATGATCTATGCAATTATAAGAGAGCTAGTGTGTCTGCAATAGTAATACATAGTTGTGTTGGCTAGAAGTGACATAGTGGTAGGGATTCTCCTCCAACAAAGTATTAAGCCTCTTTGTCTGACTGTTTGCTCGAGGCTAGTTCATTAAAGAGAACCAAAGCTTGGAGCATATCATGGTGAGGAGCTATGCTCGAAAGTGGCTCGTGAAGTAGGTGTGTTGACTGTTGATGATCTCTTCTGGCACACTAAAATGCTTCACCATATCCCTTGAGAACAATCTGACAACCTCTTTGGCTAAACACTCTCGCGAAGCTGTCATCAACACTACATAATTTGAGAACTCGTATACCATAATGAGCACAGTCTTGAAGTCGTTCACTCACAAGGGACCTGCCACAAAGTCCATAGTAAGTGACACATTTGGTGGGCTTGGAATTGGAAGAGGTTAGAGTAGGCTAACTGACCTTACTCACTTGGTCTCATCTTGTTAGTAAACATGATAAGCCGTTACATAATTTCTAACGTCTTTGCTCATATACAACCAATAGTAACTTTGTCAGAGCCGTGCACAAATATGATTCACTCCAAGGTATAGCATATGAGATATTGTGTATCTTGTGTAGAATTAAAGTGCCACATGCCACCCATTATCGACATTAGTAGCTCTTCATCAACTATCCAAATAAACTTGTCATGCTCCACGAAGCAGCCAATGAACCCCTTAATTAGTTGCAATACTAGATGTATGCAGGATCTTTCAAGGGATGTTGTTGCACCAACTACAATGTCACCCTCTAGTTACACGGTAGCAACTAGTGTCTCTATCATTTTTTTTGCAGCTCAACATTCTTCCTATCGTATTCTATTGCTTGTCATGCTCCTCTAAAAGCTCTAATAACCTCACCTATCTCAAATTAAGCTTCTTCTTGGTCTTTAAGAATATGTTTGTCATATTGTCAATGATAACAATGAAGGGAAGTCCGAGAAGATAGACTCACTATGTTTAAAGACAATGGATCATTGCACATAACTCCTCATGTACCAATTTGACCAATTACAATTTGTAATTTTCAAAAATAGCCAATGTTAGAACAAACTTTTTAGCTTGCAGCCCCAGTCAGTTTCTTAGAAACCACAAATGATTTTCCAAAACCATGGCGGAGGTAGTTTCTATCAATGATTTTCGAGAAAACCACACCATGGCGGAGGTAGTTTTTATCAATGATTTTCGAGAAAACCACGGTTTTGTGCTGTGGTTTTGTTTCAGAGTAAAAACTGTGAGAGAGGGAGAGAGAGAGAGAGGGAGTAGGAGGGAGACTTATGGAGAGGAAGAGAGAGAGAGGGAGAGGGCCTCAACTCTGCCTTTGGCCTTTGCTCTGCCTTAACCTCTTGCTCCACCTTGGCCTCTTGGCCAGTGTTAGAGTCTTTTGCGTCTTGGCCTGTGTTCCAGTCTATAGCCTCTTGGTCTTTCTTTTCGGTTTCAGGCCTTCTAGACTTTTTTGCCAAAAAAACTTTTTGCGTTTCTCTATACCCCTTTCTCTCTCTTTTTTAAAATTCGGTTATTGCAGGTTTTAGTCGAACTTTAAGCCTTGATACCATTGTTCTATTTGATCTTCCTTTTGCAGGTTCCTTACTTAGTCGTTTGTGATGTAGCGAAAAAAAAAGGAAGGATCAAAGAGAACTAATATGAACAATAGAAGATCACAAGAGAAGGTGGAGTGAGTTAACGGTTACCCTCATATGAATTTTTTTAAAATAAACTTTTCCTCTATTTTCTATATTTTCGAAGATGTGTCTATCTATTGTAATAGCTTCACTATTTATAGAGAAATTCTTTCTTTTTTTCGACTTGTTTTTTCTGCTTTTTTTGTTATAAGTTTTTCGTTACACTCCGTTTATATTTATCATTAACATATATCTAGGTTGTATATGTAACGTATTCATACAAACGTAAAGTTAGCCTTTCATCCGTTTTCATAAATTTACTGCCCATAATCGCCGAATAAGACACTGGGAGATGCCCAGGCAGGTACCTCGTGATGTCCGCACGCAACTTCCTCATGAAGTGACTCCGAGTGTGCGATCAACACTCTAATCTGCTCCTCGAGCACCGCCACACGTTTGGGATCCACACTATTTGAAAACTGGAAATGTGATCGGCAAGTCCCGAGAAGGTCAAGCTAAGGGAGTTGCAGAGTTCAAAGTCCCACCTTTGTGAGCAATCCGGCATGGGTCAATCCAAAGCTGCTCAACCTACCACTCTCTGGTCGGCCCTCAACCTTTAGTAAAGGATCGACCTGAGGTTGATCCTAAGGAAGGCTGTTCACGTCCTTGTTTAGTTGGTTAGCCAGCAAGGCAGGGATCAAGAATGGTGCGACCTGCCGTGTTAGATCAACAACGAAGAAAGCAACTTTGCACAGAAAAAACTGCAGATGGAGGATATGTTTCCTTTAGAATCATCTCCCAAATAGGTAGCAGATATGGCAAGAATCAAGTGGAAAGCCAGTCCGACTTTCCAAAAGAATCAGGCAATACGAGAATGGCAACAACGAACGGGAAAGCAAATCAGGCTTTCCAACTCTAGTCCATCATCAATCAGGAACGATCAGGAACTTCCGGTTCTGCTCTTGCGAAAATTTTGTAGACTTTAAATCAGGAAAATAGGCACTTGATCAGGAAGATGGGAGAAAAGTTTTTGAATCTGGCCAAGGGGTAATTCTAGACAACGTCTCACCTATGATCCCAAAGAACAACTGGCCGGCTTGAACCAATGCCATTTAGGACACGAGCAACCGCCGATGTTCCTGCAATCTGGAGCCTGCCTTCAGTGCTCAACCAAGGGTCAGAACCCGATCAGACCCTTGGGAAGAACTGGGAAGTTGCAGTGTCATCGAAAAATCCCATGTTAATCAGGGATTTTTCACGCACCAAACCAGTCTCCAGAACTGGTTTTTCCGGTGATCTGCAGCTCGCTTTCTACAATTCAACCGGCCACCCCCTGATTAATCTCACACAGACAAATCATAACAACATTTGATCTGCAACAGAAAACGGATAACAAATCTGTTTTTTCGGTAGACAGGAAAAAAATTCGGCTCTGGCTAGTTTTCGGATGCTTTCGGACTACCGAATGAAACTGGAGTTCACCATGCATGATCTCAAAAACAGCCTGATACCAGGATTTCAATGGACGCCCTCCGATGACCTTTGTCGCACAAATGGATCGAGACACAGACGCAGCAACAGACAAGTAAGTCGGTGCACACAATGTATACAAATATGGAAGAAGACGCAATAATGTACGATGAACAGCTTTGACTTGAGGAGATGCGCGCACCGAAATCCCACCTATGTCGGCAAATGACGAGAGAACATTACATATATGGAGAGAGAAACTCTTTTGTGTTAGCAATTTCAAATAAATTTTTTATTTAAATTTAAAGGCAAAAGTAATCATGTAAATAAATAAAGTACACTGCAAAAAAACATATATACTTTTTAATTTATAGATTCAAATCTCAATCTCATCATATGAATAATTGAGATTTATTATACTAGCATATATCAATTAAGTGTGCTAGCATGTATCAGTGTTTTGTGTGTGTATATATATATATATATATATATATATATATATATATATATATATATATATATATATATATATATATATATATATATATATATATATATATATATATATATTTGTAAGCGAAAGTGATGATACAATTGCTTTTTATAGACCTCTTTGATCCTATCTACAATTATAACCAAATAATTAAAAATATGATTGATCCTATCTACATTACAATTGCTTTTTATAGACCTCTCCTTCATGCATATGATTTGCAACTACTTCTTACTTGTCTCATCGTATTACCTTTACACCGAAATACCATAAAACAAATTGTTATGTCATGCCCAAAGCTTGTTGGTATGGTGGGACTAAACTGGTGTCTTTAAACTTTCAAGAGCTTACCATATACTCCTCTCGATCTTTTTTTGGGTGTCAATATATATATATATATATAAAATTATGTCGAACTCCTTTTAATTCCTCTAATATGATAGATAATCTTCAAGCAGTATGACCATTTTTACTCCAAAGCCAAACATAAAGAACATCTATCACACATTACACCCAATCTTACAAAAATCATATAATCGTGTACGATATGATATATACACCGATACAATTTAAGTACTTATATATATGATATGATACTTTGTGATGTAAGTATCTATCGCATGATACACACTCTATATTGTATCGTACAAGTTTCAAAAATCATATTTTCTAAAATAAAAGTTTGGATTTATTTAAATCATCCCTAAACCAACTTCTTTGGATCCTCTCTACCCCTTCCCGACTTCAATATCAACCTCTTTCTCTCTAAAAACTGATAGATATTCTACGTCTATTAATAGTCATAAATATTTTACATGTATTAATAGTCGTCAATTATAAGTTTCAAAATAAGGTTTAGGGTGATGTATACATTTGATTTGGTTTATTTTGTTGTTGAATCCGTTATCTTTTGAGGTGACGTTAGAACTTTTTCATAATTTTAAATTTTAAATATTTTTATAAATGTTTTAAAATAATAATTTAAAAATCAGCTAATCTATCGATTATTCCGTACAATCCAAGTCTGATACGAGACTGTATTTACAACACCAACACATAAAACATCCAAACATATAGCCACAATACTAATCAAAACACCAAACGTAAAGCTTGCTAATGTAGAAGAGGCAAGCTCATGTCCTCATGCTTTCTCCAGGATCTTCCACTGCGAAATCCATGCTCGCCCCTTACAGAATGAGATCTAATTTTCCTGTTGCTAGCCGTTAAACTCCATCTCGAGGAGAAAAGCAAGAGCAGGACACATGGTCCACATATACGTCAAAACAGCACGACACCTTAACTTCATATCTTTTCGGTGCAATATTAATGGTTGCAGTGCGCATTTTGGACAGAAACAATTCAATAAAGATAATAAAAAATAAACTGAAATCACAAAAGAACGAAACGAAAGGCTGCTTTCGCTTTCCACAGATTAATTTATTGCTCTCGTGGGCCTCTTTTGTGTCAGCCCCATGTGATCATGCATAAACTATCGTGAAAGAATCTGCTCCAGGACAACATTGAAAAACAGAGAGAGAGAGATATGAAAGTTTTCCTGTACCATTTTCACGGTGATTCCATCCGTAACATGTGTTATGTTTATAACATTCGAGGCTCCGAATTCATCCCTTAAGCTGCAATGGCGGTGTCCTATTGTACATAGGAGGATGCCTCTCCTCGATTCTTTCGAAAGGCGTCAAAGATGATCAGAAAATCATAGTCCAAAGTTATTATTGGGGTATACATCAGAGAGAGAGAGAGATGGTTGTGTACTTCCAATCAGCGCCTTCTGTGTTAAGAAGTATTTCTTTGTTGGTGTTACGGTGTATATCCGTGGGTATGGGACTCTAATGGATTCTAATCCTCGCTTGAGTCGATTTACTCGGAAGGCCTGGTAGTTTCGCCATCTGCAAGCAGCAACAGCACCAACGAAGAAAAAAAACAGAGAGAAGCTCCATGGGCTGCATCAATGGAGTCGGCGGAATAAATAATAGAAAGAAATACCATTGGTGGGTGAGTGACGTCCATATGCACTAACAAGTAGTATACACAATTGTGACTTCTCTTACCTACTTTACCATGAAGCTGATGCCAGCCTTGCACCCCTTAGTGATTGTTTACAATCCAATTGCACCGTGACGTGAAGAGAATCTGCACATATGTCTTAGTGGGAACTAAAGAAAATTCCGATATTTATGATTTTCGAAAACCACAACCATTGGCAATAATAAGGCTTCGAGTAATTACCTAGGCATCTGAAAGTAGCATGATCTTACAGAAGCCAAATCCAATGTGGAAGTTGCAGGCAACAATGACGATGAACTTAAATTATTGGAGAATCCATTGGCTTGGATTCCATCGTAGACCGCCAAACTGTCGATTGAGGACGCGAATGGGCTGTCCGGTAGATTGTGTTCCAAACTTGGAAAGATAAAAAGAAAAACAAATCAGTGCTCAACACAAGCGGAGAGATGTATAGATTCACCATCATCGGAGAAGTAATCAAGGTAGAAAACATGCAAACACAACGATCTTACCTCCCTTGGAAAGGGTTTTCCTCGTCGTAGGCCCCCCCGCCGTCCGTATCCGCGATGACCTTAAGAAGTTGGCTCATCTCAGAACCAATAGAGTGCTGTTTTGATGGAGTGGTAGTAGCCGGGCTGGGGCAATGATCTAATGCAACTTCGTGACAGAAAAAAATTGAGTCTTCAGATCCAGGGGACGCCAATTCTACCATTACGTATGCTAGACAAAACCATCACTGAAAGCGTTAGTGAATGGGCTGAAACTAACCTTCAGGAGTGTCTTCACTACGCATCCCATCTGAAGAGGGAGTCGCACGAATATGATTGCATAGGCTACGGCCTGCCAGTGAACTCTGTTTTACATCGAGGAGTTGCAAACCCATCAATCTTCTGCTCTCCAGTTCAATAGCTTGCTGCAGTTCTGCTTGTTCTTCCAGCTTTCTCTTGAACGCCTCATGAGAGTTGTAAAAGATCCTCCCGGACCCTGGAGTATATTGGCGAGAACCGAGGATTACAAGTAGAGCCAACGTGATCGTACAGTGCATTTAATCCGTTTCAAAATAATTAAGGTTCGCCTCTTACCTAGCTGCACTTCGTAGGCATCTCTGGAATCGAAGCTGTTTGGAGATGAACACCCAGAAAAGTCTCCTCTCTCTCCGTGCTTTCTGCAAACGAAACATTGAACCCAAAACGAAGGAAAATCAAATAGGAAGAAAGAAAGAAGAAATCAATTTCTTTTATTCTTCTTTGTAGAGCAGGGTGTGCCTGTACTTTTCTGCAACTTTTCCCTTTTCCTTGTAAGGCTTCACCAGCACACGAGCATCACACACGTAATGTGGGTTCCCTTTGGCAAGTATGATCTTCACAGTCTCCAGATGCACAAATGTCACGAACCCAAACATACGTTTCTGTTGGTAGGGGATCCTCACGTCTTGAACGGGTCCGTAAATGCTTCAAGAAAGAAAGAGCAACGGAGATACCGTTATTAAGCAATCAAAGAGGCATCGCATTTCTACTTAAAACGATACTAATAACACGAGAAATGAGATGCAGTACCTGAAATAATTGGAAACATCTTCTTCTCTGAAAGTGCTATCAGCTGGGAAAGTAAGATAGATCTGTCTCGACCCCGGATTCACCAAGTCATTCCTATCTATCCTGCCGGATCTGCAGAACTTCTGAGAATCCTGATCACCTCCGAAAAGGGAATTCTGTTGAAGTCTGAGGATGAAAGATTTCTTGAGTTAAAACCCCCATCAGTCCCAAGGGAAAACGAAAATCAATATACACTGGCTTCGATTTCAGATATAATTAGCCATTTGTAGCGTTATAAGACAAGCTTCTCTACTATAGCTTTACTTAGAGTAAGGGTACCGGATGAAGTGCGGGAGGAGAAGGAATAAAATTGAATGGCTCGATCAAGGAGATGCTGCTAAGTCTGGAAAAATCAGGAAAAAGAGAGATACCTGGGACTGTCGGCAGGTAGATGGTAGCCATCGAGGAGGAACGGATGCGTGCTGCATTTCCCATACGTGAAAGAGGGAGGGATGATATGGGGAAGACTAGGGGACCTTTGACTCCTGGATCGCAATAATTCCGACGCTCGATGTTCCGCTTCGGTGATTTTCGCTGCTATTGTAGTCTGATCACCGACGGGCATCTCCGTTCTGTTGTTACCCGCTGTGTCTGTGGGACTTCCGGACGCCGGCATGCCGTTATCTAGGAAGCCATGCAAGAATCTGCAATTGCTTCCATTCTTGCAGTATCCCCTTGCATAATACATACACGGCTTCCACGCTAAACCGGACCCGATTTCCGGTGGCGTCAAGCATAGATCCGCCAAGGAACAACTCCTCCGGTGACCAACGATGTTCGCAGTAACATTATTGTTGCTGTTAGAAGCCGCCCAGTTCCCATAAGGGAAGAGAAGTGCTTCGTTGTTGCCGTTGTTCATGCAGTCGATCTGGTCATTGTTCATTACGCTGGTGCCATAATCATCCCGGGAGCTAATTGGAAGAGAATGATTTATAGTCGCAGAAGCAGACGCAGCCAGCGCCAATGATGGTGATGAGGACGAGGACGAAAGCTGATGGTCGTTGAGGAAAGAGAGGTGACCGTGAAACTGAAAATCGTCAATGATTTCCCCTCCATAATAACCATTACATATATTGCTGTTTTCTTGACCGTCAGAGGAAGGGGATTCAGATGCATGGGTTAATCCGGCCGAACTGTCAGCAGGAACAAGGTTGACCATCTCATCGGTATTTCGAGCTGTATCATCACCACCATTGCATCCCCTGAAGAAAGTTTGAGGATGACGAGCAGCAGAAGCCCAGCTGGAAGGACTAGAAGCAGCTGAAGACGACGACGGGGAGAAGAGGACACGAGAATTTTGCCTAGAAAAATAGGGAGCTGAAGGAGATGATGCAGTTGTGGAGGTGGGAGAGCCAAGCAAACCGAGCTCTTTTCTCGCCTTGAAAACAGTAGCTTGGAGGAGAGTCTCCGGCCCGAAAGCCAGGCGAATCATTTCCTTCTCACCGTGGTCCTGAATCAGCAAAAGTCCCATGATTTTTGCGGCATTTTCAGGATCCAAGCACTGAATCCTCGTGAAGACGATTCTGGTAGCTTCATAAGCCTCCATAGCGAGCTCCCCTCTACCAGCTGCTAACTCACACAACACTTACTGCCCAAAAGATAGATCGCGTTTCCTCTGGTCAATAAAGGCAGACAGGCTGTTAAAATTGAAAGGAGAAAAAGCTACTCGCTGAAAAAGGGAAAGGAAAAAGGGAAGGAGGGGATTTTGGAAAGTAATTACAGTAAAACAACTAATAAGAGCCGGGACAGTGTTGATGAGTGACTAATGACATGAAAAATTTAAGATACCAGAAATAAGTTCAGTTCAGCAGCAGGGACACAGAAGCAGCACTTATCCATATGCCTTACCATGAAAGCTGCTGAAGGTGCTCAGTACTTTTCACTCAACGCACTCTGAGACAGGCTCTGTCACGCACCCACTAGAGATCCACCCCATTATCATCATCTTTCTCTCGTTCCGACCTGCTTAGTATTCCTTGCCCTCTCCTTTCCCCCTCGTTTATGAAAGTTAGTGTATCACTGGAATCGAGTTTTTGTCTTGTCAATTCTCTTCTGCAGATCTGAAGATCGCAACTTTATCAAGTTAGGGCTGAACCTGCTTTTAATCCAGTTGGGCGCTATTCACCTTCAGTCAATGCGTCTTGCGGTCATCGGAACCACCACTCCGGTATCATCAGCAGGCATCTTTCTCCCGCTCGGTTCTGTCTGTTCCTTTTGTTTGGAATGACAACAAACAAGCTGCTGCCTTTCAGCCTCTGCAATCTCCTTGTGGTTTCCATGATTCCCGGTCCTGCCCTTTTCCAAAAAAAATACGCGATTAATTTTTGCCTTAGAGAGAGCGGCTCAAAAACAAATGAGCATTCTTACCATTCTTCTAAAGAGAAAAACATAAAGAATTTTATTTACCAGTTCATGTAGACCGCGCAGGGACAACAAACAAAACAACGACGGAAAAAGAAAATAGCATGAGCTCTCTCTCCAACACATTCACACACCAATCTGCTGTTTCATCAGTTACCGTCTCGAGCAAGTGGATTAGAGGACCTGATGTGCAATGCTTCTTTATTTGGTCCTAATCAGTTGGTTAACCTTTATCATGTAAAGCCCGAGAGGATGAGAAAGAGGGCGATGGATTGAACTTCGTGTCACATGGGTAATCCCGACGGTCGATTGGTTCTCTTGTCCTCCATGGTACCAACTTACATGTCGCCACTCGTATATATATATATAAGTGGAGAGAATGGTCAGTGCTTAAATCTATTTAAAGATGTTTCGATCGCTCAAATCAACTATAGAGTTTGAATTTAAAAGATATTTAAGTTCATTAAATACATAATATAAAAGTATAATATTATTTTTTATTTTTTAAATTCATATTTCTATCGTTGATCAAACGAGAAATGGTAAAGATTTTTAAGTAGATTTGAGCACCAATTTCTCTCTCTCTCTCTCTCTATATATATATATATATGTGTAAAGAGAGCATAGTTTATATAAATACCTATTCATACTAAAATTCATTATTCAATTGACAAGTTCAATAGTAAAGATTTGAATTTATACTAAAATTTATCATTGATGTTAATTGAACGATACAAATATTTAAATAGATTTAAGCATATATAAGATGACTCTTTATATATATATGAATTAAAAAGAAAAAGATACATGTGTACTTGTTCTAAGTATATTTTATGAATATCAGTGTTTTTTCTTTTTTAAAATCAAATTTTAATCATTCATCAAACATAAACGATTGAGATTTGGTTAAATTTGCTAGCATATACCATTCCCCCCCCCTCTCTCTATATATAGATGTATCGATCACCATGTCGAGGACCAAGCCATACTTTATCCTTGCCTCTTCATCGAGAAACAATGAATGCCACTTTGTCCACACAAGACACACACAAAGGGACTTGTTTTCAAGTGCTTGTTGGTATGCTTGCAGCCTTGGTATGCAAATAGACTATGAAACTGAAACTACTTTTAATTGCAACATGAACTTTTGGTCAGCTTTGTGGTAAGGATAGTACGATCCACCTTTTTATTATTTAAACATACAAATTTTATATTTAATTAAGAAAAAAATCAGAAATTAAAATTAAAATTTTCTAATCTCAGACCTCATCATGAAGAGATCCATCCGAGCAGAGACATTGGAGAGAAGAAGGCTTCTGTACGTGGGATTTTTTTGGTGCCGTGGGGATAATTAACCTCGAGGAGTTTCTCTCCTCCTTCCGAGGTTTGTTTGTCGTCCTGCCCCACTAGTGAGGTGAAGCTCATCTTATCGCGTCATATTACATGTGCAGAGCTGGAGAAGAAGACTGCGTGACGTTAGTCCGCAGATCAACCCGGCCGAATCAAATGACACATATCGTCCGTTCTCGGCTTTTGGAACAAGGTTTGACGCCTCCAAATTATACGTCACCAGCTGAATCAAGCACACGTGCACGTTCATTGCCAAGATTATTCATTTTTACACGAGCCGGGAGCTTGCTAACCGATTAATCTTACCTCATTAAACAAATTCAATCCCACCGGTTTGCGACGATTCGAAGAGAGACGGTGGAGCCCTGCTGTTGTGAGAAGGGATCGCCGGAAAAGCCGCCATATTAGGACAGACCAGAAAAATAAGGCGATTGCCCGGGATTCGAGTAGTCAAGGGAAGCGGCTGGTTCTCACGGTGGAAAGAAATCCCCTCTGGTTTATTTTAATACCATAAAACTGTGGAGCAGTTCAGATATTTGCTCAATTCAAAGCTCCATCGGAATGTGTTTAGCATGTTTATGTACTATTTATCTAATGTATACGTTTATCTTGCCTATCTTCCTGATCTACGTAACAATGAACTCTACCATCTCAAAATCAAATGTCTGAGTAAAATAATCTTGATGAACCTTTCCGGAATCATAAGTTATCCATGAAAAATACATCTATATTGTCCAAACTAATAGTTGGTGGTGGCTCGAGAGCGTACCACTATGGTCATGGTTGAGAGAGAGAGAGAGGCATCATTTTCCTGTTTATGAGTCGAGAATCGAGAGTCCTCAATAATGGCTATGGTAACTGGTGAAAAGATTGATAGTGGGTAACGAGCTCCTGAGACCGTGCAATCAATACGGTATCCGGAAAACCAATAAAAAAGTTCTGATTGGGTGTCCCAAAGACAAGGGAAGGGACCATTCGCTCAGAGAGGGAGAGGGAGGGAGAGAGATGTGCCGCACATGGGGACCTCTGAGTGGAGCTGATGGTCGATGACAACACACTTTTGTTAACTAGTGAAGACAGTGTCGCTTTCAGGGTTGAAAAAAATTGGATACTACAGCAGCGCATAATCACATGCCCGCAAATCGACACCCATCATTGCGATCTTACCTTCACTTATACTCTCAGTAAATCAAATATACACAGAGATGCGAGGGATCGCCCCCTTGCTGTTGATGCTCGCATTTTAACAGTTTCTGTCCACTGTGGTGGAGAAGGGATCGTCCCTTTACTTACACCCATACCCGATCGATCTCTCTACTTCAGGATCCAAAAGGCTTTTCTCCCAACTTGCCTCCTGAACAAACATAAGTTATAAATCGTTCAATAAATGACTGAAGGCCCTGGTATCATTTGCTAAAAGAAAAGGTTGGACGCCAACACCAACGGTACTCAGGCCGGCTGGGGAAGAAGCTCCGGTTAGCATGTGACCATGTCAGTCTTTGTCTGCCATGCCATTTTTTAATCAGCTTTTAGATACAGTTATTTTCTCACTTCGGTTTGCACCCAGAAAGAAAAATGAGAAAAGATTATGGGTGGTAATTCATTACCCGACCCAGTAAGGTCGTGTTCGAGTCAAGGGATTGGCACTTCGAGTCGGGTCAAAATGACCTGATAAAAATAAAAATTTTGGGTCAGGTTCGAGTCAGGGGATTTTAGAATGATCTATTTACTAGGTACTGGATTGGATATCCATATTCTGAATGAATCAAATCTTTAAATTTCTTCACCGTGCCAGCATATGTAGACACTTATAAAGTTGTTGATCCTCTGCAAGCAAAATATTCAGTGACTTGACCGGAGAAAATATACCTGGTATATGCAGAACCACATTGACAATTGGACCATATTTTGTAATCCTGTTTTTTTTTTGTTACTTGACCCTTTCGAGGCATACCTTATCACTAGAGAATTTCGATTTCTGTGATTCTTGATGCGTGCAAAGAGCTATTCAATCCATAGTTTCGGAGTTTTCAAAGATACATGCAGTATTCTCTTAATTTTAAAGTCGGGTCTTTTCCTATATGAAGTGAACTTCTCTTCTGTCGAACATTTTGACACGATTTCTGTTGTATCTTTAAAAATATCCTTTAGAATTAAGAATATTGTTGATTTATTAAACTTGTATCTAGACATGGTCAGTTCCTAATCCATCCGTTTTTTGGTTAAAATTTAATTTCTTTTATAGAATTACTGGTTCTAGGTGGTTTCAGACCCAAACCAGAATCGACCCAGAACTGAACATGTCTATTTGTGTCACTCTGAACTTTAACTTCCCAATTATGTGTCATAAGACATATTTGTGAGTCATGATTTCAAGAGGAAAGTAAACGAATGCTAAAAGTTGATTGAGTTCTATTTGGGTCGATTCCGAGTCCCTTCTCAAGTGTTCTCATGTTAAATCCAACTAATATGGTCCCAATTTGAGGGTATGAGAATAGTTCATGGATTTTGGTACTTGAAACAAGGCTAAAAGGATCCCTGAATTAGCAAGAGTTGAATGTAGTAGGATCTAGATTAAGATGGTTGTCATGCAATAGGATTTGCATCTTTAATCTCCAATAGAGGATTGATAATTTTGCTATTAGCAGTCGATCATCGACTACTTTAAAGGATTGGATATTAACCCTTCATACTTAACTAACAAGTATTAATCAAAAAGATAAGTGGTACCTCCATGATCACTATTGACTCTTGGATTGGACCCGATCCATGTGGTTGGATCTGATTTAATGCAATCCTCTAAGTCGGGCTGTAACAAGTTCGTCCTCATGTTTTTTGAGTTGTATGTACCGAAACTATTATCTCATGGATGAGGAAATTTAGAAAACCTTCTTTCAGCAATCTTTCAAGTTTCTTAAGCAATGCCTTTAAGTTTGATGTAGAATTAGTTTTCTTTTCATTACAAAGGGAGGCCGAAGTCTGACACACACACATGAATGTACTCCCCGGGGGAATTGAACTCGCCACTACAAAGTGGGAGCCACAGAGCCCTGCAGAATTAAGTTTTAAAGAAATTGCACTTGGAGATTGCGTCTTTATTGGCTCGGTTCAGCTCGTGAAAGCTTGTTAAATGACAAACCTTCTATTTTTATCTAAGCCATGCTCTTAAGCAATTGTATTAACGTATTTAAGGTGATTTCAAGTGTCCTTTTTGTTTTTAATTTTATTTCAAATGAAAAATTTAAGTAAACAAAGGGCATCCTATTAGGGTTAGGTATTTAAAGAAAAATCTCTCTCTCAACTTAGTTTGGCTCAGCTAGCAAGTGACCGATAATCAACATGTTGCAAGAGGAACTATTTAGCTAACAATTAGCAAGGCTCTTAGTATAGAAAATGAGCCGAATCGAACCGGGCCATGTGCTTTCTCTATCTTGATCATGCAAGTGAGCATGTGAGGAGAAATCATCAAAACCACAGATGCCAATAAGGGCCGGGGAAAATGACAACACATATATAGTTTTCTTCCATTACAGGTATATATATGTATAGTTCTTTCCATTACATGTATATATAAAGTTTTCTATTACATGTATATATATATATATGTAGTATATATAACTCACATATATTATCGTTTTCCAATTACATGTACATATATGCACTACATTATGTATGTATAGTTTTTCCGTTATATATATACGTATATACATATATTATATATATATAGGAAAGCTAGGAGTTGCTAGACACCTCCCATGCTATTCTCTACTAGATGATTTGACCTAGATCACTACCGTATGATTGATCACATGGATGGTGATGATGATTAAGTAATATCTAGTATGGGAGGCTATCTAGTAGCTCCTACCTCCCCCCCCCCTCTCTCTCTATTTACATATGAATGTATATATACACATATTTACACACATACACACACACACACACACACACATATATATATATATATATACTTTTTATTACATGTATATGTATATATATGTATTGATGTATATGTTTTTTTGTTGTGTATACGACTTACTGATGCCTCAAATGTTGCTTGGATTTGCCCTAACATAGCTTTATACATATGGTGGATTTCAAACAGATTTGGATTGGATCTTATAAACCCGATCTAATAACCAAGATGCCTATGACCCTGCAGGCCAGCCCCGCCCAGCTCTCGTCGGCCCCCAGAGCTGTACGGGCCGAGTCATTCGATCCTGCTTCAAATACGGGTTAGACTGGCCTCTCCCCTCCTTCCCCCTTTTCTCCTTTTCTCCTTTTTCAACACACTTACCTACAAAAGTCTAGTTGTCTCGTCTCTGGAGTCAATATTATGAATTAATTCTCATATTGTTTATGAGAAGATCATATATATGAAAGCCAGTCTGATTAATTACCTTACGTAAGTATGAATACTTTCTTACTGATAGCGAAAACTGACTAGCTTTTCTAATTCAATCCATTTTAATAGACAAATCCGAGTTTGCATCAGCCATATGAGAGACTTGACCTTTACTCAATATGGGTTTTCCAGCATGTCATTTAACAATCAGTAGCTAATGTGGTCATCGAATTACCTGGTTGAATGCCATTAAAGTCATTGAATAGGAGGCTTTATTATATCAATCCTGAAATTGGTTCTCACAATAAGAAGGGAAATCCTGCTGTAAAAGGGGATTAGAGGAGCAAATGTGAGATGACAAATGGTTAGAAGTTTAAAAACAGGATTTTCATTAGCATCATCTACCTTTGATTTAATTGATTTCATGTACCTGGAGGTACTTAAAGCGTCACCCAGTCCCTGGTGGATTTTATGCTTGAATAGAATCATATTTTCTTTTACTTCACTGTGAGTTTCTTTTAATCAGCAACCATCTTTCACTGATTGAAATCATTCGCGAATTCGTTTAGAATTCAATATGCTAGTTGGTTGTTCTCTTCTCCTCGGGTTGACGATATCAACTTAATTTCCAATTGAATCATCAATTCCTTTGCCGGTTCATCACAAGACAAAGGAAAAGAAAACACATGAAATGAAAGGAGAACTAGGAAGATAACTGAGAGACTTTGTTCAAGTCTTTGTTTCTAAGCAACAAAGGAGATAACTGAGAGTCGTCAAGCTAGACTGTTCTATGGTTCGACAACTCCTAAAGTCAATTCGCCTTCTTCCCCTCTTTCTCTCCTAAGGTCATTGCATACCTAATCTATGAATTGTTTCGGTATATTTTCAGGTTATAGAATGAGATTTCTAATATTTTACTATTTAGTACCTATTTCTTTGTTAAATTTACAGAATTGCCACCTGCAAAAAATATATTTTTGCTCATGAACTGTTTATAGAATTGTAGAAATGTCATAATCTATCTTTAACTATTTATTTGATTTACAAAATAACCAAAAATATGTTTTAATACTTCTGTCCTTAAGATTTTTATGAAAATCTCAAAACAAGCTGACAAATAAAATTACCAATATGCTCATTTGCAATACAAAAATTATAGAAGCATGCATGAAAGAATTACTATAATATCCCCGAACTAGTTCTGAAATTATTAAAAATTTATTTTTTTGCTTATTTCCAAAATAGTACTCTAAACATATTTACAGTTTAGTACTTGGACATTTATGTTATTACAATTTAATATCAGACTAGTTTTTATTATCTATTTAATATAATTAGTTTTAATTCTTTTGATCTTTTGCTTGTCTATTGTTTCATATTTGATATATTTAGACCCTCTTGTGTTATCTTTGTCAAATATTTTAAAATAAAAATCATAATTTTTGTTTCTGAGTTGGCAAAGACATAAAACTAAATGACTTAAAATTTAAGAATTTTGTTGGTCTTAACCCTATAGAATATTGATTATGTGCTTAGGGAAATAGTTTTATCCCTTACACCAAATGCAACAGATAAGAAAAAAGAAAAATATATAACTTTCATAAAGGATGATACGAAAGCGAAGACTATTATTCTTCCATATATGGAGGATGACTTTATTCAGGTCTTTACAGAATTCAAAACCAAAAAAAGCTATTGTATTATATAACAACTAAATATGATACTACAACTAAATTTCATGTTCAATTACTCTTTCAAAAAAATTCTCACAAAACGAAAATAGGGGACAATATAGTTGAACACGTAAACCAAATATCTACTATCTTCAACAGTCTTCACACTTCATGGAATATGGTGACCACAACCCTAAGACTTAGCTTTGACTTTACCATTTCTAAACTCTCTTTAAAACTAACAATTGAACATGAACATATGAAACAAGGGTAGAAGAAAAACTTGCTAGTTGCTTAAGATTATTTAGGGATGAGCTACAAAAACAACTAGAATAAAAAAAAGTTTGACAAATATAACAAGAAAGACGATCAATTTTTCAAGAAATTATACGAATCTCCTTAGATCAAATGCTTCAATAATGACAAGACGAGGCACTACAAATAGGACCACAACAAAAGGAATATCGCGGGAAACAACCAGCACCGTGGCCTCATAGAGAAGCACCTTATAATTTGTGTCATTTTTGAGTGCATGTACTTAGATTGCCCTGTGACCCGGTTGGTGAATCGATTTTGGAGCAAGTCAACACATTTCAAAAAGTAAAGAAGGAGACATAGATACGAAGGAACACAAACATGGGAAAAATTGAGTCTATATGAGAAATGATTCTTTTGTTGTTGTTTTAGGATTGGGTCATTTATAATTTTTTGTAAAAGGCACGTCAGTTATACTTATTGATGTTTTAATTATGCCTTCTATTAAGTACAATCTTGTGTCGTTACCTATCTTCATTAAGAAAGGGTTTAAGGTTAGATTTGTTCATAAGAAAGTTACTCTACGAAAACATGATAGGATAACTTTTTGGTTTATTTAATTTTCAATATGTTTTGTTTAAATTATACATCGATGATAATGAAAGTTCTTATTTTATTTATATTGATTGTGCATTTGTTATTGATGTGAATATATGACATATAAGTTTAAACAAGTTAAGAAAATTAACCAATTTTGATTTATTCTCTAAGTTTGAAGAAAAAACTTTTAATAAGTATGAAACTTTTATAGAAGAGAAAATGACTAGAAAATCATTTTCTAAATAAATAATTATGTCAAGAACCCTATTAAAAATTATTTACACAGATATATGTAAACCCTTTAGGATAATATCTAATAGTAGAAAAGTTTAGAGACATGGCTATTTATATCTCCAAGCATATAAATTTGAGACACTTAAAATAAGTAAAGAATATAAGCATAAAGTTGAAAACTAATTAAGGTTGACAATGAAAGTCTTATGTCTGATCGAGACAGTGAATACGCCTATTCAAAATTTTTAGAATACTATAAATATTTTGATATTTTAAAACAAAATAATATGTCTAGGACACCTTAATAAAATAATACAGTTGAAAGATATAACATGATTTTGTTGAATATAATTATGTATATATTAATAAATGCTTCTCTTTCAAAGATATTTTAGGGAGAAGCGGCTATAGTAGTATGTATATTAAATAGAGTACCATGTAAAACTGTATCATGTGACATGTGGTTTGGTAAAAAATCAAATCGAAGTCATCTCAAGAGGTGGTGCTCTGTTTTCTATATAAAGATTCTTGATCAGTCTAAACATAAGCTAGATAGTGGGTCATTTAGATGTATTTTTATTGGGTACCCAAAAGGTTCCAAGGAATATAGATTTTATCATAAGATCATGTTTTAATAAAGAGTAGGGATGTTGAATTCTTATAAGATACTAAGAACGATATCTTTGAGATTTATGATAAGAGTACTGATGATCTAGTGGATCTGAATTTATGATCATATAAATTCATAGATTCTGATCCAAATAAACTTCTTAAACAAACTAAAACTTTAAGTGGATATAAAAGACTTAGAATCATACCATCATACTTAAAATATTATCACACTTACCTTGTAGAGAAAGTGTGTAGTTCAATGGATCTAAATTGAGTTGACTGATAATATGATCTATGAGCAAGCTATTAACTCATATGAATCAACCGATTGAGAAAAAATAATGGAGGGAGAAATTAAATCTATTGAGAAAAACCAAGTTTGATAATTACGAATTTGTCAAAAGGCAGAAATGCCACAGGTGGTAAATGACTTATTAAAAAGAAATATAAAGTCAACGAAACAATCGACAAATTTAAGGCAAGGTTAATTGCAAAGAGTTTTTCACAAAAGGAGATGATAAATTATGTAGAGATATATCTTCTATTGTGAAATTTACATCCATTAGAATTATTCTGGCTATTTTATATATTGTGATTTGGATTTACATCAGTTAGATGTAAAATTTATTTTTAAATGATGATTTAAATGAATTTATTTATATGCAAAAGCTAAAAGGATATGTTATTAACGGTTAGGAAGATAAAGTATGTAAATTGAGGAAATCACCATATGGTCTTAAACAATCATCTCATCAATGGTATTTGACTTTTCAAGAGTTTATCGCTAATTAACTTTACTACTGTATATATGTCTGGAACCGTTAGAGTCACTTTGTCTTTCTATCTTTACATGTAATGACATATTATTGACTGAGAATAACAATAAGATGACTGTTAAAATCAAGTCTTGTTTTGAAAAAGCTATGTGAGTAACCGTAAAATCTGTCTTCTCCTTCTCTAGGTCATTCAGGCTTGTCTTCAGCACACCCGGTGATCCGAAGCATGTTGGAACTCTAACATGCTGAAGGAAATAGGAGAGAGAGAACCTACTCTGTCTAGTAATGGCAGATTCAGTAGTCCAAGCTGCATTTTCTCTTCTGATAACGTCTGGGAGAGGTATTGATGAAAACCTTGGTATCAATCATGAGTATGAAAAGTTTGCATGGGGAAGAGAGAATCCAAAATTAGTAGGAACCGATATTTGTTGCACCTGAAGCCAGAGGCTCATTTTGTACATTACTGATCGACGTTTGTGTTTACTTGTCTCACTTAATTCTATGGTAGGTGCTAGAATTCCGAGTGAAATGAGATGCTTGATACTCGGCCTGCAGTCACTGACCACCTAACTTACCATTTTCTAAGTCTTTTGATTTAATTTGGAGGGAAGAAATTACGATTTGGAGAAAGATTGGATTCAATGGCCCGGCGCAGTCTTGCCTACATCACATATAAAAAAATAAATTTAGATGTCACTGTCACAGCACTACAACCAATCAAACAGCATTCAGGCTCCAAGTTCACAACTTTCTGCTTATAACTTGATCAATTTGAGCCTCACTTAGATTGCTTCCTTCTCATTTAGGCACACGATCCGAAGATTCAACATATTTGCCACTTTTTCTTGATTTTTTAAACTGTTGTGCTCTAAAAGGATTTTTATTTGAAATCTTTTTTGCAGAGAAAAATTGAGGTGGTTCCATATGTACAAGCAATCTACATCATTGGTAGCTGCCGCTACAAAGACAAAGTTTGGCGGCTCAATCAGCTTGTCAGGTCAAAGTAATCTTGCGAGAAGTCTAAGAAGGGAAAGTCCCCCAGAATGGCATCCTTCATGAACAAAGCAGGCATCTCCTCTTCCTTCATGTCTTCGCCTGAATTTCGCCTACCGTTAGGGAAATATTGAGACGGATAGGTCAGGGTCCTTCCAAGATCAGCAAGGTCATTGAAGGGATCATCGTCCACAGGACAGTTTTCAAATTTGAGATCATCCATCCTGGAATCCAAAAGTGTGGAATCTATAGTCTCCTCGGAAGGGGAGCCAGCTTCGTCGGATTGCTGTATTATTTTCTCGCAGGTGTTTTTCTTATTATAGATCCGGCAAAGAACCCAGTCATCCAACTGCAGACGCAAAGTGGCAATAAGTGGGTAATTAGCTCTATGCTAAAAATGAACGGCGAGAGATCAGAACTGATTAGCCTATGCATTGAATTCATGAGAGAGAGAGGGCTGATGGTACTTCGTTACTCACCCTTAAGCTGCCTTTCTTTTTGTTGGTGGAATCCTTGATTCTATACTCGTGCATGATCCAGTTGGTCTTGTATCCGTGTGGTGCTTTGCCTGCATAGAAGACGAGCGCCTTCTTGATGCCTACATGCCGTGTGCTTTCTAAAGGACGTATATGCTTGTCTGCACCGGTTGCTTTCCAGTAGCCACTCCCTGCGGCTCTGTTTGGCCTTGACCCATTTGGGTACTTCCGGTCTCGGGGGGTGAAAAAGTACCACTCCTTCTCTCCAAACAAAGCCTTCTCTGCACAACATAAATTTCGTACACAACAAATAAGTAAGTTCAACGCTTTGTCTTTTCAATTTAGTTTCTTCTCCTGATTTCAAGCCAACAACTTTACTGCTAATTGGTGTTGCATGTGTTAATCACCTGGAAGTTGCCACGGATCGTACTTGTAGAGATCTATCTCTGCTATGATCGGAACCGGGAGTACCTGGCACTGAACTTTTCTGCACAAATAGTGAATGACAAGCTCCTCGTCCGTAGGGTGAAATCTGAACCCAGGAGGAAGATGTAAATCAGCTTCTGCGTTAGCCTTTCTCACCATTTTCACGTGGAAGTTCATTACAGCAGCTTTCTTTTTTCTATGCTCTCTCGGTCTTCCCTTTCTCCCCCTACTGTCGAAAAGAGAGAGAGAGAGAGAGAGAGAGAGAGAGAGAGAGAGAGAGAGAGAGAGAGAGAGAGAGAGAGAGAGAGAGAGAGAGAGAGCGAGTTGTGCATTGGATGCGTACTCAAGCCAATAAATAACTTCCAAGGCACACGAAGCACACAGGTGTGCTCAGTAGGATACGAAAAGTAGGAAAATGGCCCCGCCTAGTGGGATGAATTTCAATATAGTGTTCAAAGATTCTGTTCCCTCCCATTTACTTTTCGACATGCTAGAGATAATGCCCTCGGGCGATCCTTGTCCACTTTTCGCCTCTTCAGCTTTCAAATATGTAACGTTGTCCATATATGGCGGCCGACCTCTTTCAGTCAAACGCCACCAAATCGATCGAATACTTTGCCAACCAGATCAAAAACATGGAAGAAATCAACAGCCCCAATCAAGTCCCCACACGAATAGCAAGCAGAAGCACCAACCATGAGTGACGGGAGCTCTGTCCCTTGTGAAACATTCAAAGCCAACGTCAAACCATGCACCAAGTTTACTATTTTCACAACTAAGTAACTAAACAGTGAGGTGAGAAACACGGGTAATTAGCCCACGTGGCAATGATCGTTTTTGCACGTTGGGAGCTCGAATCATGTAATCCACTTTGCTCTCTGCCTGTAGAGTTGATAGGTTGATCAGTTGGATTGTGGTGTTCAAACAATCAACCGAACCTCATTGTGTCTACGGCTTACGGCCTTACCGCACACTAAACTTTAGTTGGAGAAAAGCAGTGGCAGATCTAAAAATTCTTGGGGGTGAATAAACCATGAAGCCGTTCAGGATGAGGCGAAGTATGTTTCAAGTTCACATAAATCATAGTTTTTCTTTTAAATTAAAGAATTACTGTGGAGCGAAAGCCCCATCTCGGCTCAATGTTAGATCCGCCACTGGACAAGAGAGTTGAAGCATGTGTCGGCTAGTCAAGGCGAGAAGCATATTACAGAGGAAACAGAAATATCCCGATCAGTCAAACACGAGAGAAGCTTCTCGGTAGCTTCGTTCCCTATAGGATGGCCCTTTAGTTTGAGAGAAGCGAGCAGCCATGAACACCCACTGGCTGGCGCTTATCGTCACCATCCTGACGTTCAATTGGGGGCTGCATATGAGCGACGTCATTGTGAATGATGTCATGTTAGTGAGCATCGGCAATTTGTGAATGATTGGCAAGAGACAAGGCACGTAAGCAAATAAAGCAGATCCAAAGTTTCCGGAGCTTTGCAAAGAGTTCATATTGGCGATTATTGAAGCACGTAGTGCTTGTAGAAAAATATGTTAGCTGATGTAAGAAATCACTGTTGCATGACCAGTCAATCCAAATCAGCCCAAACCTGAATAAAGGAAGAGTGTTTTGTTTGGTTAAGCTTTCAACATTCGGTATAAAACTTTATTAAAGCTTTCAACAGTCGGAATAAAACTTTATTAACTTTATCTATCACAATTCTGAACTATAAAATAAAAATTAGAGATTTTTAAGTGAGACTTTATCACTTTTTATAAGTGGAGTTACTTGGTAATAACTTGTAGTAAGTGTCAATTTATGTAATATGTCATTAGGGTTGTTAATTTGTAAGTTCCTTCTTGAAAAACTGTTTTGTATCTCCCTGTATAAAGAGATAAGCTGATGCCAAAGGAATATTTCCTTGCAATGAAACCATTTTCTCACTAGCTATTTAGTTTAGAACATTTGTCCTCTTTCATTTCCTTATCGCAACCCCATACTTTTCTAACCTTAGGTACTGAGTTTTGTTAGGGAGTCGTGGCAAATCAGCATATAGGAGTCGGCCTCTCACAAATATGGTCCTTGTTTTTAAGGCAGCAACTATGATATATGGAGTACAAAGATCAAGACTTCATTTTTGTCCCAAGAATTATGGGTTTAAGAAGGACAAACCTCTTAAAGAGTATTCAAAGGAAGATGCCAAAACTTGGTTGCTTTCCACTGACGATTTCTCTCTTACCCGTGATACAAACCCATACCTAGAAAGCTCTCGTTGAGTTTTTTGCGATCGGTGCTATTTTAAAGACCAGGTTTGGCCTTTGCATTCTACAGTACCTTGATTTCCTCTCGTGAGCCACTATATCCAAATCAAATTATTTTTGGGACTATGTGTGTTGGGACACATTAGTTAATGTAAAAGTTTAGTTTGATCTTAGTGTCAGTGAATTAGGTTCAGAGTTGCAGGGGAGATGTTATCAATTTTTATTAGTGGAATTACTTGGTAACAACCTGTATTAAGTGATAAATTATGCTGATATGTTAATAGGTTGTTAGTGAAAGTTTCTTCTTGAGATACCGTTATATGAAGGGATGAAGTCCTGCCTTGCAATGAAACCGTTTTCTGATCTCCATAGCGATTTCCTTTAAAACATTTGTCCTACTTCATTTTCTTTACCCAATTCATTACTTTTCTAACAAAATAGGGAGGTGATTTTCTTCTATCCTTTCTTTTCCATTTTTACAAGAAGATGCCAAAATGTAGGATAGATCCTCTCGGCAGGTTTTAACAACCGCAAGTGGGGAAGCCACCTTCTTCCTCCCAGCAGGTCCAAACTGAGATTGGAAAACAGATGACCTAACAGATTATTCCCCTGTTGTCATTTTTCATTCAATAACATTTTCCAAACAAATTTGATCCACTGTGTTGTCTTAATATATATAAAAGTTATTCTACCCTTTTAATAACTTGTCCTCTTAAGTCATTTTTTATCAACAAAACTAACCTTTCTCACAGCCCTCCAGATCCACTAGGTTACATATAAACTCATCATTCACATGGCTGCTTATCAAGAAAAATCCAATGCATATTCCTTAAAGACCTATGTTGATACTTTTAAGTCAAGAAAGTATGACAAATATAGGTACAAGTATTGATACTAATATATTATTTGTGGAAGAAAATATTTGATTGTCGGAGGTTCAATAAATACAACCTATACATGGAGAACACCCTCCAAAAGCCAAGTCATAGGGATCTGACTTATTGAAAATTTATTTTATGAAGTTATATTATCAACAAGGTGTTACCAATCATATGAAATGCAACTACTATTTAAAGGTCTACAACTTTAAGCCCATAGATGGTTATGACATACTACGATACCATGTTATGAAAAAATATTTAATGATAATGACTTTAGATGTCCAATAAACTTAATTTTCTATGCGAAAAATTTCTTTACTAGTGGATATGCTTTTGTGGGGCTTTTCTACTACAATTTCACTGGAGATAGATAAGAGTTTGCACATTTTATTTCAATAGAACATCTTCCATTTAAATTTGATCAAAAACTTAGTTTTATTGATTAGGTAAAAATACATATAATCCTTTAGGAACATCTATTTCAAGATAATCAGTTAGCAAATATATTGATAAATTACATAAAAGAAAAAAGAGAGTTAGCTATATCTTTTAGTTTATTTGAATGTAGTGCGTCATTGTGTGATACTATGCATACATGAGTTTTACTGAATAGATGAGAATTAGTAAATTCAAAAATACTTTTTTGCACTTCGTTCTTTTGATAAGTTATACATCACATAAAATATTTGCTATATGTTAAAATTAATTTTTAAAGAATATCAATATTTTGTAAGATTTTTCAATTTCACTTGATAATGCTACTACAAATACTTATGTTATTTTTGAGTTACAAAGGATATGCAAACCTATTTTAGACGATAAATTTTTTCATATTCATTGTCATGTACTTAACTTGTATGTATAAGATGGTTTGAAAATTTTATGACCTAAATTATAACCTAGTAGAGACATTCTTAATTTTTTGAAGGATCGTCTTAATGTTAGAAACAAATAGGTAAATTTTTATAAAAAAAAAGTGGAAGACCAAGATAATTCTCAAAGGATATTGAACAACGTAAGAATTCTATCTCTAATATAATCCATGGTATTACTTCCGTGACTATGCACCATAGAGACATATTAATAGAGTTTATGCACCAAATATATTATTTGGTGTTTACTATCCAATTTATCATTTATTTATTTATCAAGCTTTAGAAATAATTTATATGTTATCAAGTTTTCAAAAAAACTTCTTGCTTAACTCAGAGTGTGTAGAAGATAACAAAAAAGTAGCTTCATTGTTATATAAATCTTCTTCCACTAGTTTACTTATTGCTGCATTAGACCCTAAATTAAAATTAGATGACGTAGAAGAGTTATTGGGTGCTTATTATAATGCTCTTTTATTAGACAAATTTAAAGATATTGGTAGTGTAATTAATAATACAAGATCGAGCATCAACCAATTATGTATTGATTATAGTTCTGCACATAATCATCTTGTTCCACAGGTAGAAGAATAAAACAGTAGTAGTTATACATACCTCTCTTTTCACGGTAAGTTTTTTAGTCACATTTTAAAATCAAGAATTAAAAAGTATCCAAAGTTTATGGATTCAATTGAGTTTGAGCTATATATTATTACTCATTATAATCTTCATGAATTTGGAGATGACAAGGGTGGACAAAAATTTGCTATTTTAAAATGATAAAGAGATGATTAAGTTATTTATCCTATTTTGTCCTTAGTTGCTAAGGATGCATTTCCTTTGTTGTAGCCTCATCTGTTGTTAGCAAGTATTTAGCGTAAGTAGAAATATATTGGATTAACATCACTATAACTTATAACTTCACATTGGAAGCTGAGACTTGCCTAAATAATTTGACAAGAGAAAGGCATCGAGCATAGGAGAATGAAGAACTATCAATTGACACACACACACACACACATATATATACATCGAGCATAGGAGAATGAAGAACTATCAATTGACACACACACACACATATACACACACACACACACACACACATATATATATATATATATATATATATACAAAAGACCTTTATACTTCTAAAGAGAAACTAGTATAGCAACACAATCATGGAGTGATAATAATGATTAAATTAAGAGTCTATCAATTAAGGTAAGGAGTTCTTACCGAAAGATAAGTTACAACTACGTGGGCTTTGTTATAACATCTTAATTCAAAGGTAAGTAGTCAAGTCCATTATTGGTTTTTTTATATGTACATTGTATCATTTATTATTATAATTTATAATGTTAAAAACTTATGTTTAATGCCTTACATAATATATATAATGTATTATTTGTATTATATAGTAAAAATAAATATATGATTTTGTAACTTATTTCATATCGTATTAATGATATGAGTCAAACCGCAAACGCAGTCGGCCTTCAAACGGTAATTGGAAGTGCCCACATACCAGCCTTCAAACCTGAGCAGGAATTGCCCCGAAATCACGTGAAATCGGAACCAGAACAGCTTCGGAACTGATGATTCTAAAATAGAAACCCAAACCGGTTAGGGAGCGGTTCAGTTATGGTTCCTGGTTTTAGGCAAACCGGAACCAAACATGTCTATCTTCCACCGGTGATCAATCCAATCGCCAAAAATGTATTCTTTGTTATTGTTGATCACATGCCGGGAGATCCCTTAGCAAGCTTGTTGAAGTGATTAAAAGGTGAGCCTTGCACCTGCTGCTAACATTGCTGAGACAGATTTCCCCAGGTTGGCTATGTACGTGGTTGAAGTCACCTTCATCAAACCATCTTTTTGCACATTGGAGTTTGTCCTTTGTAATTAATCTGTTTGTTTCTTCCCTTACTTTCTCTTATTCTACATCATCCGTCTTCTTTTAATTTCTTTTTCTTCTTTCTTGGTACAAGGGATCAAAGCCAGATGTACTCCCTCGGAGATCATGACCTCCAAGTTGTGAGTAAAATCCCTAGCCAGGTGAGCTATTGCTTGTCCCGTCTCTTGTTGTAATTTCTGTTTCGATGTGAAAAATATTATGTTGTCTCAAATGTTATTTTCCAAATTCATTTTTTTGATTACCATATGCACACCTTTTTTTTTAAAAAATACTATAATTACTCTTGACACTTTTTCTCTCCTCTCATCCAATTTTAGTATTTCTCTCTCCTCTCCCACCCAATTTCGGCAAAGGTCTCTCTTGCCAGATCTCTTTACTCCAGCAATCGTTGTTTCATTTAGCATTGTTATTTTTTCATAGCTGAACAAATCTTGTCAAAGAAAAAGTAAGGAGAAAGAAGAAAAGAAACGAAAGAAGAATAAAGAACAAGAAAATAAAACGAAAACGAAATCAATAATAAAAAACAACAACAATAACAATAATGAATAAAATAAGAAAAAAAAGAACAAAAAACATATGAAAAAATAAGAAAATAAGAAACAGCCTCAAGTTTCGGAATCAAAATGCACACAACTGTGTTTGCCCAATGAGTTTTTTCCAGCAAGAGAGATACGATTGAGGCGTATCTCTCTCGTTGAGGAGATGCCACATTTCGAGTTGAGAACTTATGCTCATTTTTTATTTTGATTCTAACTGAAAATGAAATTAATATGTCAAATAAAAGACAAAAAAATATACAGATCAATGGAATACCAACCAAATCACTGAAATTCTCTTATT
This sequence comes from Brasenia schreberi, assembly GCA_036023115.1. Taxonomy (NCBI): domain Eukaryota; kingdom Viridiplantae; phylum Streptophyta; class Magnoliopsida; order Nymphaeales; family Cabombaceae; genus Brasenia; species Brasenia schreberi. Next base: position 10,029,550 of record JAYKKT010000089.1, on the reverse strand, counting down.
TGGCTCCCTCCTTCCTTTTTCCTTCTCTTTTTGATCGGATTAGAAGTATTATCAAATGGTGGATGGTTCAACATCATCATTGGATCGAGCTTCAAATTGTAGGTCATCGAAAAATAGTATGGGACGGTCGATGGTAAGAAGAGAATGCGTGGAGGGGGAGAGAGATTATTGGGATAAGTTTTAGATTTTAGTAGGAACAAAATTTGAATTAAGAGTGTGTAAATAGTAAAAAAGGTGTGCATGAATCAATTTTGAAAGTTTATTATATATAGAAGCAGGTGTGGCTCAACACAAGTTGAAGCCTAAAGTATATTTTTCTTAATTTAGACTTAAAATTTTAAGAGTTTAAAATTTTGGAGCCTATAAAACTGAATATTGCAAGGGTCTAAAAGTTTTTGGAACCTACATTATCATATTATAATTAATGGGTTTAAAGTTTGGGGGCCTAAGGCGATTGCCTTGGTGGCCCTACCCACCCCTGTCTAGAGGTGTCTTATTAGCGTCTTAAATTCTTCTTCTCGGTGTATATCTGCCTCAAGATTTTTGGTATGTGGAATCCACAAATAGATTTATGACGGTCTTTATTCCTTCTAAAATGTCTAGATCACACAATCAGTATATTGCACTCAATCAAGAAGCCGGTTGTTTCTTGCAATTTAATCAACTAATATTAAGTTAATAATTATTGTATTAAGAAGAAGAAAAATCGGCATTTTGAGGGCCTTTGCCTTTCGAAAATGGACGAGATATACATGGATCTTTCAAACAAAAGAAACAACTTTCAACTAGAGGCACCTTTGGTCAATTTATTAGACAGGGTCGACGTGAGAGCGATAAGATGTGTAATTCCTTGACCAGCCGGTGAATTCTGGTTGAAGACCCGCTTCCCGGGTGTCGTGCGAATGGAGCGCCTGGTCCTCCCGAGGAATGGTGGGGAGGCCCGTTCTCTTTGTACGGACTTCACTCAACATGAAGAGCATCTGCGCCATTAGCGGCCACCTTTAGGCTGAGCCTTTAAAGCGTGACTATTACCGTTCTGTGGGACTGCATAGTGCATTACTCGCTCTCATGTGGCGGGTGTCATTATATAAAATCAGCCACAGATCTAGCTCCGGATGCTAGTGTCAATACACACATCACTTTGGAGGAGTACACATGCACGCATTCAACACGCATGTCGCTTATATGCACCACAACAGCATGCTTCTCTTTAATCTATTGTAATAAGTGCCATGTCTCACATATACTTATACACATTAGGCATAGTCTAGTCGGCTATGGTAAACCCTTTTTTGGCAAGCATAACTTAGTGAATATAGATGAGTCTTTAGTATAATCATTAATTGAGTTATGTATTTCTTAGATGTTGAATCTTCATCGAATGACTATATAAAGCTATTCGGTCTTTTGTAATGAAAGGATGAACTTGTTCTTAAATTCTCCAAATAGAAACGAGTCTTCCGCTGAAGTTCCTGATCATCCTTCTCTCACTCTTCTTCGCCCTTAGTCGGAGTACCTAAGTGTCAAACATCCTAGAGAGCGTGAGCTTGGGTTACTCCATTGTGAGTGAGTCAAGACGCTGTTTCCTTAGAAGAAGGAAGCGTTGCTGCTGTTCATTCATGAAGGATAGCGCTTATCGCAGGAAACGAATGGCTGAGTGGAGAAGAACGTTCTCCAGTGCAGCCAGGGAGCCGCTCCCAAAGTGGGGAGGCACCCTTGTAATACACCTTTTCTGATACAATGTAATGGTCATTCTCGGCTCTGGCAGAGGAGAGGCCTGATAAGTAACGAACAGCAGTTATCGGAAAATCCGGTAATGGCCATCCGTTACCTCTCCCAGACGAGAGAAGCCACGAGAGGAGAATGCCAGATGACAGGAGAGCGGATGCCTATAAAAGGGCATCCATTCACAGAGAAAAGATATGATACAAAAAGCTTCTTATAGAAGTGATATACAAAATACAGTCATCTGAGAAAACCCTCGTGAGGAAACCTCGCGACGTCATCAACATCCGCTGCGTCCACTGGAAACCTCCGACGATCAGAGTACCAGAAAGGTAAGACCCGAATCTCACTCCTTCAGTGGTATCAGAGCCTAGTTCCCTGCAAAAAAAAAAACAGAGAGAAGAGGGTTAGAATTTTTTTTTAATAAAAAAAAAGAAAAAAAAGAAGAGAGCAGTAGGTGATCGGTAGTCGGCGATCGGCAGTCGGACAGGGAAGTAGAGGCAATCCGGCGGGAAACCCCAAAGGCAAACCAGAGGCAAGCCGACGGAAAAGCCCCAAAGGCAAACCAGAGACAAGCCGGAGGAAAAGCCCCAAAGGCAAACCAGAGGCAAGCCGGAGGAAAAGCCCCAAAGATAAACCAGAGGCAAGCCAGCGGAAAAGCCCCAAAGGCAAACAAGAGGCAAGCTGGCGGAAAAGCCCCAAAGACAAACCAGAGGCAAGCCGGCGGAAAAGCCCCAAAGGCAAACCAGAGGCAAGCCGGAGGAAAAGCCCTAAAAGCAAATCAGAGGCAAGCCTCAAAAGGCAAAACAACGGCAAGCCAAAAAACGCCCGAAGGCGAGACAAAAAAGAAAAACAAAGCAGCCAGCTGAAGCGCCTAGAAGAAGAAAAACCGCCGACACCGACGGCCGAAACCTCTCCCTCCCTCTCTCTCTCTCTCTGGAAAAATCCAGATACCTGTACGTTTTTAAAAATTTTTCGCTTTTATAGCAATAAAAAAAGCGGTTTTCAGAAAACCGCGATGAGAAAACCAGCGGTTTTCAAAACCGCCAACGGTTTCCCGAAAACCAACAGCGGTTTTCTGAAACCGCCAGTGGTTTCAGAAAATCGCCTCGAGTATTGAGAAAGAAAGACAAAATTGCTCCCGTCGTTTTCTGATTATTTCAAAATTGCCACGACAAAAGGACAGGTTTACCCCTTGGCCGTTTTTGAAAATTACAAAAATATCAAGGGTTGCTGATTTATGGTATTATCCAACCAGGTTTGGAAAATATCAGTTTTGCCATTCAGTCAAAAGACAGGTTTACCCCTGTTCCTTTTGAAAAAATACAGATTCACCCTAAGAGTTAAAATTACGATTTTAACCCCGATTAGTTGCGAATTTTACAAGAATACCAAATAGTGATTTTATGAGTTTGTCCTTGTAATTTTTTCAAAAAGGGACAAATAAATAAAATTACAGATTTATCCTTTGGTATTGGTTTAGAGGCAGAAAAACCCTTAAAATTATTAGATTTTCTGCATCAAGTTAACGTGTTTCTTGCTTTGTGTTTTTCTTTATTTCCTTTAGAAAGAATAAGACCGCTTGCTTGATATTTTTGCCAAACAAAAATGAGTTCTAGGATATGTGTATCCGAACTGACAAAAACAGAAAAATTAAACGGTCTGAACTTCTAGATATGGAAGAGAAGAATCCCATTAGCTCTAACAGTGGAAGGTGTAGAGTATATGTTAAAGGAAACAGTGCGTCCTCCATCAACAGACGCAAGTCAACAACAGTTAGAAATGTATAAAACATTTCTAAAAGACGATACCATAGCAAGAATTGTAATATTAACTTATATGGAGGATGACCTGATTAGGGTCTTTGAGGAATATGAGACTGCAAAAGAACTGTTTGACTCTTTAACAGCTAAATATGACACAACTATAAAGTTGTATGTGCAGTTGCTACTACAAAAATACAACTCCTTTAGAATGAAAGAAGGGGAAAATGTAGTAGAACATGTAAATCATATGCTGGTAATGGCTAGGGATTTAGCTGTAGCAAAATCAGTCATCCCCGAACCAATGCAGATATCAACTATACTGAACAGTCTACCTCCATCATGGAATATGGTCACCACTGCCTTAAGGTTAGGGCATGAAATCAACTTTTCTGAATTGCCCCTAAAGCTAGCAATTGAGCAAGAACACATGCTCAAAAACAAAAGGAAAAAACTGCTAGTAGTCCAGGATGAGTTGGCATCTAGCTCCAAATCCAACCAGAAAAAGAAACCAAATAAAAAGTTTGGTAAGAATAACAAGAAAGGCGATCAAGCTTTTAAGAAATTACAGGAAACCGCTTCCCGGATCAAGTGCTTCAACTGTGGAAAGATGGGACACTACAAGAGGGATTGCCGCAACAAGAAAGGTGGAGGAAACAACCCACAACGCGGACAATCGGAGAAGCAGGACATAATCTGTGTAATTTCAGAATGCCTATACTTGGATCGCCCAGTTAAAGGTTGGTGGATCGACTTAGGAGCTACGAGACACATCTCAAAAACCAAGGAAGGGGCAATTGATCTAAAGGGATATCAACTCGGACAACATCGTGTGTACATGGGAAACAATACTTTCTCAGATGTTATGGGTATTGGATCCTTTAGGATATTTGTACAAGGCAAACCAATTGTACTGACCGATGTGTTAATTGTGCCATCTATAAGGCGCAATCTGGTCTCGGTCCCTACCTTAGTAAAGAAAGGTTTTGAAGTAAGGTTTGTACCTAACAAGGTGACTATGGGAAAACATGGGAGAATCTTGTTCTCGGGAGAATTTGATGTAGAACATGGACTGTTCAAGTTATCCGATAATGAAAATCATCAATCTTCTGTTTATATTGAAAGTGTTTTTCTGTTGATGTGAATATGTGGCATAAACGCTTAGGGCATATAAGTCTGGAAAAGTTAAGGAAATTATCCAACTTTAACTTATTACCCGAATTTGAGGAAAAGACTTTCAACAAATGTGAAGCTTGTATACAAGGAAAAATGACAAGGAAAGTCTTTCCCAAGAAAACAAAAAGGGCAACAACCCTGTTAGAGATTATTCACACAGATTTATGTGGACCTTTTAGAGTAAAGACACATCGAGAAAAGAGTTACTTTATAACCTTTATCGATGACTACTCTAGATATATGTATATATATCTTTTAGCACATAAATCAGAAGCACTTGAAGCATTTAAAGAATATAAACAAGAAGTGGAAAATCAATTAGGTTATACTATCAAAGTCTTGAGATCAGACAGAGGAGGTGAGTATACCTCAGCAGAATTTTTAGAATTTTGTAAAGACTTTGGTATTACTAAACAAAATACAATGCCTAGAACACCTTAACAAAATGGTGTAGCTGAAAGATACAATAGAACCTTATTGAATATGACAAGGTCTATGATTATTGATGCCTCTCTACCAAGGGTATTTTGGGGAGAAGCGGTAAGCACAGCTGTTTACGTGCTCAATAGAGTACCATGTAAAGCTGTGTTCACTATACCATATGAGATGTGGTTTGGGAGAAAACCCAACCTAGGTCATCTCAGAAGATGGGGATCAATTGTACATGTTAAGATCCTTGAATAGTCTAGAGATAAACTAGACAGTAGATCCTTGAGGTGTATATTTATTGGATATCCAAAAGATTCAAAAGGATATCGGTTCTATCATAAGGACCAAGGACTCATTGAAAGCAGAGATGTTGAATTCTTAGAAGATTCTAAGAATGATATCCTGGAAAATAATGAAGAGTATATTGATGATTTAGTAGATTTTGACCAATCATCTTTTGAGCCCATAGAAGAACTTTCTGAAACTACCGATACCTTAATTGGACATAAGAGGCCAAGAGCCATTCCATCCTATTTAAAAGATTATCACACTTACCTTTCAGAAGAAGTGTGTAATTCGATAGATTTAGATGAATTGACTGATAACTTGACTTATCAGCAAGCATTGAATTCATTGGAAGCAAAAGACTGGGAGAAAGCCATGGATGAGAAAATTGAATCCATTGAGAAAAACCAAGTCTGGGAATTGGCTAATTTGCCAAAAGGAAGAAAAGCCATAGGCTGTAAATGGGTTCTGAAAAAAAAATATAAGGTCGATGGTACAATCGACAAGTTTAAAGCGAGGTTGGTTGCAAAGGGTTTTTCGCAAAAGGAAGGGATAGACTATGTTGAGACATATTCCCTAGTTGTGAAATTTGCATCCATACGTATAATCCTGGCAATATTTATATATTATGATTTGAATTTACATCAGTTAGATGTGAAGACCGCCTTTCTAAATGACGATCTAGAAGAAATCATATACATGCAACAGCCCGAAGGATTTGTGATTGAAGGCCAAGAAGATAAAGTGTATAGGTTGAAAAAATCCCTATATGGCCTAAAACAATCACCTCGCCAATGGTATTTGACTTTTCAAAATGCCATTATAGAACTTGGGTTTGTGGCTAACAAACTTGATCACTGTGTTTATGTTTGGAATAGTGGGAGCCACTTTGTCATCTTATCTTTGTATGTCGATGACATATTATTGACTCGAAATGACAATGAAATGATTGTCAAAACAAGTTATGGTTAAACTCCAAGTTTGAAATGAAAGATATGGGAGAAACATCCTATATCCTAGGTATAAAGATCTCTCGAGATAGAGGATCTAGACTCTTATGCCTGAGTCAAGAGAGATATATAGACTATATCCTCAAGAAATTCAAAATGGGTGAATGCAAGTTTGCAGATACACCTGTTGCAAAAGGAGTGAAACTAAGTAAGGTTGATTGTCCCGGTGAAGGAGACGATAAGCCTAATGTTCCTTATGCTCAAGCTGTTGGCAGCTTGATGTATGCTATGTTGTATACAAGACCTGATATCAGCTTTGCTGTTGGTCTTATCAGTAGATATCAAAGTAATCCAGGTTGGCAGCATTGAATGGATGTAAAAAGGATTCTAAGATATCTGAAAGAAACAAAAGACTTGAAACTATGTTTTCAAGCAAATGAATTAGAAGTGGTAGGATACTCAGATGCTGACTTTGCTGGGAGCAAAGATGATAGCAAATCAACCTCAGGACAAATATTCTTATTTGGAGGTAGTGCTGTTTCTTGGGCATGTAAGAAACAGGGTTGTGTAGCTTTGCATGCACCGGAAGTTGAGTATATTGCTTGTTGTATGGTTGCAACAAGTGCTGTCTGGATAAGCCGTTTCATACGTGATTTGAAGCTGGAAATAATAGATGAGCTGGTGGTTATCTATTGCGATAACAATGCAGCAATTACTCTTATTAAGAGTGGAGCAGATTGCTCAAAGAGCAAGCATATAATGGTAAAATACCACTATGTTCATGATATGGTTATGAGAAAGGAAATATCCATCTCATACATGCCAACAGAAGATATGTTGGCAGACCCCTTAACCAAAGGCATAACGAAAGAACTCTTCTCAAAACATGTTGGAAACATGGGTTTGAGATATGTTGTTGTATAGGTAAATAACCATACAACGGATGATTTGTTGCGTAGGGAAATAACCACACAACAGGTTCTGATTGCAATAGTAATCATGGATCGACATAACTAGGGAAAACCCCGAGAAAGTGGGAGGAAAAACCAGTATGTCGATACATTTGGCTCGAATGGCCAAGTGGAAGATGATACAATGTAATGGCCATTCTCGGCTCTGGTAACGGTTGGACTGGCCATCCAGTCGTTACCAGAGGAGAGGCCTGATAAGTAACGGACAGCCGTTACCGGAAAATCCGGTAATCGATAATGGCCATCCGTTACCTCTCCCAGACGAGGGAAGCCACGAGAGGAGAATGCCAGACGACAGGGGAGCGGATGCCTATAAAAGGGCATCCATTCACAGAGAAAAAATATGATACAGAAAGCTTCTTACAGAAGTGATATACAAAATACAGTCGTATGAGAAAACCTCGTGAGGAAACCTCGCGACGTCATCAACATCCGCTGCGTCAACTTGAAACCTCCGATGATCAGAGTACCCGAAAGGTAAGACCCGAATCTCACTCCTTCATTTTCTTGGGCCATAATGCAATCGACGTCTTGCCTATAGTTTACTCTTCTCGTCCATTCAGTCACATCCCTCCGAATGGGAGAACTAGTGGCTTTACAAACCCTGAGATATTCTTACCTTACTAATCCAGAGCTTTGATTCCAATATCATATGGATGAATCTTACAACGAAGGGGGAATTCCCATTGCACTCTCCATCCCTTCCTTATTATGTAAGGTAGCGCCGCCTCGTGGGAGTTAGGTAAGTAAGGGAGCCGCACCTCGCCTCACTTACTGTAGCCTCTTGGGCATCTCATCCAGCATCATGTCGACAAACTGCACCAGCATGTCCTGAATTATAACAGGAATCGGCTCTACTGCACTCTCAACCGGCTGCCCCCAATCTCCAACTACAGCCGAGCATCATTCTGTCAATCTCCATTTTTGCAACAAGCGGTTGGTCGACCATGACGGTGAACCTCATTAATTTTCCTTTCTTGGCCACATCTATGCTATAGTTGATTCTTCAAACGAGACGAGATAATAGACGAATATAGGATAAGAAATTAAAGGAATAAAAGGACGTCAGAAACTAAGCACAGAAGAGAGACTGGTAGTCAAATAAAACATACTCTATACATATGCGAGAACCCTTAAATATAAAGGAGGAATTATCTTTAAGATAAAAGTCTTATTTTATTTGAACCCTATCTAAACTAGGATCTCGTGCTCGATCTATATGTTTCTCTTAAAATGTGAACCATATCAAACAAAATTTACTAATTTAAGAAACAACAAATATTGAGCTAAATACATAAAGGAAATGATTGAATTATTTGGGTCCACCAAATAAGATCTAGTTTCATTCTGGGTGTAGATCTGGATCTAGGCATGGGATCCGATTTTGGAAGAAACGCATCATGGCGCCAGGCTTCAAATGTGTTGGTCTAACACCATTTTCTGAAAATGATCAAGACACGTGAAGGTATTGATATCCACTGATTTTTGAGATGCTTCGCATGTTTTATTTGGGTCTCTATGCTATTCGGGTCCAGATCAAATCCATCTTCATTTTGGACCATGCCATACGCTGTACAAAGTATACACTACAGGATGATAGGGTATAAACTAGTCCATGCCACTAGCCCACCTTTACAAATGGAAGTCAATGTACACGAGACCCATCTCCATACAAATCTCCAACTTGAACTTCTTTATGGACAAATTTTGATGCAGAATATCCAGAATTTATCTGTTTTTTAAGCTTTCCTTTTACAAACGTTGCTTAACTTAAGGTGAGTTTTACCAATAGGCTGCAATTTCCCAACCTTTATGGATCGAGCCCACTTTGGTAGTGCACTTCTGCATCCGATAATGTATTTGAAAAATAATTTCATTTTTCAACGATTAACAAAAATTATTGACTTAAAATATGCATATTCAAAAGATTTTACAATTGTCCCTATATCTTTAAATTTAGCATATGCATGCACGAGCACCAACAACATTGGAATTCCTTATTTATAAATAACTTTAATTATGAAGATTTACTGTTGAGTTTGTTTTTGATGAGATCACTTGTAAACTCTGAGTGAGTTTAAACAATCTCATACATTTTGAACCTCTATAGACCAATCTGACAATCATAATGTGCTCTTGGGATCCAATACATGTTTTTGGAAAACAATTTCATTTTCAACTATTAACATAAATATTTGCTTTAAACACGTATCTATGGGGAATATCCAATATGCGTGCTTTAAACATATTTTACAATCTATGCCAAACAACAGAATATGCGCATGCTTAATCGGGCACTGACAAATTAAAATTCTTGGCAATATGAAGCCTATCCAATATTTTGCTAAAGTCACCCTTAGCAAGTATATTATGTAATGGCATATATTTGTGGTGAAAATTTCTTCCACTTTTGGTAGTGATAGGGAATGACAACTCCCCATGTTATTAAGATGACTAGGCCTTGATCATTGAAATAAACTAGCATATGGCTAACGATATTGAACTAGCTTAATATGGTTATATCATTCTTGCTGATGGCCCATATCTAATCTAAAAATGGATCAGCCCTTCATTTAGCCACCCTCAATTCATCTTCCATTGAAGCCATCCAGCATGATTGGTAAAACTCGCATCAAGCTCAAGGATCCCGAATACGACATGTTGGTTCCAACAAGCACATCTCCATCTTGCTCAATCCATATCCACTCATATTACTAGGCATATATTAGGCCAAATTCAAGAAGAAATTAAATCAGTTAAACATGCTCCATCTTCTCAAGAGGCATAGTGAAACTTTGTGTGTATTTTTCTTGGGTTTTTTGAAGCCCAGAATGATTATGATACTAGAGCAAGTTGAAGCTGTATATATCCTCCCTCTACGTCATATTCAAAATCGAGTCGAATCAAGCTCTAACTCTCTCAAATTTATTTGAAAGACATTACGGATAGGATAAGACATTAACTGTACGATAAGAGTCTATGGACAAACTTCGGAGAGTTGGGAAGAACTCAAGAAACTTGGCTCATTCTTTCTGTAAGGAGTCTTCCAAATTCATCGATAGAAATGAATATATATATATATATATATATATATATATATATATATATATATATATATATATATATATATTTCGGACAAATTTTGGAATGCTTATGACTGTGAAAGATAATCATTGACATTAATTTCTCTTGCCATCTTCAAAATGTCATGATACATACACATCTGACCTGGAATACATCTTGACTTGGAATTTCTTGCATACAGGGATTTGGAATGACCGTCAAACAAAACTTGTTTCCTTATAGTGCATGTCGATTGTATTCTCGGGTATAATAATAAGAAAAAGGTTCGAAATTGTTCCTGTGGGGGATGACTCAATTCAAGTGGCACATATGCAGTCCCGTCGGACGGCGTTCGTGAAGTGCTATCCTTAAAGGGTTTTGATAAGGCTCTTGTGAGTCACTGAGAATCCGTTTGGGTGTATCAGTGCCCTCGTTACGAATAACCTGATTAGATCACGATGTGATCGTCAAAGAAAGCAAGAAGACGACGTTGAGAGTTCATCTAAATTATACTACTACTAAAAAAAAGAATGAAATGGAAGTAAAGGACAGGCTTTTTTATTGATCGATCGATATCCTCAGTCGGTCTCTTCCATTTCCAGTTATGGATTCTTGAGGTGGTAACAGGTAAGTTGCCTTCCATTTTTGTCCTGATAGGTTCTAGCTTCAACTTTCCATCATCTAGCTCCGGCTGCTCTAGCACCATGAAAATAACCCCCATCTCTTTCTCTTTCTTAGTGTGAGTTGTCATTAACCACCCAGATCACCTCGGTTTCTCTTCATACAACTGATCAGCTTGCATTCGATATTGTCAGGTACCTCGGATGGTTCTGATGTTCTTTTGATTTTTGCCGTTAACAAAAATATAAATGTGTGAAAATATGATCTTACGTATGGGTTGTATGTGATGTATTTAGAGACTGGGTCCTTCAGTTCTGAGAACACGCGGGGCATCCGGGCATGTGAAGGTCGTATTGAGTTCGAAACGCTTTGCAGTGAGACGTGCAAAGCACAAGCCGTTTTACTTAGCTTTGATAGCATATTGGCCAGCCATAGGATGTGTGAAGCATATATGGAAGTTGCGCATCGCATACATTTGAAAAATCATTCTGTATTTGTTATAGTATTTGCATTATTAGACATGATTGATGTATGTTTTTATTGTGAGGAAAGCATATCCACCAAATGATTGTGTGAACCACCAATTGGTATTTAGGACTTTGAGGATATCAACGACAGAGATCACGATCATTCGCTTATCCATGATGCTACTGGATATTGATTGTGCAAACCACCACTTGGTATTTGAATTTTATTTATATCACATAATCTTGATAGTTTGTTGCTATGATTTGCGGGGTTGTGCCTATGATGATTAGTCAATGTCTCGTGGGGTATAATTACATGTCATGGAAGTGCCCTATGTCTATATTGTTAGATAATTTAAAAAAAAATGTACAAGTTTTGGTGCAGGTTGCACAACCGGGCTCTATTTAAGCCCGCATTTTTGTCTATTTGTGTAAGAGGCTTTTAGCTCTTGTTAGTAACTTCTTTATCTCCTAGATTCTTGTGACATTGCTACCATGATATTAAGTTTCTTATGGTTGCTATAATTCAAGGCTTTAGAGTAATATATATATATATGAATGAGAATGATAGGATCTTTTAGGAGTATATACTATTAAATTGTAGCCATCTGATCGCTCTTGATGGATGGTAAAGTACGGTGCCAAAAAGGATGGCGCTATCTGTGTTGCAAATCCTACCAAATTTGGTCCCAAGTCACTTTTGATCACAAACCACAATAAATGGATAAGAGTATGAAGTTTCACTGCTTCACAATCACGACATTCTAAACCCTGCCCATATCAGATTCTGGATGGAATAGTCAAAAGTCCAAAATATATTTGATTGAGGCTTATTGGATCCATATTAGAAGATCCGGATCAATTTTTTGTAACTAGACTTGAACAACTTCATCACCCTCAGTCACTGCTCGAGTCCATGTGGATGCAGATTAACCCATCGCCACTCATGTTCCTCACAAGGACACGATACGACACAAATGTACATGGTCATAAACCGGTTCGGCCTGACTCAACGTCCAAACCAGCGGGTCAGGGCTAATTCAGCCTTATAAACATCTCAAAGTGGTTCTATTAAGAATCAACACCTGACCCACACTAAACACATCATTATTTTACATTTTCAAGCCCAAAAAAGCCTGAGGGTGAACCCAAATGGTTTGTGCCCTTTCTCCATACAAACCTCGATCGGAATCATACCAAATCAATGGCGATTTAGGTGGAAAATTAAGAGGGAGAAGGTTAAATCCTTCCATTTAAAAGTCTGCCAATTTCTTGGCACTTCTTGTTCTCTTGCCACCATATCAGGATATGAGGCATTCAATGAATGTTATGAGAAGGATTATACGTGGAAGCCCGGCGACAATTTGTTTTAAAAGGAAGTAATCCCTCTGCAACAACCATCCAGTATGAAGGCCAAAGGTTGATGATCGGGTTAGAAGTTCTTCAGACACACCATTCACCTGTGATAATGGAATCAGATTTGGATAGTTAACTGATCACATCATTAAAAGGTGAAACTTCACAAAAGTGCCTTAAGTTTCAACAAAATTGGCTTTGAGCCGTGACCTTGGCCCGGTATACTTCCATCCCTTTGCTTACCATGGGGGGTGGGTGGGGCTTTGCAAGTGCTTACGGTGGCGAACCACATTGCCGAAGTAGCAGCAGCATGCAAGACCGATGAAACTCCATAGCTTGGACACTGTCACGGTGTTAATTTTTGAAAGAAAAATTTTCAAAACTTTTTAACCCCCGTGATGGCTAGAACCCTTCCGGATTCTATCAGTCCTTTAATCACCGCTTACTCCTGCGACTTACACTTCTGCGTGAAACCTTACCTCTCGGTAGCTTGCCTGCTGAAGGTTCGAGGAGGCAGGACCTTTACTACAATTCCTGAGCCTTAGACAAAATCACTTAACTAAAAATCCACGTCTTGGTTAAACACAACAGCACACCAAACATACACCTTATACAATCGGGGTTTCCCTATTCGGTAGTTAAGGTTCCGGCTGGAACCACACAAAGGAGTACTTTGTCTAACTAGGGCAAGGGGAGGCTTGTGCAAGCACGCTCCCAACTCCAATCGCTGGCTGTAGACGGGCTGCATGGAAGGTTGAAGGATGGTGCTAGACGACAGGCTCCTATCAAGTCCTGTCAAGGCAAGGCACGGCTGTACCTCGCCCATTGCTGCTGCGGGAAAGGGGGTTCGTCCTATCGAGGCAAGGCATGGCTGTACTGCGCCTTCTGCTGCTTCGAGAAAGGGGGTTAGTCCCTTTGGCTGTGCGCACGACACCCTGCTGAAGCACCTCGGCTGAAGGCTGAAGGTAGAAGGATGAAGCCTGGTCGTCAAGGGCTGAAGGCCCTTCGGTTGGCGATTGAGGATGAAGCTTCAAAGGCTGGCATAGGGAGAAGGGGTTCTCGGCTGAGGCTGGGAAGAAGCATCCTGCTGAAGGCACTTGGGGAGGCTTACGGCGCTAGACTCCTGGCACCCGGCTGAAGAAGTCTTCTGCACTGCACCCGTGGCAGCACCCGTTCGGTTATGCACCAGGATCTGCTCTCGGCTCTTCTCTGCACACACACACTCTCTCTCTCTCTCAGTTCTGCAAGTCCCTCTCTCTCTGTTCATGTGGGAGGTCGGCTTTTAAAAAGAGCCTGGCCAGTTGGGGCAGTTGCTCCTGCTTCTAGGGGGGCGGTTACGCCAACTGCTGGGCATAACCGCTCCCGCCTGCTGGGTTGTGGAGCGTTGGGCATAACAACTCCTGCCCATAAGGCGCGGGGTGCTAGCCCTAACCACTCCCGCCCGAAAGGCGTGGGGCGTTGTCTCTAACTGCTCCCACCCGCAAGGCGCGGGGCAATGTTCTGAGTGCCACGCGGGGGACGCCACCTATCCACCCAGTGTCCAACCGACACCCTGACCTGACCCACTTGTCCTGGCCGACCCTATCTAGGCCAGGACCGATCCGACACACACTAAACCATGTCCTAACTACCTAGGACCCGGGACAACTTGACTCACTAGGACCGAACCACACCTAACCTAGGGTTAAACTGACTTTGCTTTGGTCAAGCTTAACGGACCAACTTGACCTAGCCCACGTCCGGTTAGTTCCTAACTAACTAAGCTCAGTTCGACTCAACCCATTTTGACTCACACGTCTAACCTAGATATGACTTAGTCTCGACTTGAACCTAACTCGACTAAACCTAGGTTCACATGACTTGGCTCGGGTTTATAAACACACCCAACCCTTACAAAGACAAATATTTACATGGACTAGGGGTGTGATACACATGCTGAAGCCCTCCGGATGAGGGGTACGCGCGGGCGCGCGCACCCATGAACTCACGTTCGTGACAACTCTCCTCCAACGAAATCCAGACTCGTCCTTGAGGCCGTGTGGTAGTCTCTCAGCAACTGCTCGTATTGCCACAGCTGTGTGCATGGCACCCATGAATCATCGTCTGCATTTATGCCTGTCAACCTGACCAGATACTGAGTCTGTCTGTGAGGTCCGACTCCCTGGACTCGGTGAGCGATGATGGCCTCGACTGCTGGTATATCCTCTCGGACCAGCGGTGGTGGTCGACGATCTAGTATCTCTGGGTCTTCGAAGTACTTCTTCAACTGCGACACGTGGATGACCGAATGGATCTTTAAATGGTCCGTCGTACTTCGGCTTCAAGCCCATGTGATTGCCTTTGTACACCTACTTTCGGATATAGTCCGGTATCCGAAGCCACACATGGTCTACAACCTCAAACTCAACTACCCTCCGATGCTTATTCGCCTGCCTGATCATACGGGTCCCACCTCTCTCGAGCGAAGCTTTCGCTTCCTTATACGTCGTCTACCTATCGCGTATCTCACGCAAGGCTGCGGGACAATGATTAGTCCCATTCCCTAATACAAGCTCTAGGGGTTCAAGTGGCTACCAACCCAAAGTAAGCTCAAAAGGAGTCTTTTCAGTAGATGAGCTTTTGTGCGAGTTGTAACTGTACTGCGCTACCTCCAGAAGTGACACCCAGTTCTTTTGGCTTGCGGACATGTAATGACGCAAGTACTCCTCAAGTATCACGTTGAGTCATTCAGTTTGTCTATCGGTTTGTGGGTCTTGAGATGATGAGAATAGGAGACGAGTTCCCATCAGTCGAAATAACTCAATCCAAAACCGACTAGTGAAGCGAGCGTCACGATCGCTGATGATCTCTTTCGGAATGCCGAAATGTTTAACTATATTTATGAAGAATAGACTAGCTATCTCTTTCGCACTGCACTCATGTGGTACGGGTATGAAGACACCGTACTTCGAGAACCGATCAACAATCACAAAGATCAACTCGAAGTCGTCTACTCTAAGCAATCCTGAGATGAAGTCCATGGAAATAGATTTCCAAGGTCTCTCTAGAATAGGAAGAGGCTGGAGCAAACCAGCTAGTCAACGCCACTCAACTTTGTCCTGCTGGCATGTAGGACACATCCGAATGTAGTTAGCTACATCATGTACCATGCGGGGCCAGTAGTACCCGCGAGTAAGCAAGGCTACTATATGCTCAATGCCCGGATGTCCGACATACTCCTCATCGTGAACCTCACGCATCAATGTCTTCCTCAAGTCTCTAGTACCAGGGATAAATAACCGTCTGTCCTTGGTCCAAACCAAGTCATCTATGATGTCATATCGATCGGTTATACCTGACTGAACTTGAAAAATGATGTGGGCATACGAAGTATCCTGGTCCTTTACTAGTCTTACCTTATCAATCAAATCCCCTCTTACACGAGTAATGACATTTAAAGTCTCAACCCTCTTTATACTCAAGGTGTCGGCTACGACATTCTCCTTGCCTGGCTTGTAGATCCAGTCAAAATCATACTCCTCGAAAGTTTCAAGCCAACGTGCTTGACGCATGTTTAGTTTCTTCTAGGTTCTAAAGAATCTGTTTGCCACGTTATCTGTAAGAACTGTAAAATGGGATCCTAGGAGATACTCTCTGCAGATCTGTAAGCAATGAACCACTACTAGCAATTCTTTTTCATGTGCGGGGTACCGAGTCTCCACATCCTTAAGCTTTCTACTCTCGAAAGCTATAGGGTGTCCATCCTGGGTAAGAACACCTCCGAGTGCTCGGTCACTCGCATCCGTATGTACCTCAAAGGGTCTGCTGAAATCTGGAAGATGTAGTACTGGTTCCTGACAGATCAAGGCTTTAAGGGCCTCGAATGACTCTACACACTTGGGTGTCCAATCCCAAGTTCTTCCCTTCTTTAATAACTCGGTCAATGACACTGCTACTTTCGAAAAATCTCTAATGAACTTCCAATAATAGTTGGCCAAACCTAGGAAACTACTCAACTCAGAAACATCTTTGAGAGTTTCCCATCCCTTAATGGCACGAACTTTCTTGAGGTCCATGCGGATTTCACCTCCGCCAATGATGTGCCCAAGAAAAGTAATAGTGTTCCTCGTAAACTCACATTTTCCCCTCTTCACATAAAGAGAGTGTGACCTGAGTCTCTCAAAGACTAATGTGAGGTGTCAGACATGCTCATCCAGGGTCCGACTGTAGATCACAATATCGTCGAGATATACAACCACGAGCTCGTCGATGTACCTTGCCAATACCTCGTTCATCAACCTATAGAATATCGATAGAGCATTCGTGAGCCCGAAAGGCATCACTAGGAACTCATATGCTCCTTATCGAGTCACCATGGCCGTCTTGGCCTCATCCCCAAGTGCAATTCTGACCTGCTAGTAACCAGATCGTAGGTCCAACTTCGTAAACCACATGCCTCCGCCAAGTCGATCAAAAAGGTCGGCTACTGGTGGGATCGGGTAGCGGTCCTTCACTGTTACCTTGTTCAATGCCCGATAGTCAACACACACCCGTAGAGAACCGTCAGATTTCTTCTTAAATAGTATTGGCAATCCGAAGGGTGACTTTGAAGGTTGTATCATCCCTACTTCTAGGAACTCCCCCAACTATTTCTGGAGCTCTTCCAGCTCTAGAGGACTCATCCTATACACGGCACGGGCTGGCATTTTCGCCCTCAGTTCTAGCACGAACTCATGGTTTGTGCACCGCCTAGGTGGTAAAGTCTTCGGGAGATCTGTCGGCATCATGTCCTGGAAGTTGAGCAAGAACTGTTTAATCTCATGTGGAATCCTAAAGTCTCTGATATCCGTCTCATCTTCTCTCAAGACAGCTAACAATGTGGGGTGGCCTTTTCGAAGGCCGGTCTTGAGCTGCATTATGGACAAGTAAATTGCTCCGCAGGTTAGAAGATTAGGAACTTTACCTGGGTCGCATTGATGTACGAATCCAGGTTTGGTAGGATCCACGGACACCAAACTTTTGAGGTGTGGGGCAGCTATCATGCTCGCTGCCCTGAAGAAGTCGCATCCAAGGACTACTCCAAAATCATCCATCGTGTTGACGATGAAATCCAAACTACCGCTCCAACACCCAACTTTGAGGTGGCAAGCTCTAGCTAATCCAGTCACTCTAGAAGCACTCGTATTAACCATCTTCAATCGCTGCTCGGACTGCTCTAGCCGTAAACCCCACTATGCGGCTAGAGATGTGGAAATGATCGAGTGAGATGCACCGGTGTTTGTTAAGGTGCGAACTACGGTTGTGCCTAACTGTGTATCTACGAACACCAGACTACGGCGCGGCTCTTCCCACACATATGCGGCACCTAAGAGCTAGAACGATGCTGCTTGGGTGTTGGAGCTAGCGCCAGCGTCCTCTGCTGCTTTATGAGCGATCATCATGGTGATTTTTGCCTTTTTAGGGCAAAATCTCATCAAATGCGGACCTCCATAAATAAAACATGTATCCTGATTCTTCAAATCTCTTGGAGGCATGTTTTTACCTTTACCATTTGATTCTTTCTTTGATTTTCCAGATGATCCCTTATTCTTCTTTTCTTTGTTCCATTTCTTAGACTTGTCCTTATTAAAACTCAATTTCATTTCCTTTTTCTTGGAATTTCCATCAGTCTTACTAGACCTCAAGTCCACAAACGTCTCAACTGCTGCGATTGCCTCAATAACGGTTGAGGGATCTCGACGCCTAAGTTCAACTTGAGCCCAGGGCTGCAATCCCTTCTCGAAGTAGAACAACTTGTCCTCTTCTGCCATTCTCTTGACTTCTAAGAGTATGGAGCTAAATTTCTGCACATACTCATGGAGAGTATCTGGAGTGACTCTTGAGCTGCTCTCATTGAGTCTTGCTGGCTTTGAACGCTTCCAATTTTTGCAGCAAAATAGTCATAATATTGTCATCTTCAGTCCGTTGGAAAAGACTGGTTTCTTCCCCGGCTCCTCTCCTGTCTTCGGCATTTTATTATGATTCATTTTGAGTTACAAGACCAACAAAACAAAACAGCAGTTCGAACCGAAACAAAATTACAGACTTAGCAAAAATTTTCTGCGACCTACACAGATGACTTCTGACCTGAATTCAGACTTTTCCAGAAATGCGTACAGACACTGAAACTGAAATCTAAAGTTACAAGACTATAGATCAAACTATCGAGAACAACTACACCAAAATTCGGTTGAAACTGACTTCGTTTGCTCTGTCAAACACGCTACTAAAAAATGCCAAAATCTAGATTTTCTGTTTTTTCTGCAACTTGCTGAAAAGCGGTTTTCCGGTGGTTTCACCACTTTTCCCGATGAATCCTCTACTGGAAAGTCCACCTAAACCTGCTAGGTATCACTGCCATTGAACAATCACTTTGTTAGTTTTAGTTTTTACCAAAACAGATCCAAAACCACAAATTTCTCTGAAAACATAGATTCTGTCAATCTGGTTTTCAGGCCCACTTCAGCCGAGTTTTCCAAATACCTGCCGATGTGTTTTCTTCCAACCAAGTACTTTCTGTTAAAGACTACCAAAAGTACTAAACCTTGGAATAAATTCCTTTATGTTCCAAACATCTAATCATTTCCAAAACTGACTTTGAAAATCAGAAAAATCCACCTGTCCAATTTTTGGTTTTGTTCCAAATTCAGTTTTCAATCAATTTTTTCGTCAAAAACTCAAGGAATCGAGCCTACGGATCTGATACCAAATTGTCACGGTGTTAATTTTTGAAAGAAAATTTTTCAAAACTTTTTAACCCCTGTGATGGCTAGAACCCTTCCGGATTCTATCAACCCTTTAATCACCGCTTGCTCCTACTACTTACACTTCTGCGTGCAACCTTACCTCTCGATAGCTTGCCCGTTGAAGGTTCAAGGAGGCAGGACGTTTACTACAATTCTTGTGCCTTAGACAAAATCACTTAACTGAAAATTCATGTCTTAGTTAAACACAATAGCACACCAAACATACACCTTATACAATCGGGGTTTCCCTATTTGGTAGTTAAGGTTCCGGCTGGAACCACACAAAGGAGTACTTTGTCTAACTAGGGCAAGGGGAGGCTTGTGCAAGCACGCTCCCAACTCCAATCGCTGGTTGCAAATAGGCTGCACGAAAGGTTGAAGGATGGCGCTAGACGGCAAGCTACTATCGGGTCCTGTCAAGGCAAGGCACGATTGTACGTCGCCCACTATTGCTGCGGGAAAGGGGGTTCGTCCTATCGAGGCAAGGCATGGTTGTACTGCGCCCTCTACTGCTTCAGGAAAGGGGGTTAGTCCCTTTGGTTGTGCGCACGGCACCCAGCTGAAGCACCTCGGCTGAAGGCTGAAGGTAGAAGGATGAAGGCTGGTCGTCAAGGGCTGAAGGCCCTTCGATTGGCGATTGAGAATGAAGCTTTAAAGGCTGGCGTCGGGAGGAGGGGGTTCTCGGCTAAGGCTGGGAAGAAGCGTCCGGCTGAAGGCACCTGGGGAGGCTTACGGTGCTAGAGTCCTGGCACCCAGTTGAAGAAGTCTTCTGCACTGCACCCGTGGCGGCACCCGTTCGATTCTGCACCAGGCTCTGCTCTCGGCTCTTCTCTACACTCTCTCTCTCAGTTCTGCAAGTCCCACTCTCTCTGTTCATGTGGGAGGTCGACTCTTAAAAAGAGCCCGGCCAATTGGGGCAGTTGCCCCTGCTTCCAAGGGGGCAGTTACGCCAACTACTGGGCGTAACCGCTCCCGCCTACTGGGTTGCGGAGCGCTGGGCATAACAACTCCCGCCCACAAGGCGTGGGGCACTAGCCCTAACTGCTCCCGCCCGAAAGGCGCGGGGCGCTGTCTCTAACTGCTCCCACCCGCAAGGCGCGGGGCACTGTTCTGAGTGCCACGCGAGGGACGCCACCTATCCACCCGATGTCCAACCGACACCCTGACCTGACCCACTTGTCCTGGCCGACCCTATCTAGGCCAGGACCGATCCGACACACACTAAACCATGTCCTAACTACCTAGGACCCGGGATAACTTGACCCACTAGGACCGAACCACACCTAACCTAGGGTTAAACCGACTTTGCTTTGGTCAAGCTTAATGGACCAACTTGACCTAGCCCACGCCCGGTTAGTTCCTAACTAACTAAGCTCGGTCCGACTCAACCCATTTTGACTCACACGTCTAACCTAGACATGACTTAGTCTCGACTTGAACCTAACTCGACTAAACCTAGGTTCACATGACTTGGCTCGGGTTTATAAACACACCCGACCCTTACAAAGACAAATATTTACATGGACTAGGGGTGTGATACACATGCTGAAGCCCTCCGGATGAGGGGTGCGCACGGGCGCGTGCGCCCACGAACTCACGTTCGTGACAGACACCGTGCTCCATGGGCTTCTAGTATGCCGAATTTGCATCCTTACTAGAATTTTAGTCAAATTAATGGCTTGTGCCACTACCAGCGTAGCATCCTCGCATCCTATTGACTAATGGTGTCACCTTCCTCCGACATGTTTCCCACGTTACCAAGGGAATGCCACCTTGCAAATAGGGTATGTGTCAGTCTTATGTAGCATGAAAAGCCCGGTTATGTGGATTCACATCAGTAATATGATATTAACAAGTAAATGAGTATAATAAATATAAGTATAATAGATTTGGCAAATATTATAAAGTAAAATGCTGCACCGAGAGCGTTAGCTCAATAGCAGGGCACTCTAGTTCCATTGCTGCTGGTGAGGAGTTTGACTCCGAGAAGGTGCATGTGCGTGTGTGTGTTTGTCTTTGGCCTCCTCTTGTAACCAAAAAAAAAATACTAACTTTATGTAAATTAGTAATCAATTAATATTTATTATTGAAGAATCAGTAACTACGTTTAATTAAATTTGAAGTACTTTATCTAACTTCTTTAATATGTTTATTTTATAATTAATAGTTGATTATTGAATTACATTAGTAATTGGATTTTATTTGTAAATGAAATTATAGTATCTTAATTGTTAACTGAATGCTCTCATTAAAACTTCCAAGTACTTTGTCTAACTTAATATTGTCATTAAAAATCCATGTTTAATTAAATTTGAAGTACTTTATCTAACTTCTTTAATATGTTTATTTTATAATTAATAGTTGTTTATCGAATTACATTAGTAATTGGATTTTATTTGTAAATGAAATTATAGTATCTTAATTGTTAACTGAATGCTCTAATTAAAAATTCCAAGTACTTTGTCTAACTTAATATTGTCATTAAAATCCATGTTTAATTAAATTTCAAGAACTTTATCTAACTTCTTTAATATGTTTATTTTATAATTAATAGTTGTTTATTGAATTACATTAGTAATTGAATTTTATTTGTAAATGAAATTATAGTATCTTAATTGTTAACTGAATGCTCTAATTAAAAATTCCAAGTACTTTGTCTAACTTAATATTGTCATTAAAAATCCATGTCAGTAAACACGCTTGATAGTTAACGTTTGCACACTTGAACAGATGACTTGTTCAGTTTATGAGCAATGATCATTCTCTAGATTAATGTAACATTTGTAATATCTTTGGTAAAAACATTTTGTTTTGCACTAAACCTCAACGTCAGGCAACTAAAAGTTTAATCCCATTTTCAAAATTTACTGAGAAACTTGCTATCATATAGCCAAGCGTTACTAAAGAGGTGGTAGATCAGCAATTTGGGGTTGGGTCTTTGATGGTAGGTCAGGAATTAGAAACCCTAGGGATCTGCCAAAGTCCAGCCTGCTAAAAAAGAAAGCCCTTTTAACTCACGTTCGAAAACAATTGCTCTTCGTTGGAAAAGATGAAGCTGAAGCAACAGCGGTTAGATGCAATCATAGGTGAAGGACATGCAATGGATGTTTTCTCAGGGAAACTAATCCGGGTCCTCGATATCCCACCAAGAAAGCCATCACCATCGGCCGGCTGACGATGTAATGGCGTCAACACGGAGGCTTCCTTGTATTGCGCACGAAAGTCGACTGGGAGAGAGTTAGCGCGCCAACTCAACTTGATGTCATCCTTGTCTTAATATAATTATATATATAGATAGGTAGAGAGAGAGAGAGTCATCCGTTCTCCTTCCATTGGTCGTCGCCTTTAGTGAAATTGACGGAAACGTCTGACTTTCCCGCCATCGGCTTCCAGCTGGATGATGACACGCCCCCGTTCCTCCACCTGAATCTAAGAAGATGAATTCAAGCAAGCCAAATACTAGTGTGATGCTTGCCTGCCCCCATCCCATCCCTCAATTATGTCAAACCTCAAGAAGTCTAACTTAAGAGCGTGGGATTTTACGAGAAAAGTCAGCAAACAAACATGAGGCAGCTGCCAACTCATACATATCCTGCCTGCTTCTTCACACGTCCATGCCATGAGTAATTTCATATACACTAAGCCCTTCCCCTGCTATTGTTTTTTCTTTTCAAGGCATTGGCTTCACTTTCTAATTTCCCCGTGAACCAAAGGTGGCTTTTGTGCGTTCAGGCACTCCGCAGCACGATAGGAATAACACACAGAAATCTGTATGTTATAAGTTCCAGGCGTACTACCACCTTTTCCCTATGATAGATCATGCCTTCCCTCTAGGCTTGGAAAGACTTTCTCTCTCAAAGGAGACGGTGAAGGCCATCACCACTTTGACCCATCTGCGTGACTCTCATTCACAAAGAAAGGCAAAAGAAACTCAAAGTCAACATCATCTCAAAGAACTAAATAACAAAGTTTTTATAACTAAAAATCCAAATATTTCATATTTATAAATGCATGGTAAGGTCTGCCAAGCAACCTATTCTATAGCTCTTTGTATAAAATTTTAATACCTAAATTTCAATCAAACAATTTAGAATACAATATCTCAAGACTACCTTATATAGATATGCTCACTTCATATAATTACAACTTCATCTCTACATGTAACCTAAGGTAGAATTGATCCTTCATAAAACTTATAAAGATAATTATAACTGAAAGTGAGCACCAGCTACATGTGTTTCATTGGTGGATGTGATCTCCCCACATTTAAGAATATACTATAAAAATTCACATTTTAAAGCATAACAAATATATAACCTAATGCAATATTTAGATCAATCTTAATATATGAAATATGCTATGCATAACCATATACTCAGCATTTATAGATTTTTAATTTTAATGTCAATACTCATTCTGTTTTGACCAGCACTATTATGCGAAAGAAGGTCTTCCACCTTTCTTTTTGAGCGATCAAGTTGTTTGTAACAGTCATCATATAGGCCACTAGATGCAACCGTTACCATGTGAAAGGTCTTTTGCCTCCTATTTCTGACCAATCATGCGGTTTCTAAATGTCATCAAACATGGAGCTAAATGCCCCCTTGAGTCTACGGAGAAAACAATCCTTATAGATATACAGATACTAGTAGAGTTATACTTTCAATCATTATATTCACATGCCAAATCTCTCACATATTTATCAATTCAATAACAAATCCAATTAAATTTCACACACAAAAAGATATTTAATATATCAACTCAATATCATGTATTTAATAGGTGTACAAAATTGTTTCATTTCAAATTACATACCACTCTCGCTAGTTTACCATACTGACACACATATCCTAAAATAAGTATAATGTATCATATGACAGGAACAACCAAACACAAAACTACATGTGAGACCAATATAACTAACAAAGTAGCTAAATAAGTTCACGTAACCCAACACACTCATCCTAATTCCGTATCTCCCAATGATCAACTAAGAAAACAGATTAGAACATGTATCCGAACACAAAACACATCCATCTACCTCACATGATCTTCAAATCCATCATTATACCCCATAGTTGGCATATATAGCCTCTACAGGCAGTTTGATCTGCACCTAAACAATATAAAATTATTAGCAAATCATAGACTATTGAATAACAAAAAGAATAGTGCAAACCGTATGTAGATCAAAGTCCGAACTACTCAAAAGCAAACAAAACACCTTAACCTGAATCCTAAATAGAGACCTTTAATCTAACTCTTTTAATTTATAATCAACTAGTTATTTGTCTAAATCATAATAGAAACATCCTAATATCAAAGTTTGTTCCTTTTTTAATATGTTTGGATTCATTTCAAGAATTTGAATCCACTTAAGTAATAACATTGAACAAGACCCACTTTAGACCCAATCCTACGAGTTGACAAGACACCTACCTGCCACCGATTTCAACTTCTAAACCGTTGTTTTGACGCTGTCCCTGAGCATGGTAAGGAAACCTTCCTCCCCTACGAGTTGACAACCTTTTGGAAGAAAAGCAATGGCAGATGTAAATTTCTTGTGGGTGGGAAGAACTGTTCATTCAACCAATTGAAGTGGGGCGAACAATGTATAATGGATTCAATCGTCTCTTATAACTTTATGGGGCAATTGCAGATTTTGTGGGGCAATTGCCCCACCTCGACTCAATGTCGATCCTCCACTGAGAAAAAGGAGAGGAAGGAAAAAACGTTCGAGTTGCAGGAATGCATTCTTTTCGCTGTGATTTCTAGCTTAATGGCATCGGAGGACGAACCCATCGTGTTCTCTTTTTTTCTTCTCTCATTCTTTTACCTCGTTGACGTCTGGACACCAAGTTTTTCGGTCATCACCAGCTTCGCTTCGCCGACCCACTCTCTCCTTAGAACTCCCCTTCGATACTCGCTCTCTACGGTTTTGTCGGCCGGCATGCCCATACCTGTGTTCACGCTGGTTGGGGTCGGGCACCACCTCAGCCAGGCGGGTTGAGTCAGGGTCTTGTCCAAGCAGGGCCGATCCGACCCTGATATCACAGTATTACATCAGGTGGGATTTGGTCGAGACAAAAACGTATGAGAAGAAAGGAGATGGCGTTTAAAGGAGCCGGTGGTTTACTACCCTAGCTGTCAAATTTTGCGGCGTATATAGCACCTGGCTTTGAACTAGATGCCCGAGACGTATTTATTCTTACTACTGTTCGGTAAGGGGTTGAATCTCTCTCTTTATATATATATATCAAATATATGTGTGTGCGTGAGAAAAGTACTCTTCTGGAGCGATTTCAACGGGGTTAGCTGGGCCGGAAGTCACTGTCTTTTGAAAAGACCAAACTTGGTTAATTTTGAATTAAAAATAGATGAACAATAAAAAAAAGAAGAAACTATTGGATTAGGCTTCCGAGGGAAGTGCCTTCTTAAGCAAGGTCGTCACCCCCCTTGCCGACACCGTTATATAAATTTGTTTTCCTGACCTTCTTCCTTCTTTGTTGATTCCACCCTGTGATTAGTAATATCAAGATCAGCTTCTTAACTTGATCGATCCGAGGAGGAGGAATTAAATCAACACAAGGATTAGCATCTCCTCATCCAACGCCTATTCACCTTCGTCAATCTCTTTCTTTTCTTCGGCGTCCAGTTTACGTGCCTCGACGTCTCCTTGGCATCGATTCAAAGGTGTATGTTGATCGATATGGACGAAGAAGGAACATCGTTTCTCACGAGGGGAGGAAATGAGTGCCTAGACTTGCCACCTGGATTCCGGTTCCACCCCACAGACGAAGAGATCGTTGTCCACTACCTTTCCAAAAAGGTCTTGGAGCCAAGCTTCAGTACAAGAGCCATAGGAGAAGTGGATTTGAACAAGTGCGAACCTTGGGATCTTCCTCGTGAGTTTCCTCTTTCTTTTTGTTTTTTCCTTCGGTTTCTCGCTATTAGTTACACTGGGTTTTGATTGTTGAGGAGAACCTGGTTTGTTCATGTTTACAATAGGCAAGGCCAACATGGGAGAAAAGGAGTGGTATTTCTTCTGCATGAGAGATAGGAAGTACCCAACCGGTACGAGGACAAATAGAGCCACAGAGGCAGGATACTGGAAGGCCACAGGCAAGGATAAGGAAGTTTACAAAGGAAGAAGTACGCTGGTGGGTATGAAGAAAACTTTGGTCTTTTACAAAGGAAGAGCTCCTAAAGGACATAAAACAAATTGGGTTATGCACGAATACCGACTTGAAGGAAAATTCTCGTATTACAATCTTCCAAAGGCAGCAAAGGTACTCTCTCTCTCTCTCTCTCTCTCTCTCTCTCTCTCTCTCTCTCTCTCTCCCTCAATCTTTGTTGATAGACACATATGTTTCGTTACCATATTTGCAGGACGAATGGGTTGTGTGCAGAATTTTTCAGAAAAGCAGTGGGATTAAAAAGAGCCCAGAGTCTGAGCTGCTGAGAGTGAATTCGCTTGACGATGAATTAAATTATTCTCCCTTGCCGCCGTTGCTAGACTACCCTGCTGATTACATGGAATATGATTTCAAACCAACACGAGCCTCCGATCAATCACTGCATGTGGCTGCGTCCTCTATAGACATGAATGAACAAGAACATCAAAAGGGTTTTGAGAGCTACTCTCCCATAAACCAAGGAAACCTCAGAATGGTTTCTGCAGGGCCCCTATTCTACCCTCAAATGCCTCTTCCAAAACGAGCCTGCAGTATGCAACCAATTGCGAACTTTACCAACTTGCATTATCAAGGGAGGAACAGCTTTCAAGATTCAATCTTCCCACATTCCGTACTTAGCGCATCCGATAGTGCAATTTTCAGAACGATGGAAGATATCAATCAGCAAGATCTTAGGAGAGTTTGCAAAGTTGAGCAGAAGGGGGACTCCTCCGTCTTACAAGAAGCCGCATTTGGTCGGTTTTCCAACCAATCCATGATTACTGCAGCCTCACATGCCACAGGTTTCAGTACAGATATCACTACAGAGGTTTCTTCGGTTTTCTCTAGGAATGAGCTGGTAAGCACAGCGTACAATGATCCAGAGGCACTTTCTTCTTCATGTGGACCAGTAGACCTCCAATGCCTATGGAATTACTGAAAGAAGAGTGCACCAGTTAGATGACAAAGAGAAAATATCATTATGTATATTCTTGGACTTCTTCCCCGTCAAAACAAAATCGGGATATTATCAGACAGAAAAAGGAGAAGGTAGAAGACAACAGATAGGCATCCGTAGACAACAAGAAAGCACAATAGATACTACCTATGTATATTCTTTATAACCTCCGTAACATATATAAATATGTGCCGCAATAAATTAATGTAATTTTTGCTATTCTGTTATTTTACCATTTACTGACCTATACGCTAATTGTTACTAGTAATCTGAATGTAACTGCTTTGGTCCTGCATTGGTTTCCTTGATCTTTTCAGAAAATTACGAAATTAACGCATGAGTGAATTTTAAAGGACACTTCATTCTGGTGCAACAATAATTCTGGTTAATTTGTTCTATTTCTTCAAACAATCTGGTTTTTATTGAATACCGAATGTTTGCACTGCAGAAGTTCTTCTAATTGAGACGTGCCAATTACGATGCTCTCAATTAATTAGAAGAAAATCATACATATGCAACTTGCATCCCTTTCGGTTCAAACAAAGCGTCTTCACCGTTCCCTGTCATTGCTATTTATATTAAGAAGCCTTCTGCTTTTTGATTTTTGGCAAGGAAACGCAGAAGCCACTGATGTGTGTGTATATGGTTGGTTCAGCCTTGAAAGCAATGATTTCTTAAGCATGAAATCCGGGAGAATATTCCACGCAAACACTTTCTACTGTCATCTGCTGTGACACGCCAGAGCAACTCTTGCCCTCCATGGTTACACTTCGATCTCCTGCAGTTGGTGGGCCTTCACCCGCAACGACAATGGCTTCGCTTCCCGATACGTGCACGTTTCGATTGCCTTGGCCAGATGGTTAAACAAACTTCTTTCTGAAGCTACATGAGGCTGAGGCAGGTGCCGAGGAGCATAGTTAGTGATACACATGCGGTGCGGTGACGGAAAAATCTCAAGTAATTACGGATCATATTGCTCGTCCGTCCAAGTTACACAAGATGCAGGAAGACGCTCTTCATTTAGTATAATGCCCCCACTGGGAGATCAAACCTAAGCGCACTGTCATCAGCTCCCAACGGAAAATTTCTTCTGATCCTGCTACTTGTGATAGATGTTAGATCTTAATGGATTAACCGGATGATCGACCGATGTACCTTTCAGAAATGAATGCGATTGATTCCTAAGAGATGCAGTAGTGAAAACTTTGTTCTGCCCACACACAACAAATTTATGGTTGAGCCGGTAAACTGGCAGTCGGTAAGACGGGATACATGTAGCGTGATGATTTTGTCCGCATTAATTAACACAATCTAGTGGAAAAAGGTGGATAGAGCTTGTAAATTATGGTAGTGCACATATCTTGCCAGTCTTTGATCTCATCGCCAGGAACCGGTTTGAGCCGAGTAGGCACCCAACTGGTTCCCCAAATTCAAACAGCATTACAATAGTTAATATCGTTTGACAATTACTTCAAAAGGTTGTTATTTAGTCCTTGTGCTGTTGATTGAAGTGGAACTTTTGCATCTTGAGCTGCCAATCTTTTGAAAATCTAGTCACAGCAGACTGCAAGGTTCTCACTTCTGCAACCTTCCCTAGCATGCGCCTGCCTTTCCAAAAGACTCGAATCATTACCACCGGCGATTTACATCTAAAAGCACAACTATTTGGATAATTCCTTCCATTTTTTGAAGGAACTATTTCTCTTACATTGCTTAATTTTTGAGCACCGGAAAAGCTATGCCTTCTGTAGATTTCATTCAAGAACCATGGATCGCTTGGAGGTAAAATCAAATAGGGATATCATATTATTTAGAGATTTCAAAATAAGATTGCAAGATCATGAGTTAATGGAAATTGATTATCACCACTGCATACTGAAAGATAGAATGCACCTATCATGAGGTGAATACGGCAGAAGAAACCATGTCATATTTAATTAGATACAACCAATGGAGCGTTATATTTCAATCTCCACGGTACGTGCACTGCACATGGAAATTATTTATGTAGCTTGGTGCTGGGAGAGTCGCATTGCAGGTTGACATTCATCTGATATGAAGGAAATATGCGTCGACGATTTGAATCCATGTCAGAGATTGAAATGGATGAAAAAACATCTCTTAGGATCACAATTCTAAGATTATCCCTTTTCCAACTTTAAAAGATTAGCTTGATTATGGTCTTTGTATAAAGCGATTGAGTAAAGCCATTCGTAATGCATGCATGTCACATATTCATGTCAATCGTCAGAACCTCTCTCTCTCTCTCTTGTTCTCAGTTCAATTGATAATGAATAATTCGACGCGAAATGGAGGAGAGGCCAGCAAAGCGTGTAGAAGTGGGTCTCTCTCTCTCTCAACTCAATGGAATGAAACAGTGACAGTGAGAGGTAAGGAAAGCGTGTAGAAGAGGGGCCGACCACCAAATCGCGGAGGTATTTCCGTTGAAGAGGCGTCATCACACACGTGAGATTCAGCGCCTCCTCATCATGATCGTCCCTTACGGAGAGGAAGAGGGGGGCGTGGTCCACTCTGCGAATCCTTCCGCATATGCCAACATGGCAACAGCTCAGCATGACGTCCTCTCAGCGTTCGGTCCAATCCAATCTCCAATAATGCTGTCTTTTATAATCCTTCCTGGTTTTGAAGCCACGGCTAAATTCTAGGGCTGGTAAATGAACTAAAGCCGCAGCCGCTCTTACTTTGGTTCAGTCTGGCTCGTTCCTTGATTGTTCGTGCTCGGTTCATCAAGTCACATCATGTTAAGCTCCGTTCGGCTCATGAAAGATCGTCAAAGGACAAATTTACTAGTTTTTACCGAAATCATGCTTTCAAGAAAGATGCATTAAGGTAATTTGAAGTGTTAATTTTGTTTTAAATATATTGTAAATAAAAACTTTTAGGTAAATGAAGTTTGTTTTTTGGTTATAGGAGGAGGCCGAAGCCTAACACCCACACAAGCACACTCTTAGGAGCCGAACTCCCACCAGCAGCAACGGCGCTACAGTGCCTTGTCATTGAGCTAAGGTTCTAGGTGCAAATGAAGGTCATTTTATTAGAGTACTCAAGGAAATCTCCCTTTAAACTCGGTCCAGTTCGGCTCATAAGAGAACATTAAATCGTTCATGAATATTGCTCGAGCAGTAATTGTTCGTCTAACAATTAACTGGGCTTGTTTGCCAGCCCTACTAAATGTTCATAATTTCGATTCACGATTGACTCAGCTTCCGAAATGTCTCACTCTCATATAAAGTGCACTCGGTGTGTTAACCCACCTGGCCGGACTTCGACTCCACCAGATGGAGGGTGTGAGTTCGATTTCGGGGGTGTGCATGCCTGGCTTCCTCTCCCTGTTGTAAGTTTCTAACCGGAAAGTGAAAAATAAACGTATTCCCATAATCTCTTTAATGACCGGAAAAAGTCCCGGTTCACTAACTGGTAAAGCATTAATTCAGTTGGTATATATCACCGTTTATTGGTTTGACCGGTTTGAAGTCTTACTTCGAGACTTGCTTGAAAGTGTCCTAATATTTTGTATATTTCGTTTAAACAATAGATGCAGGCTTGAATCTTTAATTCCAGTCAAATCATAGATCGTTATATAACCTTACATATTTAGGAAATTTAGCTGTTCCGTACAATTATCTTATATAGCAGAGGAGAGCAATGCAGGTGCTCATTTTTTTGGCTAACCGTGAACTTAGTCTAGAACAAGTTTTTAAAATATGGACCTCTCCACCTAAGGAATTAGAGGTTTTGTATAGAACCAAGCTATGTTCTCGGCTTCATTTTTTAAAAACTAAGGTACGGGTATGCCAAAATATAATAAAATAAATTTACATAAATATATATATATATATATATATATATATATATATATATATATATATATATATATATATATATATATATATATGCTTGACATGAGTGTATGTGTGTATCACAAAGAGAGGGAGGGATAGAGTACTTCGTTCAAAATTTTCACCAACAAGAGTGACTTTAGGTTCCTGTAAATTTCATAGGCATCAAATTACAAGTTAAAACGTAATTGAGCAAAGAATAGGAACGAACTTCCACCAACAGCTTGAACACGTTTTATCAAAACACAATTGCATGAACATGCAAACAACAACAAAGCATTCACTACAAAAACATGCAGAAAATTCCAAATGAGTTTAGTTACGCAACCTCTTCTTGAACCTCATAACACGAGACAACCAACATGTTGATCATGATCATATCAAAGATCTTCTTTCAAAACATCATATGTTGTCAAAATAATGTCAGCACTCGCAAGCTCATCCATATCAACAAATGAAGCATAGGAAGAAGAGTTCTTTACTCCTTCATATACATAAGTTCTTAAGGAACCAACTCTTTTGTGACAATATAGGTAAAGAATACAATCGAATTTCTCATTGGCAGAACTTTAAAGAAAGTTCTCCACATAGATATACATGAACGATGCAGCAACTAAGATCCAAAATATCTCACAAAAAGAATTTGAGAAATTTTATAAATACCTGCATGACCTAGATACACAAGAAACATAACAAAAGAGCACCAATTTGCAGTCTAATCTTTAATATTATAGGAGGCACAATTCCCATTTACCTTTTTGCTAGCTATTTCAAGAAGAACATGATAGTAGTACATGGATGGAAATCAAGAAAACCAGATCTGTACATAATCCAAAAATCTAACCTGCATGGCATTTGCTTTAGTGCAGAAGAAATTCATACATTGAATTAGTGAAATCTTCCTACATATTACATAAACTCAAATAAACTCGCATTACATAGTTCACCAAATACATACCGGCATTTTATTATGTTCTCAAAGGATCTTTCAATGGTTCTTTAAAGCTTGGACAAACAAAGTACCTCAAAGCCGAGTAGGTGAATATATAATTATGTCTCCAAACAAAATGTCTAATAAAATGAGAAGGGACCAAGAAGAACAGTACTGGAGAGAATCAACTAAGAACAACAGTTGAAAAATAGTTCACCAACATAGACTCTTTGTAGCAAATTTATGCAAGAAAAATTAAACATTAATATCATCTTACAAGGAGAATGAATAAAATTGGCTCTGTAGAAGCCCAAAGACCCCAAACAAATGCATTAAGTTTCATATTCTAAACACAATATCTTTGAATCTAAATACATTAAGTTTCAAAGTCCAATAGTCTCGATCTCATTATTTCCTTCATCAAGAGATAATGATGCAACTTCAAGAATTCCTGCTCCCTGAAATAGATTTCAATCATCTTCACCAATATCCCACATTTTTATCTCACCCTCATTATAGTTCTTATTCTTCCTTGAGAGGAGACGAAGGAGATTTATTGTGGACAAAAACTAAATCTTCGACTCTCTTGGGATTTAGCCTATTCCTTTTCATGGAGTGGATAAAGGAATATGTGCTCCAATTCCTTTCACAACAAGAGGAAGAGGAAGGTTGTGAAAGGAGCTCAAGGCAATGGTTTGAAGTTTGGGGATTGAAGCTCCATACATGACCCACCATTCCTTTGGTGTCAAGTCCCACCTATCTTGCAAGCAATCAAATTGGCTAAGCTCTTCTTCACCACTTGAGAATTTAACAAACTCAAGTGACCTCTCGCCTTTCTTGAGAATCCGAAGTAATCCTTCTAGCATTTGTTTCTCCCATTACAAAATCTCATTGTCCTTATGTGGGGGGACTCGCTTTTGGAGCTTCCTCAAGCCATTGTCTACAATAATACCTATTATACAAAATATAAATTGTGATTACTATAATACAAAAACCAAAGTACATATCTTAGATGAAAAAGTAAAAGAACTTGGAACTTGAACTTGAAAGTTAATTAAATTTACTTAGGATTAAGTGAATGAGCCAAGCAATGAAGAGGTGTGCAACTTTTATTCCATCTAGAAATTAGGATGTCATACACCACTCCATAGAAGGATGAATGTTGATTCAACTTTTTCCTCATGTTGATAGATGGCTAGCTTCACTTGCTCAATCATACAATCCCATTTCTCATAAATCAAATGAAGGTTTGGCTTATCGGTTGTCACAAGAACGAAGCATTTCATAGATGGGCTTTGTAAAGCTTAGAATATAATCAACTTTATCCCACCAAAGGTCATTCAAAATTGTTTCTTTCACAATTAGCGTGACTTTTGAACATCATCTTCTCTATAGTGAGACCATTCTTCACTAATGACCATAGATTGGAGACCATGCTTAATAGTTCTAAACCTTTTAAGCATTACAATGACTAGAGGCAAATCTAGTCTCAAGTAATAGAAAGTAGCTTCAGATGCACAAATTGATTATACATGGCTAGCCTCATGGAATGATTCATGATAAAATTCTTAATGAAAAAAAGGCATCATCGCAGACATAATCCAATGACACTTATCATAGATACACTCTCATTATTTGGATTATTTTTAGAGCACAAATATTTTTCAAAGCAAGGTTCTTATAGCACTGTGGCTTCTAGTGGAAGAAAACTCCGGAGCCATTGTAGCATTTGCAACATATGTGAATGAGCAAACAAAATGGGGATTTCCCCAGCCACATTGAATGTGGCAAAACCAACATAGTAAAATAGTCTAGCTTATTTCACATGACAAATGATCTCTTGCCTCATTATTAAATGCCCTTCCTATCAGACTCTTGCCTCTTTCTTCTTGCTCCCATCGAAGACGTATCAACTCTAGGAGGGTCTGGAACTTGCAGGAGCCATGAGGGGTAAAGGAACTTGCACCGGCTTTGCAAATCTTCTTAATGAGCACTACTCTTTCCTAATTTGCTTTTCCATTTCTTGAGAATATTCATTATATGCACAAAGATTATGTATAAGTGCTAATCCCATGTCCTTTTTCCTCTGCAGAGATGAGACCTCACTCTAGAAATAAGATCTCTTATAAGTTCCATCACAAAAATTTGCATTTCCAAGCCTTGCATTCCCTCCTCAGCTTTTTTTGCTTTTGCAACATAGTCACATAAACTCAAAAGGGGACAATACGTTTCAGCTATTCCAGGTTGCATATTTGCTAATCAAAGAAATGAGAACATAAGAGCCTATGTCACTACTGCATCTAATCGCTGCACGACCAATACATCGATATTACTGATTAACATTATTTATCTGAAGAACATTTTTAGTTATTTTGTGTATTGTGAACTGTGTGTGACCAAGTGTGTTGTTGTTGATATTCCCCCCCCACACACACACACTTGTGCTGTGTTGTGCAGTGTTATTGTTGTTCATAACGTTGTTAACCGGTGTTGTTGTTGCCGCTCTGGCCATTACACACACTTTACAGCGTGGTCACACACGTTGAGTTTACCGGCTTTGCGACGCTGCTTTGCCTTTACCTTAGCACTGGGTAGAAGAAGAATGAAGCTCGCACACACACACTTTGACACACTTTTACGGTCGCGCAGTTTACCGCGAGTTGCGCCTTACCTACCTTTACGCCATTTACATTGTGGGTACCTTTGTTGTTGGTGTTGTTGTTGCCTGTGCGGTGTTGAAGAATGAAGATTTGCCTGAATACGTTGCAGAGACTCGGATCGAAGTTCGTGGGTGTTAAGTAGGGTGCTTTCAAATTGAAACAACACGACAAGGTGCATTGTTACGTGTTTTGACAAAAAATACGGGTGGGAGCCGCACTCACCGGTGTGGTGAAGCCGCACCTAGCCGCACCAAGCTGCCCCATGATGCCCAATCCCAGCCGCTATCCAAATTAAAAAAAAAAAATGCCGTTATGCCGGTGGTGCGGTGTTGTGCGGTACCGTACTCTGGTACGCCTACACCTTTACCTTTACCTTCTTTACACTACCTACACACGACAGGACCTACCGTTGCGTTCGTTCCGGTTGCCAATGGTTGCGCCTTTACAACTGATCAGGGTGCACAAACTGCAGGAGTTATCAGCAGGATATGTCTGCACATATCTCTGAGTGCCCCCATTCAGTCGGTGATCAATATGCCGCCGCGCCGCTGCCGCAATGATTCTCCTTTGTAAATTTTACGGAAATATAAATATTGTATGCGCTCCGCTACGCGCACGCACTTGTGTTGGTGTGGCACTGTGATGGTTGGATTATTGTTGATGATAAACTCAAAAGATGAATTACTCTATCAACTTGTGATTACCTCTACGCGAGGTCATTCAGTTGAGCCCCAACTCATTGCCTTTACTTTACCACAACACAGCACACATTGGACAGCTTTTTTGAACACACGACACACACCTTGCCACGAATGCACCGCACACCGTGCCTTTGTACCTTTATTACAGGCCTTTACCGGCACGCGCGCTTGTTTCTAAGCATGCAGTTGCACTACCGCACATGACTTGCGCCTTGGTCGTTCAACTGCCGCACCGAATGCGTTGATCAGGCCTATTTATTTCTTGCCATTGTGTTGTTAATTACCGCGCGCAACTGCGGGTACCACGATTGAACATTGAGTCTTTACCTTTATGCCATTTATTTCAGTATTCGTTTAAGACTACCAGCTTAAGCCCTTGTTCTAGTACACACACGCGGCACTTCTACCGAAAAAGATTGATTCTGGTTTTGTATGCTTTTGTGGTTGCTGACAATGATTTACACACACACTTAATGCCACGTTGAATTTACATTTACGTCATGAATGCATGATCCTTGTTGCCGTTGTTGGTAACAAAGTTGCAAAGTTGCGATTTCTTGAATTAGATACCAGTCGGTGTGCTACATAGTTGTTGTTGTTGCGATGTTGAAATACGGTACCGCTGTCCCTGGTCTGTTGTTGTTGTTGTCAATGGTATAAAGCTGAACTTCGACTGCAGCGCGTGTATTGTTGATAACCAAGCGGTGACTTGTGGAAGCCGTTGATTGCCACATTTGGAACCATGGCGTTGAATTACGTTGAGTTTAAAAGCATATGATTTGTTAGCTGGCCGCAGGTCGGCAAAGTTTACCTTTGCCTAAGACATTAGTCTTACCTTGGAATGCTTTACACGCGCAAACACCGCGCACCACGCGGTGGTGGTGTTCGTTGTTGTTACGGTGTTGACCTTTTGTGTGTGATGACGGTAATGACGGCGGCGTAATGACGTGAAATGTGTGTGGATTCTATAGCTACTGTCGCGTGCTTCTGCTGCGTTACCCATCTTTCGACTTCTCTCTCTCGTTTATTCGTTTCATTATCATTTATCCTATATATATATATATCTGCTGTGTAATCATGTGTGTGTGCAACCCTGGGAGATGCTTTGAATCTATAAATTTTCTAGAAGAATTAATACTTGTTTTTTGTCTTTGGCAACTGAAAAAAGCTGTGTTTTTGGACATATAAAAGTGACTTCAAAAAAGAGTCAAGGAGAACGCTGTGACAAGTATAACACTTTGAAGCAAGAAAGATTGGCAGCTTAACTGCTAGTATATAAGGTACATCAAATTAATGTATTGATTTCATTTTTATTTTTAATCAAAAAAAAAAAATTCTTGACTTGGCACATTGAGGAGTCCCGTATGTGTCACGTCTTGAGTGAGAAACTTGATGCCTTTTTTATTTTCATTTATTTTTATGTTTCTTTATTTTTTTCTTCTTCCTTTGTTCTTGATTCTTATTGTTCTTCTTCTTATTGATTTTATTTTTTCAGTGTTCTTCTTCTTTTGATTTTTCTTTCTTTTCTTCTTTTTTAATTCGATGATATTCATAAGAATACATGTTGTTCAGCTGTGTAGCAGGCATCAATGCTAAAAATGAATAAAATATAGGTCACCGGAGTAAAGAGATACGACAAGAGAGATCTTTGTGGAATAGGGTGTGAGTGGAGAGAGAATGACGAGGAGTAGTTTTGATATTTTTGAAAAAAGGTGCGCGTGGATAGTAAAAAGCCTCTGAAAAGTTTTAAATTAAACTTATGTCACCCCAAAACAGTGGATGCACATGACAAAATTGAGCATAATTCAATTTTCACACACACACACACACATATATATATAAAGCTTACATAATGACATATTCAAACAAATCTCAACTATTTAATTTTAATATGAATAGTTGTGATTCAAATTTTAAAAGCAAAAGTATAATTATACTTTTTTCAAGTGTAATTAATTCAAAAAGGTAATGTTTTAAATTCAAATGTCCACTATTTATTTTTCATATATATGGTTTGAGATTTATTTGAATATCTAATATGTACCACTATTAGTCCACATCATGCAAAATGTATGTATATATATATATATAAGTGTGTGTGTGTAAAGCCAACGAAGATATGATTGCATATCCGTTATCCAGTCGAGATCATCGAACTAGCAATGAAGAACCTTCCTTCATCCCAGCTCAAGGATAGCTTAAGCTTGTCCAAGAGCATACAAAGATCGAGTTAGCCCGGTTGAGGCTTTTGCAAATGTTGAACTTACAGAACATTTAGTTTGAGGAACTCGGCGAATTCAAGCCAAGATGGAGATTTGTTAGGTCGGGCTTGAATTAGCTGGTTTGCAAAATGCGTTCTTCGTTCCACTTTGTATTAAGGGAAACGTCAGGTATAGGTCTCCTTTTAATCCAATGGTGATTGATGGAATTCAGGGACTGCTTTGATGGTTTTCTCTTCACGTTCGTGATTTCCCTTACGAGGGCTTCGGTATGTGTTTCTCGTCTAATTTTGTTTTTTTCCTCTTTTGTAACTTGTTATTTATTGCTCTTTGGAATAAAGAAAGACTTGTCTTTCTCCTCCTTGTGCTTTGTCCTTTCTAGGTTTCTTCACTGTTCGGCATTCTCTCCAAGTTAAGCCGCATGTTTCTTCAGTACTTGTTTTGCTGTTCTTGGTCAAGGAGTACTGTCTTTGAGATTCTGAGTTGCTGTGATATTCGGCTCTCGTTTCGGTAAAAGAATTGAGCCTGCTGTGGAAGAGCAGCCTAGATTACAAGGTTCTGAAGGAGAATTAGAAACAAGACGGGACGATGGAGATCCCGTCACATCATGAAGTATCAGAGGAGGTTGGAGTTCATCGGCAGTAAGCCTCCCTTTCTGTAAAGCCAAGGCTGTGGTTCGCCAACCAATCTAAACACGTATTCGCTTCTCTGTAAATGCAGTGGGCAACAGTCACAACGAATTAAAAGTCTTAAATAATATATATAATGATCATTGAAATTTCAAAAACTGAACCTTATTTTCTATTATTTGGATTAAGCTTGTGATTTTAATCCTAAATACTTCTAACCATAAAACGTTTATTTAGGTGTTAGAGTTGGGGTACAACACTAGAAGTATATGTGACTACCATGAATGGGGCCTCTTGGCTAAAGCCTTCTTAACACCAAAAATTGTATATGACCCGAGGGGCCACTCCTAAGATATAATTGCCCTTCTTCTAACATAGGCGCATACACGAAACCCCGAGTACCCATTTTGAGAATATTTAACAAGAAGAGTAATGAATTCATTATGAAAACCAATTCACTATCCTGTGAAAGTGAAGCAGAAATGAATTATTAGATAAATCAAAGAGTAATGTAAAGGAGAAAAAATAGTCTGATGTTTGATCCACCCTCAACCATAATAAGATGAGGCTATTCATCTTCAAGAGCTTCAATCAAAGAATCAACCTATTGGCTATTTTGTTTCTTTTGAATCTTGTTCCTTTTCTAGTTATATATTTTTATTGTACACCCTTTTTTATAAAAGTTTTATTTTTGTTTTTCATTCTTTCACGTTATGAGTTTGTTCTTTCGGTATTTAGTTGAACAATCAAACTCCCAGTTATCGGCTTACTAAAAATCTTTCTTGAGTTCAACAATTTGCCAAAAATCCATTTCTTCATAGATTTTGATGATTTTTAAATGTATGGAAAGCTTGTCTTGTTTGCATTCTAACCGAAGAAAAATCATTTGAATCTAAGTTTAAACAATCAGAATGCAAAAGAAATATTCGATCATGTTAAAGGCATCCGAGGTCTCAATATGCCGAGAACATCTTCTCAACCGATTCTAGTTGGAGCTAGTCGATTTTTATTTCTTCACAAAGGTATTTGTGTCCACTTTGCAAAAGATAAATAACTATGTAAATCAAAGTTAAAATGGATGAGTAATAGCAAAAACAAGCATACTCTATTAGGAGGCTTAGTATCACACTATCAAACCAACCCAGTTTTTAATTTATTGGATAGCTCTATGTGTCTATATTAGAATGCATCAATGGGAGCTATATCCTCAAATATACAACCAAAGTACCATAACCCTATCAAGTCATCTGCACCAAATCCAATTTTCATCATCTGCGTCCAACCCAATTTTCATCTCGAGGTACACAAATAAGGATGATTTTTTGTTTTTTACTTGATTTAGACTTGAAACTCAGCAAATATTTTAGAATGCAGTCAAAGCCTCATCATGACCATTCTTTTTAAGCTATTTGGCTCAAGGAAAACTAGAGACATGGCTACTCACCTGATCTTTAACGAACTCAATGTTTCCTCTCGAGCCATACCAAAATGACTCTTAGCAGTGCCCTTTGACACACCCATACCAAAATGACTCTTAACAGTGAGATCACCATGTTACTAAAGGTGTTTCTTTGAAAGGCAACACCTTTTTGCATGCCCTATAAGACCATTGGGATGATCATTTTGGATTATTATTATTATTATTATTATTATTATTATATGTTAGGTGGATGGACAACTAGTTCGTAAGGCAACATCCTCTTGGGTTGCCCATATTGACATACCTCTAAACAGTTATTGGGTTGGTTGCTTATCCCAAACATCATCAAGAGTTATCACCTTTACAATCTATCGACACAGTTTCGGTTGGTTACCCTTATCGACTAGCTATGATCATCTTTTATAAACAATAATTCATCAGGATGCTCGTATCCACCAAATGAGTAGGTGATTATAAAACAAAAAGTGGAGTGGACGGCTGCCATGTGAACTATTTTGGTTCACCATCCAATTAGTTAAAGAAAGTTTATCAATCATGATCAAGACATAGAGGTTTTAGATTGCTTTTCATGCTGTCAAAAGAATTAGCTAACGAATCAATGAATATGAAATTCATAACTGATGAAGCTAGTTGATCCGATTAATGTTTCGTCTCAACTAAGTAGGCAAGAAACAAATACAGTCATTGGTCCTTTAGAAATAGCTGATGAAGATAGTTGCTCAAATCCACCCATTAGGAGTGCAACTGCTTCACAATATTATGATGTTGGTTGCAATAAGTCAAATTCTTATCTAATCATCTTATTTGTATTTCATTAAGCTCTATTTGTCTATTTTGCAAGGCATCAAGAATCGCGTCAATGAAAGCTGTATTAAGGAGTTATAGCCAAAGCATATTAACCTTATCAAACTATCTACACAACCCAAATTTCATTGTTAGATAACCTAAAATTAGGAAGCTTTTCAATTTTTTACTCGATTTGAACCTTAAACTTGCATACATAACCTAAAGTTAGGAAGGTTCTCCATTTTTTACTGATTTAAACCTTGAACTTGCAAGAACTTTAGAATGTCGTAGCCTCTATCATGAGCACTTGGTTCGAAGAGACTTAGGGACCTGCAGCTTGCCCTGAACTCGGCGTTCCTTCTCAAGGATAGAAGTTAGCACCCTCTCACATGCTCGTACCGAGACGACTGATAGTAGCAGGATCATCGTGTTATTCAAGGTAATCCTTTGTGTGGCAACAAGCCTAGGTGCCATTAATTCGTTTTCCCAACAATTCAGAGTGTATGCTCTGAAGGTGTAGAGGAACGTGTCTCGTGTTTCTGCATTTTCAATTTCATCCTTGAAGCTGGAGAGAGAGAGAGAGAGAGAGAGAGAGAGAGAGAGAGAGGTCGAGCTCGCAACTAGCTTGTCTCTGGCTATGAAATGGAGAATGCAACTTTTGACCAGCGATTTGAGGAACCAATTAGAGGCGGACAACGTGTTACATGCGACTCCGATGTGAACTATAAATTAATATGTTCCAACCTGGTAAAAGCGATGTGCTACTCATATTAGGTAGCCGACCATTACATGACTTGATGACAACCTAGTAGTCGTAGTGGAAGGGGTAACCTCAAAATTTTTTCCTAAAGCTTGATATCAAGGGATCCATGAAAACTTTGGTTTTAGAGATATAAATGAGGAAGGTAGTGAGATTTTAAATTTTGCTATAACATTTGATTTCTTTATAGTCAATACAATCTTCAAAAAATGAGGTGAACATTTAATTACTTATAAGAGTGGCTTATCACAAACATAAATTGATTACTTTATTTGTAAAAAAAAAAGATAGAGCGTGTTGTAAAGATTGCAAGGTAATTCTAGGAGAAAGTCTAACCACCCAACATCGACTTTTAATTAAGGATTTACAAATTAAAAAATGGACAAAGAAGAAAAGAGTGCATCGAGCTATTCGAACTAAATGGTGGAACCTCAAAAGCGAGAAAGAAGATATATTTAAACAGAAAGTCATTCAAGGAGATGTTTGGAATTATGTTGGTACACCCTGTGATATGTAGAACAATATGGCTATACATATTAAGAAAGTGGCGAAAGATGTGTTAGGTGTATCTAAGAGAGGTGTACCGGTACAAAAAGAAGCTTGATGGTGGAGTGAAGTAGTGCAAAATAAAATCAAGGCAAAGAGGGCATGTTACAAATTACACTATGCTAAGAAAACTAGTGAAACTTTAGAGGTAACAAAGAAGGAAGCGAAAAAGACCGTGAGTGAAGCAAAAGGTAAAATTTGAGAGGATTTATATAAAAAACTCAACTCAAAAGAAGGTGAAAGATATTTTTAGGACAACTAAGAATAGAGATAAAAAAACTAAAGATCTTAATTATGTTAGATGCATCAAGGACGAGGATGAAAAAATTCTAGTGGCAAATGATGATATAAGAAATAGATGAAAAAACTATTTTTATAAGCTTTTTAATGAAAATAAACATGTTAGTATTAGCTTAGGAGAGTTAACCAAATCAGAAAAGTATATAAACCATAATTTCTAACTACGTATTTAAAAGAGTGAAGTCAAAGAGGCTCTTAAACATATGAAGAGTGGTAAATCGGTAGGACCAGATAATATTCCTATAGAAGTTTGGAAAATACTAAGAGAAATAGGAATCACTTGGCTTACAAGACTATTTAATGAAATATGAAAAAACCAAAAGATCTCGTAGAATAGAGAGCAAATACACTTATACCCATATATAAGAACAAGAGAGACATTCAAAATTGTGTGAATTATCGAAGTATCAAGTTAATGAGCCATACTATAAAATTGTGGGAAAGAATTATTGAATGTAGGTTAAGACACGTATCAAGTACAACAGAGAACCAATTTGCATTCATGCCAGACAGATCTTCTATTGAAGCGATTCACCTTTTGAGACATCTTATGGAACATTTTAGAGCAAAAAAGAAAGACCTTAACATGATATTTATTGATGTAGAAAAAACTTATGATAGGGTACTGAGGGAGGTTCTTTAGAGAACTTTGGAAAAAAAAGGTATCCCATTGACATATATTAACCTTATAAGAGACATGTATGATGGTGCAAAACATGTGTGAGGACTCATGAAGGAACGACAAACTTCTTTTAAGTTAATATTGGGTTACATCAAGGATCAACTTTAAGTCCATACTTATTTATAATGGTGATGGATGAGTTAACAAAACATATTCAAGATGAAGTACCTTGGTGTATGTTATTTGCAGATGACATTGTATTAGTGGAGGAGTCTAAGGAAAAAGTTAATAGAAAATTGGAACTATGGAGAGAAACATTAGAAAGCAAAGGCCTCCGACTTAG
This sequence comes from Brasenia schreberi, assembly GCA_036023115.1. Taxonomy (NCBI): domain Eukaryota; kingdom Viridiplantae; phylum Streptophyta; class Magnoliopsida; order Nymphaeales; family Cabombaceae; genus Brasenia; species Brasenia schreberi. The sequence continues at coordinate 9,986,049 of JAYKKT010000089.1, read as the reverse complement.
TAGAACAAAGACAGAATATATGAAATGTAAGTTTGATCATTTGGTTACTTCAGAGGACATAGAAATTAAAATTGGCACACATTGCATCCCCAAAAGAAAAGTTTTAAATACCTAGGGTCAATTTTTCAGAGTGATGGAAGAATTGATGGAGATGTTATACATAGAATTAACACTGGTTGGTTAAAATGGAGAGGAGCATAAGCTATTCTTTGTGATAAGAAGATTCCATTAAAGTTAAAAGGTAAATATTATAGAGTAGCAATTAGGCCTGCCATGTTTTATGGTTTTGTGTGTTGGGCAGTTAATCATCAACATGTACAAAAGATGTCTATGACAGAAATGAAGATGTTGAGATGGATGAGTGATCATACAAGAAAAGACCGTATACATAATGAAGTTATTAGAAACAAAATAGGAGTGACACCAATAGAGGATAAAATGAGAGAATACCGTTTAAGATGGTTTGGACATATAAAAAGAAGAACTAAGAAGGTATGAAAAACTAAATTTGGAAAGTATTAAAAGAGCTAGGGGACGACTACAAAAGTGTTGGAAAGAAACAATAAAGAATGATCTAGCTTATTGTGAGTTTCCTACTAACATGACACATGATAGGGATCCGTGGAAACAAAGAATCCATGTAGCCGACCCCGTCTATTATGGGAAAAAGCTTAGTTGTTGTTGTTGTTGTTGTCATTTGAGGTGTTACCTAAAGGATTTTGAAGATATTTTACGCAAGAATTGCATATTTTCAGCTTAGAGAACTGTTTGTGAAGAGTTCAGATTTAGCTATCTCAAAGAGAATTACTACTTCATAGTCGAGACCGTAATTCATGTCCTGGCAAATGAACAACCACCATCAAACATTTGTTCGATAGGTTGACTAGCACTTGAGTGCAATGTTATAATCAAGCACAAGAACAAAAAATTATCAGCAAATCAACTCGGGTCAAGTTTAATCCGTGTCAACTGAATTCCTCTGACATGATGCCAAGAAGCCCGATTTAGGACAATTAATCGCACCGCCTAGCATGTTCAAACAAATCCCAAGTTTGCCATAAACAAATTTTCCTAGATCATCTCTAAAAAAGAGCAGGGCTAATCGTGTCTTCTTCTCTCAAAAGAATTTACCTAGATCATCCCTAGTCAAGGATCGATGAGCTTACTACAAGTATCATCGATCACAATGAAACGATCCTAAGCCCATGTATAACAGAAAGACTGTATAAAGATTATACTAACAACTACTTATTATCCAAAACAAATGTCAACCAGTGATTAACAAATGCATAGTAGTCCTGAATCCTGATGAAGAAACCATGCCTACCAACACAGAAAAAAATGAAGAAAATGATCCTTGTGTAAAATTAAATGATCACTTGTATAGCAGCCTGGGGTTGCCGGAGACGAGATTGACGGAGATTCCGGTGACAGATGGTCGTTCCAAGAGAGAGTGGCTGGTGCGTGCTGTCAATGGCGTTAGTCGAATCCTAACCCTCTTCAAGATCTTACCCTTCCTCTGCAAATCATGGTGATGACACCAAGCAAGAACCTTAATCGCCCTTATCGGACGATCTAGGATTTCATTTTGTGCTTCATACCATGATTCTTTGTTTTTGAAATCTTTTCAGGTCTTGCTATCAACGAATTTTGACTTCTCATTGTTTGTTCAACTCTTGCCATAGCTTTTGGCCCACAAGCATCTCATTCTGGGTGGTCACGTTGCTAGCATTGCTTTAATTTACTCCATTTAATAAAAAAATTGTCAATTTTTAGTCAACTAAATATGTCGCTTGGATGTTGTGATTGTTCATCCCAGGACAGGATGTTTGTTTATCTACTCTTTGACATGCGCAACGGCGACAAGATTCCAGGTAGCCGACCTCACATAGTGTGGGGAGAAGGCTTAGTTTTGGTTTTAGTTTCACTGCACCAGTTGACATGTTAATCATATTTTGATTCTTTGTGCTGATCTTTCTTTTCCTACATCATAGGAGAAATTAACTGAAATATGATCTCTCGTTTAATATTAAAAAATCTGAAGTAACGGTTCATCCTTTCTGTATATGATCACGGCTTCTTCTTTTTGCATGATAGAAATGTGACGATGAAACTCTTTTGCTAATATCACTGCACTATGTCCGTTTGAGTGTGTGTCTGTGCAGATGAACTTTTATGTTTTTCTTCTTCCATTGTGTAACATGAACAGATCTTTGAGACTTCAATTTTTCCTATGTTAATGCAGAATCATAGTGTTGGTTCTTCTGTATCCACGTTGGGAAACGGAACCATAATCTTGAATAGCTGTTAGTTTGGATTTAAGAATCTACCTGAATGCAGCACAGTCTTTTATGTTCATAGATGTTAGCTCCTTAATATTGATGGTCGAGGAACATAAGAATGTAGAGAACCTATTGTTGTGTTTTAATGAATTAATTAATATGTGCATCATATTTTCTACATAAGATGCTTCTGAAACTCTTTTATATTACTTTGCTTCTGAGACTCTTTTTATTTTATTTTCCTTACTCTAAGATTGAGTAGATAGAATTGAGGGCTGGGTTTCTCGAAGAAATTGAGATTTGTTCGCATAGAGACGGTGGAGAGGGAATATATTGGTGCAAAGCATGGAGGAGTATCAAATGAATATATACATACGTATAAGAAGTTTGTCAATGCCCTCTCAAGAATTAACGGTGCACAATATTAACAAATAAAAAGTTGGTAATTCATTCACGTCATGTTTCATTACATATAATCCATCAATTAGAGCTTGGCTTGTTTCGAAAGGCATTCTGTACAGTGTTGGCTTGTTCCACAAGGCTTTTATAAGCTATAAAGAATTAATTTGCTTGTTTTGTAAGGTTTTTTATTTTATAAGAAATAGCTTGCTTTGGAAATAACTTTGTTTTACAAGGCTTATTACAAGCACCTTATAGCCCACTATGACCTTACAAAACATATATTCATTGCAAATATAAAAATATGACCCTCTTCAACTAGAATGTTTTATGACAAAAGAATTTAGTGGAGTGGAGGCGTGTGGTGAGAATCAGTGTTATCTGTATCGTGGGCCACCACGATACGATACTGTGCAATACATATCGTATCGTGGGCCACCATGATACGATAAAGGTAGGTGTATTGTGGAAACGAACTTATCGTATTGTATCGTACGATACGGGCAATATGCCTGGGACCCTTATAAAGGGTCCCCAACCGACAGAAACCCGTGATTTTTCGCGGGTTTTCTCTCTCCTTTTGGGTTCCTCAAGCTCCCTAAGAACCGATTTTCGCCTCCTTAGTGTTCAAAGCTCCAAAATCGTGACCTACGGTATCCGTGCAAGCCTCCAAACTCGGATTTAAGTATATTTTTAATGTTTTTTCTATTTTTCCTTTATATTTGTTGTTTTTTTGTGTTATTTCATTTATTTTTTTTAATGATAAAATATGAAGTTATTAAGTGTGTGTATATGATTTTTATTGTATTCATGAAGTGGGAGACATTCGATTTAAGTGTTATTTGAAGATTGGGGGATTTACGAAGTGCTTTTATTTTCAGGTTTTTGTTTGAATTAAATTACTCGATTGAGATGGCAGGAAGGGGTGGTAGACTCCCATTATCAGTCTGATGATCCGGCATAATAGTGGAGTATACCAGTTGAGGGTTCCAAGTTAAAGATCAAATGCTTATTTTGTGAAAAGGTGGTTAGTGGTGGAATTTCAAGGTTGAAACACCACCTAGAAGGAACCAGGAAAGAAGTTGCTCCATGCACAGACAGAGTTACAAGTTTGCCAGAAGGTATTAAATAGCAATGCCTGCAGATGATTGAGAGCATACAGGAACGAATACAACAAAAGGATGATTTTCATATGTATGAAGAAGCTGATGATGCTACTGTCACTGGAGTTGGATTCACTGATAGTTTGCCTTCAGATGCTAGAACAGAGATTGGTAGTAGCAGTTCACGAGCACCTAACAGGAAAAAGAGGGTTGCAGCTGAAGACTTTGAAGGTGACAGAAGAGGAAGTTCAGAAAGGAGTAGAGGAAGAGATTCTTCTAGCATACATTCGTTCTTTCCTCCTTCCACTACACCTGGTGCACAACCAGAAATTCGTGCTGCTATGGCTTCAGAACAACTGCATGATCAGGCAGACCTTGCAGTGGGAAGATGGTTTTATGATGCATGCATTACATTTAATGCAGAAAACAATTTTCATTTTCAAGCAATGGTAGATGCAATTGCAAACATTGGTCCAAGATAGAAGATGACCTCTTATCAGAAGTTGAGAGAGAAGATATTAGATCAGACCGTCATTGAAGTGCAGCAATACTGTTCGACTTTGAGACAGTCGTGAAAGGAAACGGGATGCAATATCATGGCAGATGGATGGACCGATAGGCGAGGAAGGACATTGCTAAACTTTCTTGTATACTATCCTAAAGGACTCGTGTTTTTGAGATCTCTACATATGTCATAAGAGAGGCATACTGCAGAGATCCTACGAGAAAAATTTGATAAGATTATATAGGAGGTTGGGTAGAGAATGTGGTCCAATTGATTACAGATAATGCAACTAACTACAAAGCAGTTAGGAAGGAGTTAGCTGATATTTATGAGACTTTCTACTGAACAATATGTGCAGTCCATTGTTTAGATCTCATCCTCGAGGACATTGGTGAGATGGATGAAATAAAGATAGCAACTGAGTGTTGCCAAGATATTACAAAATTTATTTACAACCATGCATTTGTTTTGTATATGATGAGCAGATATACAGAAGGTTCATAGCTTCTTCACACAGCTGCAACTCGGTTCGCAACAAACTTCTTATCAATACAGAGTATTGTGAGATAGAAGCAAGCTTTGAAGAGAATGTTCTCCTCAGATGAGTGACAACAATTTGCAGAGTTGTCTCAAAACAGAAGAAATAGAAAGTTAAATGAGATTGTAGAAACAATTTTTAAAAGTTTATTTTAGAATGCATGGGTCAGATTATTGAAAATTACTTGTCTTTTGGTGAAAGTTTTGAGATTGGCTGACAGCGAGGAGAAACCAACTATGGGCTACGTTTATGAAGCCATGAACACGACAAAAGAAGCCATCAAAAATAACTTTAATAGAAAAAAGAGAGATTATATGCCTGTGTAGAAAATAATTGATAGTAGATGGAATAAACAATTGCATCAGCCTATTCATGCAGTAGCCTACTATCTAAACCCATCATTCAGGTACTCAGGAACCTTCAAAAGGGATGGTGAGGTTAATCGAGGAATCATTGATTGTATCGATAGATTAGTCCCTGATAAGAGCATAGCAGATGCGATACATCGAGAGATGGAGATATATGATAATGCTCTTCACTTGATGGGTTTGCCTGTTGCAATTCGCAATCGCACTACGATGCGTCCAAGTAAATTATTTATTTTCATATTTAAGTTGCATATTACATTACTGTAGATTATTATATCTCTAATATTTGTCTTTTTTTTATGAATGTTTGGTGGAATAGGTTTGGAAGTGATTGTCCAAACCTTAGAGATTTTGCAGTGAGAGTCTTAAGTCAAACCTATAGTGCAATAGGTTGTGAAAGAAATTAGAGTATTTTTTGACACATTCATACAAAAAAATACAACAGGTTGAAACACAAAAGACTTAATGATTTGGTTTATATTTGTTGTAGCATGCACCTTCATGAAAGGTAATGTTGTATTACTTTCAAATTTTCAATTCAATATTGTTTAAGTTTAACTTCAATTTTCAATTGTTAACAATATTTACTAATTGTTTATCTTTGTTTGTATCGTAGACAATTGAAAAAAGTAAATAGAGAAGAAAGTCAGCTCGATCCAATAAGTTTGGATAATTTTGATATATTAGAAGATCGAGTCATGGAAGACACTGAAAAAAATGCCCTCCTAACAGAAGAAGATGTTGCCTGAATTAATCTGGAAGGAGCGCAACAACATCATGGAGATGAAGAATTTGATTTCCAAGAAGAAGGTGTCACTGATGATGATGAGGATGAGGATCTGCAACAAGGAGAATATGAAGATTATTTAGTTGATCCTTGTTACAATTTGTAAAATGTAACATTGTATGTAACTATAAACTGTGTTTGTATTTTATTTTTTGGATTCAAAATATGTAAATTTGGATGCAATTATTCAATGTTGAGTGCTCAATCTGTACTAAACTTACATTATATGAATTTAAAGCAATTACCATATTTTTTTTAAATTTTTTCCTGATTTTTTTCTTCGAATTTTTTACTAATTTTTATTGATTTTAATTATCTTTTTATATTATTTTAATATTAAAGTAAGATACAATACGATACGCCCGTATCGTGGAGCCCAGCGATACACGATACGATACGCATCAGACAACACGGGTGAGAATACATTATTTCCAAAATGAAGTTCTGCCTAGCTCGAAGCAAAAGTTAATTTCTTATAAAAAAATCATATAGAAAAAAGAATTTCTTATCAAAATTTTATTAGGTATTTTCTGATGATTGAAGGAGGTCAATTAGCAACAAATATGGAGCTGGTTTCTCCCACATATACAGAAACCTTATAAAGGTAAATATATTCATCCACATCCATGACCACACACACACATGGGAGAGAGAACAACCATGGATGATGTAGAAAAGCCAGCTCTAAAGTGGTGGCGGCTTCCCCTACACTTGCAGAATTCAAACGGAAACACATAATAGAGGGCATGATCAACAGACACCCTGCTCATGAGAGGCACACCATCTTTACTTTTTGATTTGCAAAGTTCAAATGGAAACATCATCCAGAAGGCCATTTACGCACAATTGATTATCATGTTCAAACAAATCCCAAGTTTGCCATAAATAGATTTCAAGAGAAAAACCACAAAAATAAGGTGTAAAACAACTGGCACAAAAAGAGGATCGCTGATCATGACTTCTCTCAAAAATAATTCCTTCATATCTTTGCTCAAGGATCCATGAGCCTACTACAGGTATAATCGATCACAATAAAACGATCCTACGCCCATGAGTAACAGAAAGACCCTATAAAGATTATACTAACAGCTACTCATTATCCAAAACGAATGTCAATCAGTGTTATACATAGACCTGGCGGAACAAATTATCCGTCCAACCAATGCAGGGAACGGATACACAAAAACAATCCTACAAAACATGCCTACCAACATGAGTACAAGAAAAGAAAGGAAGAAAACGAGGCTTGCGTCCATTGAGTTAGCAGTCTGGGTTGTCGGATACTAGATTGACGGAGATTCTAATGATCAATGAGCATTCCGAAAACTATTATATATATATATATATATATATATATATATATATATATATAGAGAGATATATATATAGAGAGAGAGAGAGAGAGAGAGAGAGAGAGCAAAACGATCGAGTTCTCACTCAATCAAGAACTCGGAACTGAAGGACTTTGGGTTTTCCTTTCCTTGCTTTCGTCTGTTCCCGCGAGAGCCAATCCCGCGCTATTCAAAACAAGAGTTGTTCGTCACAGGAATACGTTTGGTGCGATACGGGACACGTAATGTTGAACGGAAGCATCAAGGCCGCTGTCACGCAAGTAAAATTTAGTTGATGACATACCACGGAATAGTAAGTTAACGGACGACCAACGTATTAGTAAGATGACATGCTAAATCGAGTCAGCTAGGCTCTGAATCCAAATTGGGTTGACTCAAGCTGAACCGATTCTTATCAGGTCAAGTTTCCACAACACGAACATGACCTGGATCGGGTTCAACTGTATCTATAGAACTTTTCTGGTCGATTTCCCGTGTTGTCCATTTTTTAGGACCCGAAAACGACCCAAGGTCCCCTGACCACAACACGACTTTTCGAGTCGGATTCCTGTCGTGTTGTCATGCCCGATAAAAAATTACCACCCCTCTGTCAAGTACCTGAAATTCTGGCTTTTACACACACAGGCCGGTCTGCACGATCAGTGCCGTTTGTCGAATCCTAGCCCTCTTTAAGATCTTCTCGTCGATATTACTATGGTCTTGCTGATACCTCTCGCGCCCTCTGCAAATCATGGTGATAACACCAAACACTAACCTAAATCTAATGACTTTCCCCACTCCTCTTTCAATCCTATGATCCCATCTACCTCAATGGGTTTCAGTTGCCTTCAAGGTCAACTGTTGATACTGCATTGTCACACTAACCCAGTGAGGCCTCATATGCAGTTCTAGCTTTACATTCACTACTGCAATTCTCAAAGAACCAAGGCACCATAAACAACAAATCCTGATTCGTCTAAGCCAGAGTAACATTTTCTGCATCTCTCTACCTTTTCCACAAAAGCTTAGTTTGGACAAGAAAAATAACTAGATAATCAAGGCTAAGATGCTATTTTAGAATATCAAGGAGTAACTCGTGATAGGTTAACTTACAATCCCAATGCACTGACCAACCCAGGGACAGTGATGATCAAATCTTTGGACACAATTGTTACAGATCGAGCAATGGGAAGCACGGGGTGGCCGATAAAGCATACAAGTACCACAATATTTGACCTTTACTGTCACACCATTTACCATAACGTCTTTAGTCCGTGGCAATCTTAGATGTGGAGTTCTATCATTCACCCATTCCATTGATGCAGTAGTGGCATCACAACCTTCTTCCACCTCAAGAGGTCGTGCATTCCTGGTACAATACTAAGATCTCTACCCAATGTTACATCTGATTTGATCCTTGATAATTTAATGATCATTCAAAGAATTTTATTGGAAACTTGTGTTCGTTTGGATAGGTGTTCAACTATATACAAATCTCCGGGTATCTCTCTCGAGGAAGATAACTCTCTTGAAAAATATATGCGATCATAGTCCAATGCCCCTCCTTACACAAACTTATGGGTAATTAATACACCATAAAAGTGATTATTATACTCATATCATTGCATGTAAACATAGTAGCTATGTCCCTCTCATGACTTTTTGAATTGGTTTGGAGACAATCACATCAACCAAGAAAGGGGAGGAGGGGTGATAATATACTTAAGCATAGAAAAGATGAGGATGTATAAAATTAGCCTATATTGAAGTAGAAAAAAGTGAATATCCTACAAGTGATAAATCTCCTTACCTTTGGCTTTTTGCATGAATTTTTGCCGCACTTCTTCCCTCCTTAGCCGATTGGGCTGGCTTTTCTTCTACCTGTGACCTTCTGCTCTCTCTCTCTTTTCTCTCTTGCTTTCTTGCTGGTTTTCTTTCCTTAATTGCCTCCCTTAAATCCCAACCCAAGGTGGGTATTTATAGACTCCTTGGATGGCCGAAGAAGCCTCTAGAATAGGAAATATTCTTGAAAGAGTTTCCCTTCTAGGTTATTCCATTGATTGGTTGGTCCATGGCTAATCTAATTCCGCCCCAATCCGGTTTGGTTTGCTGGTCATATGGATTGGTTTAATTGATCACATGGCCTGGTTAGGGCTGGTCACAGATGCCCCTCTTTGGCATTAATCCAAATTTATTTGGATAATGGCAAAATAGAAAACACCCATTATTTTTCTTTCCAAATTTATTTTGAGAGTATGAATTTTTCCATCATTCCATAACATCCATTTCCTTGGATTTGTTTTTGTAAAGGAGGAAATTTCAACCAAGAAAATACCTAGTCCTAGGATGATCATGCATGGACTACCACTCTATGAATGCATATAGAATATGAGGAGGGTGAAATGGATGTTTAGAGACTCATACTTGTGATTCGTGAACTTGAGAAGAAGCCTATGAAGGCTGGTTGCCCCAAGCAAGATGATTCCCATATTATTTTTGATGTTTCGAGTTTTCAAAACTTGGTTTCCTATTAAGATGCAATGGCTAGTAAAAACAATATTCTCTGTTTTCTAGAGGTTCTTGTGCGGAGGAAGATTGGTTTTTGGTCCGAATGTGGGCTCACTATTTTTGTCTACGTTCTTGATCTTGACTCCCTCAGCAATATTTTGTTCTCAAGTGGCTACAAAAATCATCTAGCATTCACCACTCATTGGCATCCCTATATTGGCTATGGCTGCTTTTGTCACTGTATGGGTTAGTGTTGACCATTTATCACTGAAGAATTAGTGGACAGTTTCTCCAACAATTTATATTGTTGCACTTGGTGGTCATCCTCCGTATCAAGTGGCATTTTCTTTGTTTTCCGTTGGGTGGATGTCCAGTTTGCATTTAAAGGACTGGTTTTAGCCCCATTCATGCAATGCAAAGATTGCAAAGCACACGTAGGAAAGGTAGGAAACATTCATGAAATAAGAATTTTGTGAACAAGGAATCATCAATGAAATCCTTGTCTCGTGTACATTCAATCCATATGATTCTATTCCTTTCCTCGTAGAGTTACAAATAACCTTTCTCCCGCCACTATCTTATGCTCACTCATGCCTTCTTCTATGTCTTCTTCTATATCTTTACTAGCTCGATATTTAGGTTGTCTCTTAGTTCTGAATTCCATGGGGTCATACCCAAGTCTCCCTGAAGAGAAAAAGAAAATGATCAGTGCTTAATACTCCAATAAATAATGATCTAACTTATTGTGAGTTAACTGCTAACATGGCATGCGATAGGGATATGTAGAAACAAAGAATTCATGTAGTTGACCCTGTCTAGTATGAGAAAAGGCTTAGTTGTTGTTGTATACATGTATAATAACATAATATGTAACAAATGTAAACATGCCCTAATCATAAACAATAGCTGCAGATCTAAAATAAGTCATAATTAAGTTGTATGAAAAAGAAAAGTAGAAGCAAAATTAAAAACTTATCTGTGCGAGTCGTTGTTGCAGATTTGCCTTAGAGAAATCAATGTCCCGCTATGAGTACATACCAGTACATACGCCTTTCTTTAAGGATAAAACACATATAACTCAAACAACATGTACTCGACTTTGAGTCGATGTCGAAAACACCTTAGTTACCTATAGTTGGAGAAAAAAGAGAGATTATCGAAGGCATAGAGATAGAAACAACACCACGAACAAAGAGGCAGAAACAGGAGGTGACTGGAAGAGAGAAAAAATTTGTGTATTTAGGGAGGACCCATAATCACCTATTTATAGGTGTGTGTGCGGATCATCGTGGACTCGATTGGCCATTATATGAAAAGTTTTTCGTATAAAAAAGAGAGCAATACCCAAGATCTAAACCCAAACCCCAAGCTCAACGTGCACATGGATGGTACAACATGTTCTCCTTAATCTCTTTCAACTAAGATTCATGAGCTACTAAATATATAAAAGGGCATGTGAGTTTGTCATATCCATCAATATGGGACTAAACTTTATTTCATCTTCATCATCTTTTGCGAAAGTTTCTCCATCAAACTTGCATCATATTAGCATTTAACTACTTGAATATGGGAGTAGATATTTCCAAAAGCAAAACAAGTGCTAATAAGTGCACTATTGCATGCTGAGTTTATGGAGAATCACGATCTTCAACAATTTAGAAATTCTCAAGACTAGAAAATGTTGGAGATTGAAATGCTCCCAAGTGTATGCAAGACCGAAACACTAACACACGAATTCCTGAAATGCCTATTGTGCACAAGGAAACAATGTAGTTCTCGTCTTCTGGACAATTCTGAATAAGGGAAAGTCTTCGCAACATATACAATGGGAGTCATAGAATCTCACGGAGTTATAGACCTTGAACCGAAGTTGCCTCTGTAAGTTGTTGGTCTTGTCTGGGAATTTCGTTGCAAATTGAACTCCCGCAAATACTTGATGAGTTAAACATTGTGAACCTTAAGATATTACAGAATTATGATTTTTTTTTAAGGCATTTTCTCTTCAAGGTCACTGGAATCCGGGAAGCTTTTCTTTATCTGTAAACAAGATTATTGATAGTGTTACCTCAAAAAGTAACCAGATCTTCGGAATTGGATTATTCACAAGGGGTACAATAAGGAACGCAAACAAAACTTCAGCAAACTCAGTGTTAACAACAATCATCAAAACTCTTATGATAAGAACACTGGGTTTAGCCTGATGCTCCAGCACCGTTTTAGAACTAAATACGAGAGAAAAGAAATATCAGCAAACCAACTTGGGTCGGCCCTGATCCCTGTCGTCTCAATTCATCACAGAAGGGTCGATTTAGGCACATTTAATTGCCATCAGCTATTATTTTCACACGAATCCCAAGTTTTACATATAAATAAGTTGGAAAGGCAAGCAAAATGGATTATAAATAAAACAGCTGGTACAAGAAGAAGGAGATTGCCTCTTTCAGGAAACAAGAAGAGGAGAATTTCCTTTCATGTCTTGTTCGCAGAAAAGTTTATCTGGTCATCTCCCTCACGGAATCCATGAACCTTCAAGCATCATTAATCACGAGCGAATCTTAAATCCCTCGTCGACACAAAGAACATACGAACTATACTAACAACAGCTTATTGAAAATTAATGTCAACTGTGCGCTTAAATATGTAGATCCCAACTGCTTAACACCTTTCACATATTCACTGAGTTAAATTTATCAGCAAGTCGGGCGTTGCAGATATTTCTTACACTACACCGTTGAAGATGTCCGTTTTCCATAGGGAGAAAATCAGATTTCTGGACAAGTTGCAAATGCAAGAAATACAAAAGTCAAGAACATAGGTGGAGATACGCAACCAAGGTGATGGCTTTGGATTACAAGTATTTAGCAAGTGGAGGTATGCAAGTAGTTCAACGGCTCACATCTTTGGAACTCGTGATAAAGGCTGCTGTATGATTTCTTTTTCTTTGTGATGCGAAGTTCTGCGCAATAGAGGAAAAAATCTAGGAGATCAATAGGCTCAAAATTCTTTCGTTCAAAGTTTGAGGATTCAGTCCACATCATATAGAAATAGCTTTGGTCATGGGACGGGATGATCGTATGGACTACCCTATTTCATTGCAGAAGAAAGCACGTAGATATTCTCAATGTTTAGCTTTTCCCAGTTGTTCAGAAGCAAGCTCAGGTTCGGTTTGTGTAGCTCATGAACCGAAGATGAAAGGGCTCGGGATGAGCCAAACTAGGAGTGGCTCGGACCATTTCCCAGCCCTATAAGTAGGTTTTCCTTACCTTTTGGAGAAATTTCGAATTTTCAATACAAACTTTTCAATGAAAATTCACCACGTAGCCAAACTAATCCGTCCTCAATCTCAAAATTAGTTTTACTCAGATTTAATATTAATGGTAAATTTATTTATTTTTATTTCAAATTTCTACTGTTGACTGTGATCGGCAAAAATGTTTGAAGAGATTTAATATGTAACGAATTGAGCATTGAGGTATTCAAATTGTGACCCTTTGAGGGACACGCCCTCCAGCTGCCTACATTATATCTCTTTAATATGTCCGCTAGTAGATGCCTTATAAATTTGACGCGTGATAATTAATAAAGTCCAGGTCCGAGTCAATGGGAAGACGAATAAGTGAGATGAAATAGATGTCGGTCATCGTAAAAGCGGGTTTAAATAAGAAATCCAGGGCAATATGCTTATAACCAGTAGAGGACTGCCATCTCTCTCTCTCTCCTGTGTGTGGTCCGTGTGTGTGCATAATGTTCCTACTCCCAATCTTCTGCATCGCCCTGTTAATGGAACTCAACCCGGCCTTCTCAATCACCAACATTACCACGTTTACTTACACTTCCTTCCCGGAGAATGGTATCCCTAATATCAGCTTGTCCGGTGATGCTCGTAAATCAAGTCAGGGGGTCATCGATCTCACCTTCAACAGTGCTGGCCGAGGTCTCAACTGGAGTGTCGGCACAGTGAGCTATGCTTATCCCATTCGACTCCATGATCAAGTCACGGGCAGAATTGCAGATTTCAGTACCCATTTCACCTTCATCATCGATTCTAGCATAAACGAAACCTACCGAGGAGAAGGACTCACCTTCTTCTTAGCTCGAGCGAATTGGACCTTGCCTAATGACTGCTCCAACCAGTGGCTCGGCCTCGTGAACTCCACCCTCAACAAAGAGCCCACCGAGTCCAACCAAATTGTAGCCGTCGAGTTTGACACACAAATGGACAATGACGTGGGTGATCCGAGCGGTAACCACATGGGCATCGATGTTAACTCGGTCATCTCCAAGGTGACGACGAATTGGGCGTGGGACAGTACAGGTAAACTGAACGGTGAAGCATGGATCTCGTACGAATCCACCACAAAGACCCTCTTTGCAAGAATGACCAACAAGAAACTGCAACCCTACACGGAATGGAACGTTTCCTGGCATATCGACCTCAGCCAGTTTCTGCCCGAGCTCGTTCTTGTGGGCTTCACGGCTTCCACCGGAAAATATGCACAACTAAACAGGCTTTCATCGTGGAATTTCACATTAAACCTCACTACTCCAGATTTACGTCCGAAGAAGCGAGCCAAATCCCTCGTCATAGTGCTCTCTTTGGTTGCGTTAATTCTCGGGGCCATAGGGATTATAGCGGCCATGACCATGATTAGGAAGAGAATTAGCATGAAAGGTGGAATGGAGGAGGAGGAGGAGGAGGGAGAAGATGATGAAGGTATGACCGACCTTGGGAGAGGACCTAGGAGGTTTCGTTATGTGGAGCTCGCAGAAGCTACTAAATACTTCAACGAGGAGGAGAAACTTGGGGGAGGTGGGTTTGGCTCGGTGTACAAAGGTGTTCTGAAAGACACCCATGAGGTCGTGGCAGTGAAGCGTTTATCCAAAGGCTCAAGACAAGGGAAGAAGGAATACATTTCGGAGGTGACTGCTATCAGCCAGCTGCGGCACCGTAATCTGGTGAGGCTGATCGGGTGGTGCCACGAACGATGTGAAAGGTTGCTGGTTTACGAGTACATGGATGGTGGGAGCCTAGACTCACACTTGTTTGCTCCCAAGACCGATCAGGTCCAGCCATTTAGACTCTTCGTCATCGAGCTACCATTTATATCCTATTCTGATATCTTGTTCTCAACAAATTTCTATCTTCTTGTTCCTTTGAATCTTACAGGTCCTTTCCTGGGTTCAAAGGATGAAGATCGCTCTGGATGTCGCCTCGGCATTGCTGTATTTGCATGAGGAGTGGGTGCAGTGTGTGCTACACCGTGACATCAAGACAAGCAACGTGCTGATCGACTCCAATTTCAATGCACGTCTCGGCGACTTTGGGTTAGCCCGACTGGTGGACCATGGCTATGACCCACAAACAACAGCGATGGCCGGAACCATGGGTTACATTGCGCCAGAGTGTGTGATTAGAGGCAAGGTTAGCAAGGAGAGCGACGTATACAGCTTCGGTGTGGTGCTACTAGAGATGGCCTGTGGTCGAAGGGCTTCGAAGCCCGTCGACGAGCAGGGAACCCTATTAGTAGAGTGGTTGTGGGAGCTTTACGGCTCAGGTGCACTCCTAGAGGCTGTTGATCAGAGACTGGGTTCCAGCTTCGATCGACAAGAGGCAGAGTGCATGATGATGGTTGGGTTGTGGTGTATAACACCAGATAAAGTGAGTAGGCCCACCATGAAGGAAGCAATTAGGACGCTGAACTTCCACGCCGAGCTGCCCAAGCTACCGCCCAAGATGCCCGTCATGATTTTATGCGTTGCCCCCATGGGTGAATCGAGAGACGATTAGCAGGTAAAACTTCGTTAACCAGTTTGATCCTTCATATGATTAATCGTCAAAGATGCCCACCTCTGAATTGATCTCAGAGATTATCATCTGCCACCAAACGCATCTTTCCTTTACTTTATTTTGCATTCTTTTTGATCTTTTTCTTCTGTACAATGGGGATCGAGTTCGACTCCATATGCACGCTCCTGGTATCGAACTCATGGCCTTGAACTTGTGAGCGTGGTGAGCTATGTTCGTTGTGCTATATATACCATATTGTTGGCGCTGGGATGATTACATGATGATCTCAACATAGATCACTTGATCCATAGCTCCTGAACGTGTCGACTTCTTAACAAATTATGGTTCTTTTTCGAAATATGGTGTTATTTAAGAATAATTTTTCTGATGATAATCCAAGACATTGATGGAGAAATCATTTTTAGGGATTAAATTCGAGATCTAGAATTCTCGATTCCTTAAGAATTCTCAGATTATTTGAGCGGAGTAAATTCACACCATCAATGTGAATCATCTGGAAACGAGGTGATTGTATGGGCCGCTTCACAATAACAGATTAAATAGTTGATCTTAATCCGTTGTGTGAATGTCAGTGACAAATGTAGCAGATTCTGATACCAATCATATAATTCTGTTCTACGTTCTTTGGCCACAGATTTCAATCTTTAACATGGCATAAAATGGATTTGTTGACAGTGTCATGAGTACGCCATTAGTGCATTGGCGAGATTTGGTGCATCAGTGCATTGGTGAAGGGTGCACCAAATCTCCTACTTATATGTATAGAATAGTTAAAGTTCTATGATAGAACTTTTCAAGTTCGAGCTAATTCACAAGCTCAATCAAACATGGTTCGATTCGAGGTTCCTAGGCTCATTTTGAGTCAAGCTTAATCAATTCAATACTGGTTTAACCAAACTCAAACAAGCCTAGCAAGCCCTGCTCGAGTTGTTTGCACATAACTCAAGGTGGAGCTTCAGCTTGAAGAGTGAAATATTTCTTAGCAAGTCGAGTTGGGTACTCAAGCTCGACTCGGCTTGATTACACCTCTAAAATTCACAATGAGTATGCCATTAATTCGTATTGCTTATCAATCCCTGAGTTTTGCAATAAACAAGACAACTAAAACGCTGAGGGAATCTCACCAAGAAAATCGCTGAGTGAGCATTGCGTAGAATGCGCACAGTGGGGTACTGCAATAACTTCTTTGCAACTGCAACTCAATTCTCTATTTTGATCATCAGCATTGGCAGCAAGCTTAGTGACTGGCGTTTGGATTATATATTTTAAATTTTTTATTACAAATAACTTCCGGTTTTATCTTTTATAAAAGTAGAATCAGATTCAATAGCTTCAAAGTACTGGTTTCAGTATTAAAAAATCTTTTAATTTTTAAAACAAAATTATCATTTCCGAGCAATTTCGGACTCAAATTCAAACTGCTCGAATCACTACAAGGACCATAAGTTAGTTGACTGCAACTTGGAATTGATAAATTGTGACTTCTAGGGATAGGGACGTTCATGTTGTGGGGCAGGGTCGGGGATCATGGTCCCGGTCCCGTTTAAGGACCTGACCCACATCCTCGCACTCTCGTTTTCATCACGGAGAAGGGAAGTTGCCCTCATCACTCCCCATGGGTCCTCACGAGGACCCATTCCCAGAGGACCCATTCCAACGAACTCGGAGACCCCATCCCCAACCCGAATTTTCCGATGTGCAAAAATGATTCTCATCGGTTTTCCCGGATACTAGGGTCCGATTTGAAAACACGATCCTGATCGGTTTGCCACTGATTGCGGTGAAATTCAGCAAATCCAAGGCATGACTTGCTGCATTTTGAAAATGAAGCATCCATTAGATCTGATGTAGGAGGAAACGACGCATGGAAATTCACATCCAATACGAAAGCATCAAAAAGAAACTTTTGTTTCCACTCACAAAGAGATCAGAAGTGAACTCAAGACATCTCAGAAGAAATCATTAGCATGAAAAGAAATCGCAATAACGTGAAATATAACGGTTGCATTACGTTTGAATGATAAATTGCTTTCACTTGAATCCGTCTCTCCTGGACACCCACCTAAGTGGCATATCTCAACGGAAATGACAACAGTATATTGAATTTTAAAAAAAATTGAAATATCGTTCTCTCAAAATTTTAAGAAAGAAACTGGGCATTTGAAATATCGCTCTCTCAGAATTTTAAGAAAGAAATTATGTATTTGTTAAATTATTAAAGTTTCTGTTCATCTGCCTGAAAAAGCCAGAACTCTTTAATGATATTAGTTATGTATTTTTAGAAAGATCTGATATGAACCACGATATGTTCTGTTGACCTAATTTCTCCCTCTCCTCTTTTATGTATGTATTCATTAACGACTCACACAATCGAGGTGGAATGCAAGAAAATGATTGTTTCTTGGCTACGAGATTGATTATCTTTGTTACTAATGTGACCCTTCGACCGCGAACTGAACCATGGTTGTGTAACCAGGGCCCCTACGTGAGAACCACCCTAGCAACTCTAGCAATAAACTCTCATTTGGGGGAAGAGTCCCACATCTGGTTGTAAACGTGTCGCGGGCCACGCACCGTTATTTGCTATCAATACAATCTGCTTTCTTATTTATTCTCAAGTATCATTGCTATCTCCAAACGACCCTCCCCAATCATCAGGCTTAAAGCTTCCGTTGAACCTCTACAACCTTGGTGAAAGGCTTTCTAGGTTGTGCGCAGCCTAGCGTCGGTCACGCGTTCCGCGCATTGGGTGATTCTAGCGCTGGGGCATAACAACTTTGGTATCAGAGCGGTTCTGGTTTGGAGAATTACGAGTGGGTGCGGGACACACCTCCTCCGTATTGATAGCAAATAGGTAACCCCTTGGTCAACGAAAGCCCCACGTTGACTCATGGCCACTGACACTGAGATGGCCGTCGACCCCATTCGTAGAAAGGAAAAGGTAAAGGCTGTACCAGTGGCCAACCCTGTCGAGTTTGTGTCAGGTATCCTACTTGACGTGGATGCTAGACTTACCAAACTAGAAAAGTTGGTAGGTCGTTTGGATACTGCAGTTGCGCGTGCTGCGTAAGGCTTCGACCGGTTGATGGGCGAGATGAGCACCGCAATAAGAGACGTGGAACGGCGTACGGATGCTTGCGAGTATACCTGCGACGTGACAAGTGACCGCGTGGAGCGCTTGGAGCAGCGCGTCCAAGAGATGGAGGCAGACTTTAAGACCCGACTGCAGAGATTCGAGAAGAGTGCTTCTACACAACTTCCGGAGAAACAGGCTTTGGAACAATCTCAACTGGAGATGCTGGCTCGATTGGATGGTGTCGAGCGCAGGTTGGCAAACGGGCATGGACATGGTGGAGGAGTAGACCGACCACATCGCATTAAGGTTAGAGAACCGAAGGCCTTTGTTGGGGGCCGTAATGCACAGGTATTGGAGAACTTCCTTTACCAAATGGACCTGTACCTCAAGGCTGGTCAGCTTGAGGACGAAGAAGAGAAACTAGTGCTAGTTGCTATGTTTCTAAAAGACGATGCCATGCTGTGGTGGCGTCGCATGCGAGAGGATGCTGAGACATGACTCACTCACATCCACACTTAGGATCTGTTCAAGCAGGCTCTACGAGAACACTTTCTCCCATGCAATACTGAGGTAATCGCGAAAAGGAAGCTTGATGGCTTAAGGCACAACGGATCATTGCAAGACTACATTAAGGAATACCAAACCCTTATGTTGAGCATCCGGACGATGAGCTCGGAAGATCGTTTATTCAAGTTCCTCAATGGGTTACAGCCGTGGGCTGAGCAAGAGCTGAACAGGATCAACCCGCAGACCCTTTCTAAAGCTATAACGGTGGCGTAACGTCTACTTGACAATCGTCGGCCAACTAGTCCGAAATAAGACAGGCATGACATTGAAAGGCGAAATGGTTTGAAGAATAGGAATCGGCAGGACACTTTAAATGATACCCCAGCCGAGTCTTCCACACCAAAAGGCCATGTGAACAACAAAGACCATACAAAGAAGGGTAAAGCCAAATGATCCTTCAAGAAAGAATGTTGGTATTGTGGCGGCCAACATTTCTCATATCAGTGCGAACACAAAAAGGAGGACTTTGCGCGTGCCGCTAACGCCATGCAAAGGACAGATGTTTCGAATGGCGACCCAAGGGAAGACACTATGAGAGTTGGTGCAATGAGACTGTTGAACGCCATAGATGGGGGATCAACGTCACGCAAGCCCACGGACAAGGCTCTCATGTACATACCGGTTATCATCAATGGTAAAGATACAGTGGGAATGGTGGACACTAGCGCAACTCACAATTTTATGTGCCCGCAATAAGCTAGACGTTTGGGCCAAAGGGTAATGGGAAGCAGTAGCAACATGAAGGCTATAAATTCAAAGTCCAAACCCTTTCTGGGGGAGGCAGTTGCTATTGCGACTCGAGTGGGGAGTTGACGCGGGGTAACCAACTTCACAGTGACACCGTTGGATGAGTATCGGGTGGTACTTGGCATGGAGTTCTTTATCGGGTGGTACTTGGCATGGAGTTCTTTATCGGGTGGTCCAAGCCCACGGATAAGTTTTTTTTATAAATCTTATCTTTATAAAAAAAGGTAATTCATGAAATTCTAGAAAATAACCCTTCTTCCCACATTTTATGGTTGTTATTGTTATTGGGCCCAATAGTAACCAACAACAACTTACACAATATTGTTGTGATTGGGATGTCATTGGAAGAGGTCTATGCAGCCATAAAGACATGAGAAGAAATTATAAATCGTGACAAACTGGTCGCCTTGCATGTATACGTCTTCCAGCTAAGATTCGCAATGCAGCTGAAAGCGAGGCTTCATAAAGATTGCTCATCGCATTAAAGGGCCCGTTAACGACAATGGAAGTCTTCTCCATATATGTCAACGTTCTTTGTCTAGTTTCCGTGAGATTCTTGCTTCATTGTTTGTTGATTTTTCTATGCAAAGAAAAAAATAATGGTTGTTGCACATTTGACTTTAATTGAAATGTAACTGTTTTCGATCTCTTTCACATCAATGACTACATCCACAGAATCCGATCTAAAATCTTGCCCAGGATCAATAAAAATTAAATAACAAGAAACTCAAGTAAGCAAGGAAGAAGAAGGCTCAATATTGAACTTGCATAACAATGTAGAGAAATAAAATACTCTAAGAAATTCTGTAGCTTTTTTGACAAACTTTGTAATATTAAAGGAAGCAACTTTCTTAAAGACAAAATTCTGAGAAAGCTTTCTCATGATAAAAACCCATGTAGTTAATTTCCCTACATACCAAATCATATAAAAATAAATAACTGTCGACTCTCTAAAAATCTGGAATCCACTACCTAAGTCGACTTTATTCAGTCAAGGAATCTTTCGCAACATTATTGCGTTATCTTGGCACACACATCCACTCGAATTCCAACATCGTTCGAAATTCTGCAAAGAGTTAACCAACACTGGTTTGTTTCTTCCTTCTTATTATCAGAATGAAGGTATCCTGCAGACTAGTGGAGTTTTTAATCGGTTGAGCTCAAGTTCAAGCTCATTTACAAGTTCAATCAAGCCCAGTTTAATCTAGCTTCTTCGTGCGCTAAATCCTTCTGAAAACAAGTCGAGATTGAGTTGCTCAAACACAAATCGAGCCAAGCGAACTCAAATTTTGTGTTTGAGCCAAATTATGACTTGAACTCCAGCCCTAACCATATTGGCCCTGGTCAATCGAACCAGCATATTTTAATCGAGCTAAGAGGCTTGCCTATTCTTAGATTCGACTTGATCTCCAGCCCTAACTATATTGGTCCTGGTCTCAAGTGCAGGTAAGATACAAAGAAATCAGAATCAAATGATGTCATGTCCATGTGACAGGATGCACCAGAAAACCCGTCTTTCTCCTGTCAGCATCAACGATGCGATTCACACTGTATTGTTTGGCTTCATAAAAATCAACCTAGGGTCTTGGGAACAATAGAGAAAGAAGGTTGGCATATATCGAGAAGTCTTTCTTTGTCATCAACAGGCACTTTGATGAGAGAAATCTTTTTGAAGCCTCGCCATTCGTGAGCACTGTTATTCTTCTTGGATGACAGTCTGGAGTTGATATATACATGCAATGACCATTTGTCATGACGTATATTTTCTTCCGATGCTTTCCTAACTGCCTAAATGCTTTCCAGTAGCGTGTCAATCACAGTAATAATGGTGAACATCATTAGAGGATAACATACAACTCAAAAAGCAGCAAGAAGTGGTTACTGTCTTGAAACGTTTGATGTTTTTACAAAAGTTTAATTTAGCAATTTAGTACTCTGATAACTCCTGGTTATCACAATGTCCATAAGGCTTCTACCACAATGGGTATGCGATAAGGAAGAAGGCTCCTTTTGAATTGCATGCTCCATTTCATTTCAAAATAAAATAGTTTTCAGTAAACATAACAGTTTTTATTTGTAAAAACTAAATCAATTGAGATAGGAAGTCGTTTCTCTTAATTTCAATGGATACACAGGAATAAAACTAATGAGAGAAGTTACATAATACACAGAAAAATTAGAGTCTTATGATAGGTCTGATTCACATTCTCTCTTCTATGTTTTGTTCCTCTGAAGAGTCCTTAACAAAGCCATGCTAGATGATTCAAGCCCAACGATACCGCTGTGCTGTAAAGTAATCCAATGCACTCATTCTCAAAGACGGCCAATTTTGAATTTGTTACGAGAATCCACTAAAACAGAGAGAGATCGTGTGTCAACTAACATGAGCAAAGAATGGAGAACACAAGCTTCAACATGGAGTCACAGTGGTAAAATTTCTCAAAACATGTATAGAATTTTCGTTGCAATACAGCCTCATTCAAGGAAAGAAGAAGCGGTATCAGTCAATAATGCCAACTTTCATAAATAAGGTGGTCATTTGAGGTGTTACCGGATAAAGGAGGAAGGTTACGTTACGTTAGGTTTCTGACAGTCAGCCTAAAACTTCGTCGGATTTTTATAACATAGATTACAAAAATTATGAGCATTGCTTTGGTGAGTCCCCACCTAGCGACGTGCTGCGGAGCCCGAATATAGTAATAAGTAAGCAAGGGCCACTACAAATCAATTGCATAGAGGGTTCCCACATCATGGACAGGTGTGGGTAAAGAAGTCCCGCTACATTGCCGCTCGAATGTAGTGAATAATTTTCAGAGAAGGTCTCCGCATTTTGAATATGGACGGATGCAGGGGGTAAGGAAGCTACTCCTAGATAATAAGATTCGTATTGGTTCTTAGAATATTTGAACATTATCCGGTAAGCTAATGAAGGTGGTAGATACTATGATTCGGAGAAAGATTCATATTCTATATTTAAAAGAGACAAAATGGGTTGGAGAGAAAGCAAAGGAGATAAAGGATAAAGATTTTAAATTATGGTACTCAGGTAAAGAAAAGTCTTGAAACGGAGTTGGTATTATTATAAATAAAGATTTAAAGAATAATGTAGTAGACATACAACGATACCGTGACCGAATCATGACGTTGAAATTAGTGTTAGGAGCATAGGTTTTGAATATAGTTTATGCTTACGTACCCCAAGTAAGACTAGAAGATAGTATAAAGACAACCTTTCAAAAAGAGTTAGATAAGGTGATTCAAAAGATTTCACAAAGGGAGATGATTTGTTTAGGAGGAGAATTAAATAGACATGTCGGTAAAGAGGCATTAGGTTATCAAGGGATCCATGAAAACTTTGGTTGTGGGGATATAAATGAGGAAGGTAGTGAGATTTTAAATTTTGCTATGACATTTGATCTCTTTATAGTCAATATAATCTTCAAAAAACGAGGTGAACATTTAATTACTTATAAGAGTGGCTTATCACAAACACAAATTGATTACTTTATTTGTAGAAAAAAAGATAGCGCGTGTTGTAAAGATTGTAAGGTAGTTCCAGGAGAAAGCTTAACCACCCAACATCGACTTTTAGTTATGGATTTACAAATAAAAACATAGACAAAGAAGAAAAGAGTGCATCGAGCTATTTGAACTAAATGGTGGAACCTCAAAAGCGAGAAAGAAGATATATTTAAACAGAAAGTCCTTCAAGGATCTTTGGAGAAAACTTATGATAGGGTACCGAGGGAGGTTCTTTGGAGAACTTTGGAAAAAAAAGGTATCCCATTGACATATATTAACCTTATAAGAGACATGTATGATGGTGCAAAACATGTGTGAGGACTCATGAAGGAACGATAGACTTCTTTGAAGTTAATATTGAGTTACATCAAGGATCAACATTAAGTCCATACTTATTTATAATGGTGGTGGATGAGTTAATAAAACATATTCAAGATGAAGTACCTTGGTGTATGTTATTTGCAGATGACATTGTATTAGTGGAGGTGTCTAAGGAAAAAGTTAATAGAAAATTGGAACTGTGGAGAGAAACATTAGAAAGCAAAGGCCTCCGACTTAGTAGAACAAAGACAAAATATATGGAATGTAAGTTTGATCATTTGGTTACTTCAGAGGACATAGAAATTAAAATTGGCACACATTGGATCTCCCAAAAGAAAAGTTTTAAATACCTAGGGTCAATTTTTCAGAGTGATTGAAGAATTGATGGAGGTGTTATGCATAGAATTAACGCTGGTTGGTTAAAATGGAGAGGAGCATCAGGTATTCTTTGTGATAAGAAGATTCCATTAAAGTTAAAAGGTAAATATTATAGAGTAGCAATTAGGCCTGCCATGTTTTATGGTTCTGAGTGTTGGGCAGTTAATCATCAACATGTACAAAAGATGTCTATGACAGAAATGAAGATGTTGAGATGGATGAGTGGTCATACAAGAAAAGACCGTATACATAATGAGGTTATTAGAAACAAATTAGGAGTGACACCAATAGAGGATAAAGTGAGAGAATACCGTTTAAGATGGTTTGGACATATAAAAAGAAACTAAGAAGGTATGAAAAACTAAATTTGGAAAATATTAAAAGAGCTAGAGGACGACTACAAAAAGTGTTGGAAAGAAACAATAAAGAATGATCTAGCTTATTGTGAGTTACCTACTAACATGATACACGATAGGGATCTGTGGAAACAAAGATTCCATGTAGCCGACCCCGTCTATTATGGGAAAAAGCTTAGTTGTTGTTGTCATTTGAGGTGTTACCTAAAGGATTTTGAAGATATTTTACGCAAGGATTGCATATTTTCAGCTTAGAGAACTGTTTGTGAAGAGTTCGGATTTAGCTATCTCAAAGAGAATCACTACTTCATAGTCGAGACCGTAATTCATGTCCTGGCAAATGAACAACCACCATCAAACATTTGTTCGATAGGTTGACTAGCACTTGAGTGCAATGTTATAATCAAGCACAAGAACAAAAAATTATCAGCAAATCAACTCGGGTCAAGTTTAATCCGTGTCAACTGAATTCCTCTGACATGATGCCAAGAAGCCCGATTTAGGACAATTAATCGCACCGCCTAGCATGTTCAAACAAATCCCAAGTTTGCCATAAACAAATTTTCCTAGATCATCTCTACTCAAAAAGAGCAGGGCTAATCGTGTCTTCTTCTCTCAAAAGAATTTACCTAGATCATCCCTAGTCAAGGATCGATGAGCCTACTACAAGTATCATCGATCACAATGAAACGATCCTAAGCCCATGTATAACAGAAAGACTGTATAAAGATTATACTAACAACTACTCATTATCCAAAACAAATGTCAACCAGTGATTAACAAATGCATAGTAGTCCTGAATCCTGATGAAGAAACCATGCCTACCAACACAGAAAAAAATGAAGAAAATGATCCTTGTGTAAAATTAAATGATCACTTGTATAGTAGCCTGGGGTTGCCGGAGACGAGATTGACGGAGATTCCGGTGACAGATGGTCGTTCCAAGAGAGAGTGGCTGGTGCGTGCTATCAATGGCGTTAGTCGAATCCTAAACCTCTTCAAGATCTTACCCTTCCTCTGCAAATCATGGTGATGACACCAAGCAAGAACCTTAATCGCCCTTATCGGACGATCTAGGATTTCATTTTGTGCTTCATACCATGATTCTTTGTTTTTGAAATCTGTTCAGGTCTTGCTATCAACGAATTTTGACTTCTCATTGTTTGTTCAACTCTTGCTTTAGCTTTTGGCCCACAAGCATCTCATTCTGGGTGGTCACGTTGCTAGCATTGCTTTAATTTACTCCATTTAATAAAAAAATTGTCAATTTTTAGTCAACTAAATAGGTCGCTTGGATGTTGTGATTGTTCATCCCAGGACAGGATGTTTATTTATCTACTCTTTGACATGCGCAACGGCGACAAGATTCCAGGTAGCCGACCTCACATAGTGTGGGGAGAAGGCTTAATTTTGGTTTTAGTTTCACTGCACCTGTTGACATGTTGATCATATTTTGATTCTTCGTGCTGATCTTTCTTTTCCTACATCATAGGAGAAATTAACTGAAATATGATCTCTCGGCTCGATCACTCGTTTAATATTAAAAAATCTGAAGTAACGGTTCTTCCTTTCTGTATATGATCACGGCTTCTTCTTTTTGCATGCTAGAAATGTGACGATGAAACTCTTTTGCTAATATCACTGCACTATGTCCGTTTGAGTGTGTGTCTGTGCAGATGAACTTTTATGTTTTTCTTCTTCCATTGTGTAACATGAACAGATCTTTGAGACTTCAATTTTTCCTATGTTAATGCAGAATCGTAGTGTTGGTTCTTCTGTATCCACGTTGGGAAACGGAACCATAATCTTGAATAGCTGTTAGTTTGGATTTAAGAATCCACCTGAATGCAGCAGTCTTTTATGTTCATAGATGTTAGCTCCTTAATATTGATGGTCGAGGAACATAAGAATGTAGAGAACCTACTGTTGTTGTGTTTTAATGAATTAATTAATATGTGCATCATATTTTCTACATAAGATGCTTCTGAAACTCTTTTATATTATTTTGCTTCTGAGACGCTTTTTATTTTATTTTCCTTACTCTAAGATTGAGTAGATAGAATTGAGGGCTGGGTTTCTCGAAGAAATTGAGATTTGTTCGCATAGAGACGGTGGAGAGAGAATATATGGGTGCAAAGCATGGAGGAGTATCAAATGAATATATACATACGTATAACAAGTTTGTCAATGCCCTCTCAAGAATTAACGGTGCACAATATTAACAAATAAAAAGTTGGTAATTCATTCACGTCATGTTTCATTACATATAATCCATCAATTAGAGCTTGGCTTGTTTCGAAAGGCATTTTGTACAGTGTTGGCTTGTTCCACAAGGCTTTTATAAGCTATAAAGAATTAATTTGCTTGTTTTGTAAGGTTTTCTATTTTATAAGAAATAGCTTGCTTTGCAATTTTATAAGAAATAACTTTGTTTTACAAGGCTTATTACAAGCACCTTATAGCCCACTATGACCTTACAAAACATATATTCATTGCAAGTATAAAAATATGACCCTCTTCAACTAGAATGTTTTATGACAAAAGCATTTAGTGGAGTGGAGGCGTGTGGTGAGAATACATTATTTCAAAAATGAAGTTCTGGCTAGCTCGAAGCAAAAGTTAAGTTCTTATAAAAAACTCACCTAGAAAAAAGAATTTCTTATCAAAAATTTATTAGGTATTTTCTGATGGATGAAGGAGGTCAATTAGCAACAAATATGGAGCTGGTTTCTCCCACATATACAGAAACCTTATAAAGGTAAATATATTCATCCACATCCATGACCACACACACACATGTGAGAGAGAACAGCCATGGATGATGTAGAAAAGCCAGCTCTAAAGTGGTGGCGGCTTCCCCTACACTTGCAGAATTCAAACGGAAACACATAATAGAGGGCATGATCAACAGACACCCTGCTCATGAGAGGCACACCATCTTTACTTTTTGATTTGCAAAGTTCAAATGGAAACACAGAGTTAGCCATGGTTGAAAGGTTTAGGCTAGCACTTGATTACAGTGTTATAATAAAACACAAGAACAAAAGATTATCAGCAAATCAACTAAGGTCAAGCCCAATCCGTGTCAACTGAATTCATCTGATACATCAAGAAGGCCATTTACGCACAATTGATTATCATGTTCAAACAAATCCCAAGTTTGCCATAAACAGATTTCAAGAGAAAACCACAAAAATAAGGTGTAAAACAACTGGCACAAGAAGAGGATCGCTGATCATGACTTCTCTCAAAAATAATCATATCTTTGCTCAAGGATCCATGAGCCTACTACAGGTATAATCGATCACAATGAAACGATCCTAAGCCCATGAGTAACAGAAAGACCCTATAAAGATTATACTAACAGCTACTCATTATCCAAAACGAATGTCAATCAGTGTTATACATAGATCTGGCGGAACAAATTATCCGTCCAACCAATGCAGGGAACGGATACACAAAAACAATCCTACAAAACATGCCTACCAACATGAGTACAAGAAAAGAAATGAAGAAAAAGAGGCTTGCGTCCATTGAGATAGCAGCCTGGGTTGCCGGATACTAGATTGACGGAGATTCTAATGATCAACGAGCATTCCCAAAACTATATATATATATATATATATATATATATATATATATATATATATATATATATATATAGAGAGAGAGAGAGAGAGAGAGAGAGAGAGAGCAAAACGATCGAGTTCTCACTCAATCAAGCACTCGGAACTGAAGGACTTTGGGTTTTCCTTTCCTTGCTTTCGTCTGTTCCCGCGAGGCCAATCCCGCGCTATTCAAAACAAGAGTTTTTCGTCACAGGAATACCTTTGGTGCGATACGGGACACGTAATGTTGAACGGAAGCATCAAGGCCGCTGTCACGCAAGTAAAATTTAGTTGATGACACACCACGGAATAGTAAGTTAACGGACGGCCAACGTATTAGTAAGATGACAGATGCTAAATCGAGTCAGCTAGGCTCTGAATCCAAATCGGGTTGACTCAAGCTGAACCGATTCTTATCAGGTCAAGTTTCCACAACACGAACATGACCTGGATCGGGTCCAACTGTATCTATAGAACTTTTCTTGTCGATTTCCCGTGTTGTCCATTTTTTAGGACCCGAAAACGACCCAAGGTCCCCTGACCACAACACGACTTTTCGAGTCGGATTCCTGTCGTGTTGTCATGCCCGATAAAAAATTACCACCCCTCTGTCAAGTACCTGAAATTCTGGCTTTTACACACACAGGCCGGTCTGCATGATCAGTGCCGTCCGTCGAATCCTAGCCCTCTTCAAGATCTTCTCGTCGATATTACTATGGTCTTGCTGATACCTCTCGCGCCCTCTGCAAATCATGGTGATAACACCAAACACTAACCTAAATCTAATGACTTTCCCCACTCCTCTTTCAATCCTATGATCCCATCTACCTCAATGGGTTTCAGTTGCCTTCAAGGTCAACTGTTGATGCTGCATTGTCACACTAACCCAGTGAGGCCTCATATGCAGTTCTAGCAAAAAAGAAAGACCTTAACATGATATTTATTAATCTAGAAAAAGCTTATGATAGGGTACTGAGGGAGGTTCTTTGGAGAACTTTGGAAAAAAAAGGTATCTCATTGACATATATTAACCTTATAAGAGACTTGTATGATGGTACAAAACATGTGTGAGGGCTCATGAACGAACGACAGACTTCTTTGAAGTTAATATTGGGTTACATCAAGGATCAACTTTAAGTCCATACTTATTTATAATGGTGATGGATGAGTTAACAAAACATATTCAAGATGATGTACCTTGGTGTATGTTATTTGCAGATGACATTGTACTAGTGGAGGAGTCTAAGGAAAAAACTAATAGAAAATTGGAACTATGGAGAGAAACATTAGAAAGCAAAGGCCTCCGACTTAGTAGAACAAAGACAGAATATATGGAATGTAAGTTTGATCATTTGGTTACTTTAGAGGACATAGAAATTAAAATTGGCACACATTGCATTACCCAAAAAGAAAGTTTTAAATACCTAGGGTCAATTTTTCAAAGTGATGGAAGAATTGATAGAGATGTTACGCAAAGAATTAATGCTGGTTGGTTAAAATAGAGAGGAGCATCAGGCATTCTTTGTGATAAGAAGATACCATTAAAGTTAAAAGGTAAATATTATAGAGGAGCAATTAGGCCTGCCATGTTTTATGGTTCTGAGTGTTGGGCAGTTAATCATCAACATGTACAAAAGTTGTCTATGATAGAAATGAAGATGTTGAGATGGATGAGTGGTCATACAAGAAAAGACCGTATACATAATGAGGTTATTAGAAACAAATTATGAGTGACACCAATAGAGGATAAAATGAGAGAACATCGTTTAACATGGTTTGAACATATAAAAAGAAGATTAGAAGAAGAACCATTAAGAAGGTTAGAAAAACTAAATTTGGAAAGTATTAAAAGATCTAGAGGACAACCACAAAAGTGTTGGAAAGAAACAATAAAGAATGATCTAGCTTATTTAGAGTTAACTGATAACAAGGCACACGATAGGGATCTGTAGAAATAAAGAATCCATGTAGCCAACCCCATCTAGTATGGGAAAAGGCTTAGTTGTTGTTGTTGTTGTTGTTGTTTTAATTGTCCTAGAATAATGTAATAGTGTCCTAAAATGAGTGTTTCTCTAGACCTGTAAATATGATGCAATTTCAATTTCTCCATTATCAATGAAGAATTTCTTCATCCTATTCCAATTTTCTCTTGAGTTCTTTGCCTTATTCCTTTCACTATTTTTTTTTCACTTCCAACATTTGGTATTAGCCTAATTGAATACAATATAACATTTGTCATATTTAGTAAGGTCCTGTTGTATCTTTAAGGTACACCATTTTATTGAGGTATTATGAGTATTGTATTTTGCTTTGGAATACAAAAGTCTATATAGAATTTCAAAAATTCTGCAGAGATATATTCTCTATCTTCATCTAATCTTAAGACTTTGATTGAATGCCCTAGTTGGTTTTCAACTTACTGCTTATATTCTTTAAATACTTTAAGTGTCTCATATTTATGTACTAGGATATATATGTATATATCAAATAATCATCGATAAAGGTTATAAAATAAACCTTTTCTCAATGTGACCTTACTCAAGGGTTCACATAAATTAGTGTGAATAACTTTCAACAGGGTTGTTGCCCTTATATCTTTGGAAAAAGCTTTTCTTGTCATTTTTCCTTGTATACAAGCTTCACACTTGCTAAAAATGTTTTTCTCAAATTTTAGCAATTAGTCGAAGTTGGCTAATTTTCTCAACTTTTCCAAACTTTTATGCCTTAGGCATTTATGTCATACATTCATATCAACATTAAAGATACAATCAATATAAGCAGAAGGACTTTCATTTTTATTGACTTTCAATTTGAACAATCTATGTTCTACATCAAATTCCCTAGAGAAAAACACTATCTCATGTTTTCTCACAGTCACTTTGCAAGAAACAAACCAAACCTCAAAACCTTTTTTCACTAAGGCCGGGACCAAAACCAGATTATGCCTTATAGATGGCACAATCAATACATCAGTTAATATAACCGGTGTGCCTTGTACAAAAATTCTAGAGGATACAGTTCCCAAAACATCCAAGAAAGTATTATTTCCCATGTATATCAGATGTTTTCCTGGTTTGTACTTCTTTAGATCCATTGCCCCTTCCAAACTGATGCATTTCTGGTGTGTTTATGTTCCTAACATTCGTAATAATCTCCTAAGCATGAGACAGTTATCTATGGATATCAAAAATAAAATTTATATCATTCGGGACAAGAGAGGCTTAATTGTAAATGTAAAAACGACTTGCAATCGCCTTTTTCTTTGTATATCAGGTATTTGTCTCTTGTCTCCTTGTTTCAGTCTAAGACTTCTCATGGCTATGGCATAAGCGACTCAAGCATGTGAATTTTGATAGCTTAAAGTTATTATCTAGAAAGAAGATGGTGTGAGGACTATCTGATATTTCTACTCCTAATGAAATATATGACTCTTGTATGATAGGAAAAAATGGAGGAATATTTTTTCTTCGTGTAAGTCATGGAGAGTAAAGAAACCATCAAAGTTAGTGCACTTCGATCTTTGCAGGCCACTTGAAGAAACATCAAATAGTGGGTATAAGTATTTTGCTACCTTCATTGATGATTTTAGTAAAAGAACATGTATTTACTTCTTTAAGTATAAATTTGATATTATTGATGCTTTTAAGGAGTTTAAAGCTTGCGTAGTGAAAGAAAGTGAGAAATCAATACAAATTAGTTGAACTAATTAAAACTGAGTATATGGTGGGAGAAGATTTCTTTAAAAAAAAGGCATAAATGCTAACTAACAATGAGGTACATGTAAACATAATGGAGTTGCACAAAGAAAAGCTGCACCATCATGTCTGGTTCATACCATGTTGTTGGTGAAGTATTTATCATAATAATTTTAATCTGAAGCGGTTTTATATATATATATATATGTTGAATCGATGTTTGACTAAAAGACTTGATTTTAAAACATCAAATAGAGGCATAGACTGTTTGAATACCATCAATTAGTTATCTTCATGTATTTTGGCATATTGCTTATGCTCATGTACAAAATGAGTTCAAAAAACTTGATGACAGAAGGAAGAATTATATTTTTCTCGAATATAGTGAAGAAACTAAAAGTTATCAATTGTATAATTCAATAACAAGGTGATAATTAGCCATAATGTCACTTTTGAAGAGGAATACAAATGGAATTGGAGCAGTAAAGAAAAGAAACAATATCATTTTATCCTTGGTGAGGAAGAATCAGTTCAACCCATCTTGTCTTATTCAGATATTGAACCCAAACCATTACCATCTTTTAATAAATTTGATGATCATGTCAGCCTTCAATAAGTTCTCCAAGCAATTTAGTTGAATCTTCCTCATGTCTAAAAGACGAGAACGAGTTTTACTTTCTCGTTTGAAGGATTATGTGCTACCTACATGCTTATGATGAAGAAATTATTAATTATGTTATATTCACAAATTATGATCCAATAGCATTTCATGCAGCCTCAAAAGATGAAGGGTGAATTTAATCTTTGAATGATGAGAGGTCCATGTGATCGAGAAAAATAACATTT
The DNA here is from genome assembly GCA_036023115.1 of Brasenia schreberi. Lineage (NCBI taxonomy): Eukaryota > Viridiplantae > Streptophyta > Magnoliopsida > Nymphaeales > Cabombaceae > Brasenia > Brasenia schreberi. The sequence continues at coordinate 9,953,303 of JAYKKT010000089.1, read as the reverse complement.
GGAGCTAACTCTACTTCTAAAAGGTAAGAAGTTTATAAATGTGAAATAGGTTTATAAGACCAAATATAAGCCTAATGAAGAGGTTGGTGGCCTAAAAGGCTGCCTAGTAGTCAATGGGTATAAACAAAAACTCGAGATTGATTATTTTGAGGTCTTCACCTCAGTTGCAGTATTAGATATTGTGTATCTTATTCTTGCTTTGGCTACTCAAAGGCATTGGAAAATACATAAATGGATGTCAAGTGTGAATTTCTAAATAGAGTACTTGATGAGGAGCAGGACGATGAAAGGTGTCATTTTTCTTATGGCATTAGCAATAAAATGCCACAAACAGCTAACTTATCCAATGAAACTTCTAAGCTCTTTCTTGTTTCTAGGCGCCCTTGCATCGATAATGGCTCTAGCTTTATTTACATTGACTTCTATTCTCCTCTTATGTAATAGGAAACTAAGAAAATTTTCTACCTATCATAGCAAAAGTGTACTTATTATAAATTATGTCTTTTCATGTGCTAGGAAACTTGCTTAAGACCAAGCTTATTGTTGCGACCGGGCAGACATATGAAAGATACAGCATACAGAAGTGGCTGGATTCTGGACATAGGACCTGCCCGAAGACCAGGCAGCCTTTGGCGCATTTAACTTTAGCACCGAATTATGCTCTGCGCAACTTGATTGAGAATTGATGTGAGATGAACAATGTAGAGTTACCAAAGAGAAGTTTGCACTGACTCTGACAGCTGTGAGCAAACACAAGAAATTTATACAATTGTTCAAAACCTCTCCTCTCCTCTACTTGAAGTGCAAAGAGCATCAGTAGTTAAGATACGCAAACTTTTGAAAGAGAATCCAGACAATAGAGTACTGATTGCTGGTGCTGAAGCAATCCCGAGATTGATAACCTTGCTCTCATATCCCGACTCCAAAATCCAAGAACATGCTATCACTGCATTGTTGAACTTGTCAATTGATGAGACAAACAAGAGAATGATCGTGAAAGAGGGAGCTATCCCAGCCATAATCGAGGTTTTGCGGAATGGTAACGTGGAAACTAAGGAGAACTCAGCTGCAGCATTTTTTAGCCTTTCTATGGTTGATGAGAACAAGATCACTATTGGCTGTCTAAATGGTATTTCTCCATTGGTAGATCTCCTAGAAAACGGAACTATCAGAGGCAAGAAAGATGCTGCGACTGCCCTTTTCAACTTATCCCTTAACCAAGTCAATAAAGTCAGAGCTATCAAGGCTGGCATTGTACCACCCCTGCTTCAATTAGTCACCGACAGACACTTAGGAATGGTAGATGAAGCTCTGTCAATTCTGTTTCTCCTGTCATCAAATCCGGAAGGATGCAACCTCATTGGGCAAATGTCCTTTATTCAAACAATTGTGGAATTAATCAGAGAAGGTACACCCAAGAACAAAGAGTGTGCAACTGCCATCTTGCTTGAATTAGGAGTGAACAATACATCCCACATATTGGCTGCAATTCAGTTTGGGGTCTATGAGCATTTGCTTGATCTATCGAAGCGTGGAACTAATAGAGCTCAAAGGAAAGCAAACTCACTTTTGTAGCATATGAGTAAATGTGAACAGGTTCCATGATTTCAACCAGTATGTGGTTACTTGTGAGACCTAAATCAATTCGAGAAGTTCAAGACGTGGCACCTTCTGTTATTTGATCACTTATCATACGCCTAAGGTTGAAATCTTTATCATAGTTTATTTATTATGCTTCTATCCTATTTGGCTTTTATCCATGTAAAGGTCTTCTTGTCCTGTATCAGTCCTACAACACTCTTGATCAGTGTGAATGATCAGAAGTTGCTGGTTGAGGTATTAAAATTATAGCAATCAATAATAATGTAAGATGTATATAAGTCTCAAATGGCAGGTTGGTTTAATGTTTAAATATCATAACCTAAGTATATCAAATTAGATTACAACAACAACAACTAAGCATTTTCCCATACTAGACATGGTCAGCTACATAAATTCTTTGTATCCACGTAGCCCTATCATGTGTCATGTTAGCAGTTAGCTCACAATAAGCTAGATCATTCTTTATTGTTTCTTTCCAACACTTTTGTCGTCGTCCTCTACCTCTTTTAATACTTTCCAAATTTAGTTTTTTATCTTCTCACATGTTCTTCTTTTGATCTTCTTTGTATATGTTCAAGCCATCTTAAACGATATTCTCTCATTTTATCTTCTATTAGTATCACTCCTAATTTGTTTCTAATATCCTCATTATGTATACGATCTTTTTTTTTTATGACCACTCATCCATCTCAACATCTTCATTCCTATCACAGACGTCTTTTGTACATGTTGATGATTAACTGCCCAACACTCATAACAATAAAACATAGCAGGTCTAATTGCTACACTATAATATTTACCTTTTAACTTTAATAGTATCTTCTTATCACAAAGAATACCTGGTGCTCCTCTCTATTTTAACCAACCAGCATTAATTCTATACATAACATCTCCATCAATTCTTCCATCACTCTGAAAATTTGACCCTAAGTATTTAAAACTTTTCTTTTGGGGAATGCAATGTATGCCAATTTTAATTTTTATGTCCTTTAAAGTAACAAAATGATCAAACTTACATTCCATATATTATGTCTTTGTTCTACTAAGTTGGAGGCCTTTACTTTGTATGTTTCTCTCCATAGTTCCAATTTTCTATTAACTTTTCCTTAGACTCTTCCACTAACACAATGTCATCTACAAATAACATACACCAAGGCACCTCATCTTGAATATGTTTTGTTAACTCATCAATCATCATTATAAATAAGTATGAACTTAAAGTTGATCCTTGATGTAACCCAATATTAACTTCAAAGAAGTCTGTCATTCTTTCATGAGTCCTCACATGTATTTTTGTACCATCGTACATATCTCTTATAAGGTTAATGTATGCCAATGAAATACTTCTTTTTACCAAGGTTCTCCTTAGAACCTCCCTTGGTACCCTATCATAAGCTTTTCCTACATCGATAAATATCATGTAAAGGTCTTTCTTTTTTGCTCTAAAATATTTCATAAGACATCTCAAAAGGTGAATCACTTTAACAGTAGACCTACCTAGCATTAATCTAAATTGATTCTCTGTTGTACATGATACTTGTCTTAACCTACGTTCGATAATCCTTTTCCACAATTTCATAGTATGGTTCATTAATTTGATACCTCGATAATTTTCACAATTCTGAATGTCCCCCTTGTTCTTTTATATGAGTATAAGTGTATTCGCTCTCCACTGCTCGGGTATCTTTTGGTTTCTCCATATTTCATTAAATAGTCTTGTGAGCCAAGTGATTCCTATTTCTCCTAGTATTTTCCAAACTTCTATAAGAATATTGTCTACTATCTTCTAGGCCTACTTGGGATGTGTAAGCACCAACTATATTGAAAACCTCGACTCCTAACACTAATTTCAATATCATGAGTCGGTCACTATATTGTTGTATTCTACTACACTATCCTTTAAATCTTTATTTATGATAATACCAACTCCTTTTCGAGTCTTTTCCTTACCTTAGTATCATAATTTAAAACATGTATCCTCTATTTCTTTTACTTTTTCTCCAACCCACTTTGTCTCTTGTAAACATAGAATATGAATCTTTCTCTGAATTATAGTATCTACCATCTCCATTAGCTTACCAGATAATATTTCGATATTCGAATAACCAATACGAATCTTATTATCTAGGACTAGCTTCCTTACCCCTACATTCATCCATATTGAAAATGCGAAGACTCTCTCTGTAAATTATTCACTACATTTTGGCGACAATATAGTGGGACTAACTTCTTTACCCACACCGTCCATTATGTAGAAACCCTCTCTACAATTGATTCACTACATCCAAGAGAAAATGTAGTGGGTTCTTACTTACTTATCACTGCATTCAGGCTCTGCAACGCTTTGCTAGGCGGGAACGCCCCAAAGCAATGCTCATAATTTGTGTAATACATGGTATAAAAATCCGACGAAGTTTTACGTTGGCTGTCGGAAGCCTAGCAAAACCCTCCTCCTTTATCTGGACTTGAGACCAGTAATGCAAGGGTGATCCCTTACATGGGCAGAGTTAAGTATATCAAATTATATTATTGCAATTTTTTTATATTGTTTTGTTTTCCTTTTATAACTGTAATTTCATTTGCTTTACCTACTCCCACTATGCACCATCACTGGCAGACTTGAATTTCTATCTCACTATCAACTTTTTATGGGTACATTGAACTATTCTCAGCTTCATTGCATGATCTTCCATGTCTTATCTACAATGAATTGTTCTCAGTTTCAATATTTACCCTGGAATCTGAAACTCTTGCAAATTGCAATAACACTCTCCATTGTATCACTTGATGGTCTTCTTTGATTCTCAATATGCACGGGCAACTTACCCTTTGGAATGAAAATTCACCGATGAAGATAGAAGTGATATTTAACATGAATGGCATCGACAACATCTTTTTTGAGGTATAATCACCTGCTCCTTGGCTTTAACTAGGCAGGCTGTATTATGGATTCAATTTGTGGAAAAATATTATGAGTTAATAATTGTTGTCGTTTGGTTAAAAAGGAACCATAAAGCATGGCTTTCCTGTCGTGCAACCGTGATGTTCTCAAACAACCTGGTACGTGCAAGTACAAGATCCAAATAACACAAGCACTCAAACTATAACTGTAAGGTTGGATAGTGTGCCTCATAATTATACAACAACTAAGACTTTTCCCATACTATATAGGGTGGGCTACACGGATTCTTTGTTTTCATAAGGCTCTATCATGTATCATGCTAGAAATTCACTCAATAAAAACTAGATCATTCTTTATTGTTTCTTTCTAACACTTTTGTGATCGTCTTCCTCTTTTAACATTTTCACAATCTAGTTTTTCATATCTCCTAATTTGTTTCTAATAGCCTCATTATGTATACGGTCTTTCCTTGTGTGACTATTTATTCATCTCAACATCTTCATTTTTGCTACAAACATCTTTTGCACATGTTGATGATTAATTGTCCAACACCAAGAACCATAAAACATAGCAGGTCTAATTGTTGTTCTATAATATTTACCTTTCAACTTCAATGGTATCTTCTTATCACAAAGATTATATGATGTCTTTCTCCATTTTCACCATGTATTAATTTTATTCAGTTCTTCACTTTAAAAAAATGACCATAAGTATTTAAAACTTTCCTTGTTAAGGATGAAATGTATATCAATCCCAAATGATCAAATTTACATTTTATATATTCTCTTTATGCTACTAAGTTAGAAGCCTTTACTTTCTAACATTTCTCTCCATAGTTTCAATTTCCTATTAACTTTTTTCTTAGACTCATCCACTCACACAATATCATCTGCAAATAACATACACCAAATACTTGATCTTGAATATATTTTGTTAACTCATCAATGACCAATATAAATAAATATGGACTTAAAGTTGATCCATGATGTAACTGAATATTAACTTCAAAAAACTATGTCATTCCTTCATGAGTCCTCACACATATTTTTGCACCATCATACATATCTCTTATAAGATTTATATATTTCAATGAGATACCTCTCTTTTCTAAGGTTCTCCAAAGAACATCTCTTCACAATCTATCATAAGCTTTTTCTAGATCAATAAATATCATGTAAAAAAAAAATTGTTCTAAAATGTTTTGTAAGACGTCCCAATAGATGAATCACTTTAATAATAGATTTACCAAACATGAACCGAATTGGTTCTCTATTGTACTCAATATTTTTCTTAACCTATGTTTGAAAAAAATTTCTTATAATTTCATAGTACAGCTCATTAACTTGATACCTTGATAATTCACACAATTCTGAATGTCTCTCTTGTTCTTATATATAGGTATAAGTGTACTCGCACTTCATTCCTCATGCATCTTTTGGGTTCTTCATATTTCATTAAATAATCTTATGAGTCTCGTCCCTCTTAGGATTTTTCATATTTTTATAAGAATATTGTATGGTCCTAAAGATTTACCAACCTTCATATATTTAAGAGTCTCTTTGACTTCATTCTTTTGAATATGCCGATAGAAATTATGGTTTATATACTTTTCTTATTTGACTAACTCTTCTAAGTTAATACTACCATACGTATTTTCATTAAAAAGCTTATAGAAATATTTTTTCATCTATTTTTTATATCATCATTCGCCACTAAAATCTTCTCATTATCATCTTTAATGCATCTAACAAAAGTAAAATCCTTAGTTTTCTTATCTATAACCTTAGCTATCCTAAAAATATCTCTTTCACTTTCTTTTGAGTCAAGTTTTTTATATAAATCCTCTCAAATTTTTGCTTTTACTTTACTAATGGTCTTTTTCGTTTTTTTCTTTGCTTTCTTGTAACCCTACCAAGTTTTACTAGTTTTCTTGGTATAATATAATTTGTAGCATACCTTCTTTATCTTCCTTAGATTCGCCTAACACATCTTTTGTCACTTATCTAAATGTATATCCTCATAACATATTACATCTTAGTGTGCCTCATAATTATGTTACATTTCATTTGCTTCTAGTTTGAACATTGAGCAAATTCATTATAAGCAAGTACAAGATCCAAATAAAAAAAATGTTGATAAATGATAATCTAACCAATTGGAGGGTTGAATTCTATGCTTCATAAGCCTGTCACATTTAAATCAGTTCGAGATTGAAGATTGAAACTTTTCGCATATGGGCTTTCCCTGTAAAGCTCTGTTGATGATTAGTCAAGCTTTTTCCCAATAAAGTAGTAATTTGCTGCATAACGAAGAATGCTGTCAGAATTGGCAATCATCGTTTAGAATAACTGAGAGAATCAGCAGAAATAAAAACCTGGTCCGCAACTCCGTCGAATTTAGCTACCGTCAAGCCCTGAAACCATCTAATTATGTTCTTGGTTAGATTATGAGAACATTACTAGAAATTGTAAACCATGTAGAAATACTAGCGCAGAAAGATCAATTTTGTAATAGGAAAGATCAAATTTGATTATATTATGTAGAGTTTGCTTCTAGTGTTCACAAAATCGGTCTGCAGTTCCAGCCATCCTTGGTCGAGTTTGTGACTCTTCTAAGTCAACAAAAGATGATTATACTGGTGAATGAACAAAGTAGGTAAACAAAGCAGAGGTTTGGTTATGACAATTAAACCGTAGCTCGTCAAACTCGATTCTTAAACTTGTTGATTGTACCGAAACAGCATGATCTCTTCTCAATACAGACGCTTGTTACCCCTTTACGAAACCAACCTAGTTTCATGGTTTTTCAAGTTTCCTCATCAATTATGGAAGAAGAGGGACCAACTTATCTTAGTGCTGAAGGCAAGAAACCACATTGAAAAGCCAGACAACTCTATGCGCATCGGTAAGGCCCCTAAAATGATCGCTCAATGATAAAGGAAGTAGAGTTGCAGAAACAGCCAGCAGGTTTGCCTTGAAACAGCCATCCTTACAAGAATGTGTAATAGCCCACTGGTCTAGAGCTCTCGTGCCAAAGAATGAAGGGGGCTAAGTGATCTACGGAAGTTGTTGGATGTAAAAATGCATCGGTAGGGGAGCATCATGCCTTAGAATGAAACACCACAAAAGCAAGTGCAGATGCAGTATCATAAATGTGCCTTAATTGAGCTTTTTCTTGCACCGAGTAGGGGTCCTTAGTGCAAAACGAAAACTTCCCAAGAGAGCAGTCCATCCTATTACTACTCTCGTAGCATGTTTAACTTTGGAGCTCTGATGGGTTCCTACTGTATAGTACAGAAAGATCAGTGATAAATGATAAACTGTGCTACAAAGTTTTGCTGTGTCTGCAAGCTAATGCAGACTTCCTTTTCCAGGCCTGGGATCAGTCATGTAATGCCAAACCCTCATCATGGCCAGGGTCGCAGAATTGTGCATATCACAAACAAAGAATCAGAGTGTGGAAAGCACATTTGGATGGAGGGTGGTCACAGGCCACACCAAATTCAGCTAGTAGTAAGAACTTCAGCATTGAAGCAAAGGAGAATAATGCTTTGTTAGTATTTTACTACCAGATGCAATTTTGAGGGCTTCCACTGGAATTGAATTTCCCAGAGAAGACTATTGTTGGATGAGAATCTTTAGGATGGTGTTTCTCACTAATTTCGGCAATTATTGTAAAGTAAAAACACAAGCGGTGTTTGTTGATAAGCATTTTCATAGTCGACCAGGACCAGAGTTGCCCATCATACATTTTATTATAACTTTTTGGGTTTCTAAATCACAAATTTTCTCGCTTTTTGAGTTTCCGAATCACGCTTGTTGAGTTTTCACTGTAAGTCTCAACTTCATAAAATGGGATAGAGAGAAAGAGCAAACTGACTCCGTCAAGGGGCGCCAAAGGTAACCATGGTGACAGAGACAAAGACCACTAATGGTGTGCACGTTGTGCTACTTCCAACCATATGAGAGAAGGGGGGATCAGAGAATTTATCTTCATGTGATCTTTCTACGACGTTATTGTCACAACCATGAAAGGGAGAGAGAGAGGGAGGGGGATTAGAGATTTTTTGGAGAGAAAAACTATAGATGTTAAATGTTTGGATCTTCGATCCTTTTATTTTGGATATCGAGTATATTTTGGATATAATATCTGAAATAGATCACCTTCTTGATTTGATTAACTGGTTGCTAAGTCAATAACAGGCATCCGATTCCATTTGCTACGCTAGATGTTCACTAATGGCATCAATATCAGAATACTAAATTGATAAATTTTTGAAACTTACAGAAAGTGAACCACAAGATACGAAAGATTTCTTTATAAACCATAGATACTAATCTAAAGTTTTCCCACAATTCAACTCACATGAAAAAGGCTTGACAGCATTGGACGATGTTTCTTGGTGCTAGAAAAGTGTTATTTGTGTTGTACAACGTCAGGTATCCTAACATCCTGTTTGTTCATGCAGCCATCTTGAATTTTAGGAACTTGAAAAGCTGCACTTTCCATCGTCTCCCTTATGATGCGTCCGAGAACAAACCGCACTTCTCCATCCCCAATTCCAAGCAACTTATAATTAACTTCAAAACTGTCCCGTTTTTCTTGTACACCTTCAATCCCATTTTGAAAGACATCAAAAAGACCAGATACGCGTTTACCCATCCTCACGTGCACAATTGCCTGATCATAAACATAAGCATCAGTTTAGTAACCAATTGTCAATATGAATCACAAAAAATGCAAGAAAATTTTTGAAAAGAATGCCAACTTAGTCAGTGATTTTTCTTTACGTGCTTTACATGAGAAATCCTAAACCATACTCATGAACTCTTCCCTTTCATTGATTAGAAGTCATGTTGGAACTTTCCAGATACAACAGCATTTGTTGGAAATTCACTTTAGTGATGTGGCCAGATATCTCCAAAAGATGCCTAAGTTTGAAATATCACATGCACAGGCATCAAAGTGGATTGCATATTATATGTTGATCAACCTAAGGGCTATATAAAAAGGAGACATGATAGTTTGATCTACAAGTTGGAGAAAGCTCTTTATAGCTTAAAGAAAGTACCTTGAACTTGGTATATAAGAATTGGTTCATATCTTATGGATCATAGCTTTGTCTGATGCTCTCGTGAATATACCTTCTATATATGAAGATTGGCATACACTGAGAAATCTTCATAGTTTGTCTCTATGTCGATGACCTAACATTTATAGGAGATAGAAAATAAATGATTGTCAATTTTTGAGAGACAATGATACTTGAGTTTGAGATGGTTAACATGGGTCTCATATCTTACTTTCTTGGCCTTGAAGTGTCTCAATCATATAAAGGCATATTTGTTTGCCAACATAAGTATGCCAAATATATTCTTGAGTGTTTTAAAATGGTGGCTTGTAAACCAATTTGCACTCCAATGGAGGAAAGGTCTAAATTAACAAAAGAATATTGTTGTATCAAAGTCAATCTTATATACTTCAAAACACTTTTGAGAAATTTATGATACTTAACTTCTAATCGACCTAATGTTTATAGCATTGGAATAGTGAGTCGATTCATATAGTCTCCTAAACAATTTCACATGCAAGCAACTAAACTGATTTTACAATACGTCAAAGGTACTTTGGATGATGTCATACTTTACTTTTCATCTAATTACTTTGAACTTATAGAATATGCAAATAGTGATTGGAAAGGAGATATTGGAGAAATAAAGAGCACTTCCTATTATGCCTTCTATTTGAAAAATAAAAACATCGTGGTCCTCAAAGAAACAAGTGGTAGTTTTATCCACTTCAGAAATAGAATATATAGTCATGGCATATTGTGCTACTAAAGTAATTTGACAACATCAAATGCTAGTGGAGTTAAAATTGCAAGCAAGAGTGTGCAACAATTATTAAGTACAATAAGTCAGCAACTGTCTTAGTAAAAATCTAATGTTTTATGAGAAAAACAAGCATATGATATTAAGTATTATTTTATCAAACATTTAGTGAAATGACGAGCTGGTACTTGAGTTTTGTAAATCAAAAGATACATTTACTAAACCATTAAGGGTAAACATCTTTCTTAAGCTGAAGAAAGTGATTGGGATGAATACAATGAGGGCAGTTTAATGGAAGCTGTTGGAAAATAAAACCAAGCTCATTAACAGATGTGCAGCATTTTTGGTTTTGAAAAGAAGACTTTTGGTTCTTTTAAGCACCAAAACTATTTTAGGTCATTGACCTAGGTAATGAGAAAACCTTGTTGGGTTTTTAAGGAGTTCTAGGTAATTGTAATAATTCAGTTAACATGTTTTAGTTGTCCAGTAATATAACAGTGTCCTAAAAATCGTGTTCTTTTAGACCTAATAAATATGTAATTTCAGCTTCTCTATCATGAGTGAAGAATTCATGCTTCCTATTCATTTTTCCTCTTGAGTTTTCAAGAGTGTCTTATTGTTTTACTAATTTTTTTCGCTTCGGACGTATGATAGTTTCATGAACGCCTTGCCCAGCTTCTTGAATCTCATGAAATTCAAAGAACAATGCCTCTGGTAGTCGAACTCCCTGCCACCAGCTATCTTGGTATATTTAGGTGAACTACAAGAGGAGACCGAAGACTAACACACACAGATGCACCCTCTGGTAGTCGAACTCCCCACCAGCAGCTAAAGCTATCTTGTCATATTTAGGTGAAGAATGCAACGTCCAGCTCTTTTCTTATTCAATTCTTGCTGAGAACAAGGATGTTTAAAGACCGGATCCGACCAATCGAACCCATTAAACAAATCTGATCCAGTAATGTTGATGGTTTTTTCTATTTGTGACTTGGTTTAGTTATGTGTGATTTTTTAGGTTCATAGTTTGATGGTTGAAACCAGACCATTGCATGCAAGCTCATACATATATACATTTAGAGCAGAACTTAGGTATTTGTTATTGCCGTTGTTGCTAGAAAATGTGACAAGCTGCTACCATATAATTTTTGAACATAGTTTTTGTAGTGTGATATTGTATATGTAAATAGATTTTTCTGTAATTCACACATATAGTTGTCGTCTCTACCAGCCTCGTTACTAGCGAAGACAAGTATGAGGTAGTATCTTTTTTAACCTACGGGTAAAGGGACAGATAGGGGATCCCGGCACTCTACCCAATTGTGACCTCAATCACACTTTTAAACTTAAAAGCGTCATGGTTTAAAAAATAATTTTTTAAGTATTACCTAAAGCATTAAAGATTTATAGGTTAAGTACTTAAGTGTTTAAAATTTTTCAAAAAGAAAAAAAATAAAATTTATTTGTGTATGTCTCTATTTCTCAATATATATATATATATATATATATATATATATATATATATATATATATATATATATATGAAATTAGAATTTAGTGCACTATAGATGAGTAAGGCATTAGTGCATTTAAGTTACTTTTCGAATTTTAAAAACAAAAGTATATATACTTTTTTAAAATTTAAATATAGGTCATGATGTGTTTGTTCATAGTGCACCAAATCTAATATATATATATATATATATATATATATATATATATATATATATATATATATATATATAAAATAACCGGATCATACCCACCAAATCTTATATATATATATATAAAGGAAATTGGACTATGTTCACCTCAAACACGTAGCTCATAATTTTGAGGAGCCAAAAACGGCAGTTTTAAACGGCTCGTTAATATATTTATACCATTGAACCAAGAGACAGTTCGACTCCCACGGGTGACTGGCACCTTCTTGAAAAAATGAATGGTTTCGAGACAGTTTTGGAACCAAAACCGTTTTAAAAACAAAACCTCTCCTGAAGCAGTGCAGTTTTGGTTCTGATTTCAGGTAATCCGGAACCAGCAGTTTGAAACCTCCGGTTCTGATTTCACAGTCAAAATAGATCCATCTAGTAAAAACACAAACGACATAGATCATCTACTAGAATCTCATACGAAAGGGTGTCTCCCAATTTATATATATATATATATATATATATATATATATGAGAGGAAAGGAGCTGCAAGGTTGTGGATTGCACTTAGATTTCTCTACGTTGCTTTCTTTTACACTACAAGGCCGAGGGTTTAACACACGTGTCAAGGAAAAGGAACTGTCCTTCCTACGTACTTCAGGACCCATTAACCGCGGCGGTCGTGTTGGACAGTCAGGATGTTCCCATTCATAGATGAGAGAGAGAGGTCTCCTGTTGCCAGGGAAGAGGGTTAAAAGAACCAACCCATTTAGTTGGCACCTCCAAATAACGCACGAACAGATGGACTAATTCTTCGATTGCCTGATATCTGTGGCGCATATTTGAAATAAACAGATGAACAAAGAAAATCTCTTGACTGCAAAATTTTCGGCGCTCAGGATGATGGCATATTAGAAACCGAATAATCTGCCACCCTTTTATTCTATCTGAACATTACATACACTACAGCCTGTCCCTGAAAAAAGATAGATAAACACTAGTGTGACTCAGGGAAAACAGAACCGAAGGGGGAAACTGGTATGCCGGCGATCGGACCCGATTACATTGACAGAGATGGTGACAAGGAGAACAGTGATTTTGGAAGACTACCCTCTAACCTAAAGTAATAATACTGTAAGGACTAAGTACGATGTTTGTAGCTAAGTACTCCGTAGACGGCCTGAAGTATGGTAGCCGACAACAGAATGGTGGCACCGATCAGCGAGACAACGGTCCATGGATTCTTGAAGTATTTCTTTCAGTTGCCCCTTCCACGCGCCCCAGTATCTCGGCCTTTTTACCTCCCAACTATTGCTCTTCAAATGCTTTATCAATTCGTTCAATATTTGTACTTCGTCATTAACAAATGCGCTGGTACTCTTTCTCAGCTCGGAAAAGAATTTCAAAGCTTCCTCGCTTTCCATCATGGTTTCCACAATATTCTTATCTACCAGCAGTTGAATATCGTCCTTCGATTGAGCGAGGACGGACATGACAAAGATGTAGGTAGTGAAGTCGTCACCGGCGGTGGGGTGCATGACCTCGAAAGCCATATGTTCAAGTAGATAAGAAAAGTATCTTCATGTAAAATCATCCAAGGAACCGTCAGCTCTCGGTTTTTAAATGTCATGTAACTCTTGTGTTGGCTTATGGTCCTTGAACTCTTCAAAGTCACCCCTGCTTCATCAAGCCTCTTCGTCGAGCAGCTACTGAAGATGATATCCTCCGGCTGTGTCTTCGTTGCAAATATTAAGCACATCTCACACGATCTTCGAATGTATGAGCAGGGGATACAGAAGAAACTTGCAACTTTGGATTTTGGTGATAATTGATTGTCGTTGCTTGGTTCTTGATCTGCTCGTGGGGCTAACAAGCATTTCCTATACAGATCTAGATAATGAGAGCAGCATTCTTCCAGTATCTCCGGGCTTACAGAATCTGAGAATATATGTTTACTAAGCAAGCTGTTGATGTCAAAGTCACATACCTCCTCTTTTTTATCGATCACGGCCTTCAGCCTCTTCAGGGCAAGCAAGGGAATTTGATTGCTCAAGCACAAAATGTCCGGATACGTAATAGAACGGCGTTCCAACACTCGTTTCTTAAAGATGGGGTCATCATCTGGTTCGATGAATAGCTCGAGCATGAAGCACCCATCAATGACCATCATCCTTAAGAAAGATTCGACGCCGTGTCCGACCAACGTGCCCAGCTTGTCATAGTGGTCCATTAGCTCTTGCTTGATGTCACTCAGGGACTTCACCAAATCCGGGAATTGAACACCGGATCTTCTCAGAATGTTGAAAAGGGCCCTCTTTTTGTAAGGCTCCATGCGCTGCAGGAGAGGCTCGCCGTGGTGGTATGGCCCGATCGACACATGACGAGGCCTACAGTGAGCGCCAGAGATGAATGCGTCAAATTGCTCCGGCCATTTGTAGATGGATTTCCGGTTAAAAGCATCCGACTCCCTAACAGGATCGTAGCTTCTGGATTCATCAATGATTTCGAGCACCCATGAGGGCAATGCTTCAGCCATTTCTCCATTGATCATGTTATTCTCGCCGCTCCTCCCGGCGGAAGTGCCACAGACACCCAGCCGAGCAAGCCAGCCTGGTAGCAATAATTGAGAAGAAAGGAAAAGCGTCACCAACATATGTAGATGTTTCGAGGGACGTAGTGTGGATATCATGATCTAAAATTCAAATCGTGTGAGGAACTGCACTTACCGCGTCTATGGTGGACCAGGCATGTGGCCTGTTCGTCCTCATAAACAGACTCCGCTAGCCCATATGATACGTTAAATCTGCTAACAGTTCCCCTTTAACGTTTTCTGCTCGGCTCTTGCATTTTCTCCCCTCCCATGATCCAATTTCTTTTCAGGCAGGTCGGGTTATTAGATGTACGGATGGTTGGCACAATACATGGGACTAACCCAGATCCATTTCGAGAAGGGCAAGTACTGCCATGTTCGGTTGAGTTTGGGTTCCTGCTCGTGAAAAACCACAGTATCTTTGAAGGACATACTTCTCTCTCTTATATACATACATATACATGTATATGCATATGTATGTGTGTATATATATATAAGTGAAGGAACAAAAGTAAGAGTGAAATACATAATAGGTTGATGGTTCAGTTGATCAAGTGATTCCCCTTAAGAGTAAGTAGTCACCTTCTTTTATAGCCGAGGTTGGATGAATTTCATGATTATTCTTAGTTGCTCCACTCTTGTAGATGTCTCAGTGACTTTTTTAATATTTTATTGATGAATTTACTTTTCTAGGATGTGTGCATCGGTTTTCCATAATAACTTATTTTCCTCTTTTTGAAAATTTTCACATTTGTTTCTTAGGTTTCTTGAATGTGTTCATATTTAGAAGAAGGTAATTCCATGTAGGACTAGTTCCGTTGTTTCGTGTAATTTTTTGGTTAATGTTTTTTCTCCTATGATCTTTAGTCAAGCACCCTTATTAAGGATGAAGTGTTGTATACTTTGTTATATTGTCAAATTTAAAAATAAGACCACCTTGATTTCACTTAACATTGGTGTTAACACCCTTCTTTTTAATTCGACGGGATACAAGTTCAACTAATTTAAGAAAATTTGAGTTACTATAAGATTTTATTGATTACTTAGTGAGTAGCCATAAGTAGGTTCACTAGGTAATGAGTCATCTTGGTGTTGGGAAGATAAGATTCATTAGATTCCTTCTTTTTTTTCACATTGGTTTCACGCTAAAGAAATTTCATAGTCACAAAATCGAATAGTTGGTTATTTTATCCAGCATTTCACTTTTGAGGCAAAAGTTTGAATATTTGAAGGCTGTATAGTTCGAGTTGGTTATAATTTTATCCTCCCAAATACTTCTACCCACATGAGCTTTCATCAGCTGGTAGTTTTTATTCAATTCATCATCATTAATTGTTGTCATAATCTTAGAAGTAGTCATACCAAGGCACAAAATCATCAATATTTTGGTCATTATCATCAATTATTAGACCGTTCATAAGTTGTATATTGGCTCATAACTATCGATTGAATAACTGAAAATATAAGTGCATCCTCAAGTAATCCTAAACTTTATTACTATAATGTGTTAGCATACAATCTATATCAGCCTCATTGTAGTCAATGGGTTTACATTGGTTAACTATAATAACGTAATTATTGATTCAGCATCTGAAGAGTTCATCAAATAAGATAGAAATTGGTTGAGTCGTCTATTCCTTAGCCGATTATTGGTGAATATAAGCAACTCATACAACTTGAGAACCAATTGAGAACCTAGAACCTTTCTGATTTTAGGTTTCCTCGAACAAGGATCGTGTTAGGCACAAACAACTTAACGTGATTCTTGATGATTGAAAGATACAGAGTTATCTGACTATCCAAAGTTCAGATTGTTCCCATAATAATATTTTTGGTGAATTTTCTAATTTTATCAAAGATCTAGTGGAGAACCTAGTAATAGGCCTCTTGATATAGTATGTTTGTTTCTGTTACAATTCTTCATTAAAACTGTGATTAAACTCCGATTTCCATGATTCCTGATTTCTCAAAAGAAAAACAGATAGACTTCATTTAAATCAAAATTCACCCAATTTCAAGTACAATGGCTGAGATATAGTCTTTTATTAGAAAATTGTGCCCAAATGACTCAGACCTCATGTGCTTCTAACAAGGTTGTATTTTTTCTTGATATCTAGTCATTTGAACTTGGATTTAAATGATTCTTGATTTGTTATAAAGTAACAAAATTGGTTAGATATTTAAAAATCAAAAATCCTCCTAAAATGAATTTTTGACAAATTGACAAACTCAAGGAAAATTGCTATATGTCAATAACTGTGGGTGTGGTTATGTGACAGAGACTAGACTCACACCAAGAAGTAAAGGTTAACGAACATGGAACTTTATCTAGCAAAGGGCTGCAACTAAGGTCTATAACTAGAAAAGTGTAAGAACAAAAGGCAAAGTAAACAAAATAGACCATTTTGATGCTTCGATTGATCAATTGATTTCCCTTGAAGGTGTGTAGTCATCTCTTAAGCCAAGGGTGGATCATTTTCTCGATTATTCTTCGTTGCTCCACTTTTCTAGATGATGTTGGGTTTTTCCGTCGACTCTTCGGCATGTTTTGTGCTTCCGATTGACTCTCTGATGTCCTTTGCTTTCAGCTCAGGTACGCAGCAGGAGCGGATCTTCAAACTGGTATGTGAGTTTTGTTATTTTTTAGGTTTCCTCTCAATAGGTTTTGCTTGGGAGGAATGCTATTTATTATCGTATGTATTTCTCTGGGTTTCACTGGGTTTTTGTGTCTTGAGTTGCTCTATAAATATGGGTGATAGAGCAACACAAACTCCTCTTTTCTCCTACATTTCCTACTAGACTTTCCTCTCCTTGAGCCCCTTATTCGTTGTAACTGCTTTGCGGTTTCGGCCCGTGATGATCCTTACAGTTATCTTTACCGCATCCTTCCACAGATAACGATTAGATGGTCAGTCCAATCGTTTCTATAGTGGGATTGACGAGAATGACCACAGTTTTCTTTATGGATGAGACATTTGCTTCTCTAATATTTTATTGTTGTCGAATTTTCTAGAATGGTGCATAACAACTCATTATTCATTTCCTTTAATATTCTCAAATTAGCTTCTCAGGATTCCTTATATGTGCCTATATTGAAAAAGGGCTTTAGAAATAGCTGTCTTCATGTATCATCGTGTTTTGTACACATTGAATTTTATGCTTTTGTCAATACGGCCAGGAGACTGGTACGGTCCCTGCCCTTCTGGTCCAAGGAAAATGTGCACCAGACCAGGCCAGGCCAGGCCAGCCCACATTTTGTATGTACCTCCAAAATACGGGTTGAGCCAGCCCACAAAGCCTGCTTTTGTCAGTACGGCCAGGAGACTGGTACGGTCCCTGCCCTTGTGGTCCAGGGAAAATGTGCACCAGCCCAGGCCAGCCCACATTATGTATGTACCTCCAAAATACGGGTTGAGCCAGCCCACAAAGCCAGGTTCATATGTATATGTATATATATACACATATGTATAGGTTTTTTAGTACATGATATCAAAACTACCTAAAAACTATTGTCACTATCGATAGAAAGTGGTTTTAAAAAGTTTAGTGAAAGGTGATTCTGTATGATGGTCGATGGTTGAACTGGTGGAACGAAGTAAAATGACTGATTATGTAGACACCGTGTATCATTATACATATAAAACTACCTCTTTCTCTCTTTATATATGTACTATATATATGTGTATATGTTTCCAGTTTGAGGATGAAACTTGAATAGAATGCTTGACATCTTCGTATGGGGGTGGGAAAGGGATCATTAATGAGTCTGACAACTCAAAACTGGTACGAGGATTACCCTTAGATCGAGGGAACTTTGGTGGTGGCATGGTGATCTGCATGGTTCGATCAAATTGACGATCATTCAATCTCTTCCACTCAAGATTGCATCAACTTATTAATGTCAAACCTATACACCTGTATTACGTCCTTAAAGGCTTGCATCGCTCTTTGTGTGAGGCCAGCACCTAACTTTCCATTGGAAAGAGCAAATAAATTGCCATAACTACACCAAACAATATCACAGTTGTCCTTGTTGGTTCTCTAAATCAAGGTTGCATGAAAGCGACACCAAGGTGACGTTTCCCGTTTCAAAACGACACACAAAATGAAAAACTGAGCTGAATCTTGGCCAAAACATTTCGGTTAATATATAAAATAAATGCCAACTGTCCTGGGTCACAAGGTGGAGAATCAGCTTGCTAACAAGGAACTAAATCTCTGCGCGTAATGTTTACTTTTTACCATTTGAATATCATTTGATATATATATAGTGACGGATCTATGTTGAAGGCTAGGGGGCACGCTCCTCCTAAAATTTTATTTGTATATATGTGTATATATATACACATACATTACTAGACTAAGATAATGATGTCTATAAATATATATACATGTACAGATATATGCATATGTATGTATATACTATATACATACATATATGTATAGGTTTTTTTATTATATGTATATATATATATATATATATATATATATATATATATATATATATATATATATATATCCCTGCAGACCATCCCGGCCTAACCTTTGTCGGCCACTAAGCTAGATGGGTTAGGCCATTCATCCTTGCTTTGTAAATGAGCCTGAAATGTCCGCCCCGGTCTTTCAATTTTTCAGTGCCACGCCCATTTTGGCATCTCTAGTTTTGTTCCTTATTTTTGTCCTTCTAACTAGATATTTTTTTGTATTTGTTTTCATTCTTGTCCGATTCTACTAAAACTTTTGTGACAATAGGTTGATGGGTTGAGAGATTTGCTTTATAAAGACACGACTTTCTGTGTCCATTCATTGCATTCACGCGGACCTCACCACACGTTTTCCTCTTCTTTTTGTGTTGCAGATAGTGGAGGATCTAGGATAGGCCCTTGAATGGTTTTGGGTGGGGCGAATGCCCTATCTCGGCTCAATGTAGATCCACCACTGGTTGCAGATCAAGTAGGTTTTGTCTGGATTTGTCAACCGGCCCAAGCTTGGTTTTCCCCCTCGACTAGAGAAGACCTGTCTTGCTAGTCTTTAGTTGTTTGAGCACTCTTTCGGCCTAGTTAATTGTTATGCATGAGGCGAAAGTCCAGCTGGGGCTTACAGGGGTCATGGCCCCCAAAGTATCTCAGGTTTTATACAGGGCTCTTGCATTCTAAGAAAAACCATAAATTGAACCTTGGCCATAACCATCTAAGAGCTTGGATGCCCTTAGAGGGGTGGGGTGTTTGATTACAAGGCCTGAGCCGAAAGAACTGAAACTGTAAGACAAGTTCTTGGCGTAATCAAATGAGTGTTTTGACGCATAATAAAAGCGGGTGCCCACCTCTTGAGAAGGGCCACTGGAACTGAGTCTGTAATACCAGTTTTGAGAAGGGCCACTGGAACTGAGTCTGTAATACCAGTTTTGCAGGCCCTGACTTGTAATCAAACACCCTTTATGAGGCACAATGTGTCTATATGAACTTCGGGGTCTGCTGGAAACTCTGAAAAATTTCTCGTGCATATTAAAATTTCCAAAAAGGATTTGAAATTTTTCAAAACCTGCTACACTCGAAACAAATTTCTGGATCCACCACAGACAGCAACCGTCTTATGTTATAAGCTATATGTGTTCTTTATCTTGTATGTGCAGCATTATATGCATCCATCATCGTCCAAGCCAGAAGTATTTATCATCATGACCAAATTCTCTCTCTCTCTCTCTCTCTCTCTCTCCCTCTCTCCATTTACTTCATTTCAATAATGTAAGGTTATTTATTTAGAGTGGTTTTCCTGTCTTATTTTTTTCTGAATTGTTGCAAATTCAGAGAACCGTGTGCTTTTTTTTGGAGGTTGTGTTCAAAAGCCTAAAGTTGTAGATTTCTTTATGGTTACAACAGGATGACGAGGCCAGGTATGAACCCCCCAAAGGAGTCGAATTCATTACCTGTGATTTAGTGAATCAAGAAACCTGCCAGCTCGACTAACGACGTAAGGTGCAAATTATGGAAGTTTATGAATGCTTAACTTTTCTTATAGCCTCTACAGTGTCAAGGTATTGCACTAACCATTTCTGCGGCTTCGAGTTGCTTTTCATCACATAAATGATAGCATCGCCCCTTACCGCACTTCCAAAAGATTTAGGAAAGAGCCATCGTAGACTATGGCAGATCCACTTTAAGGTGATTCGAAATCTGAAAATTTTCCGAGTCCATCACTGTATATAGAAAAATTGCAGGCGCAGATGCAAGATCAGTACATAATTTAATTCACTAATAAAGTAAGAATCCGCCAATATTCATAAAGCGTAGAGGTGAGTCGGATATGAAGTACAGGTGCCGAGTGTCAGAGCGTCGGGGCAGTCCAAAAAAAGATTAATGTGTCATACTATGTCGAAAAGTTTGACTCAAACGCAAAACAAAGAAGTCTGACGTTGCTCGCATATTATTCACATAAGGCGAGGAAATCCGAAACCATGACAGTGAAAATCACAAATTTGACGACAAATTTGCTAATCATCAACCAGAAAATCCCAGGTTCCTACTAAATTGCGTACTGACCTGCTTGTGAAGCACTCAATGGGGGTGCACCATTAACTAGGGCGAACAAGCCTCACTTGTAAAGCTTTTTCAGCCTTTCTGAAGCTTCCAAGATATTCTCTCTATGACCGAAGGCACTGACTCTGATGAATCCTTCACCTGCAGGCCCAAACCCACTGCCAGGAGTTGTAACTAAATGAGCCTTCTCAAGGATTTCAGCGAACACATCCCATGATTTGCGCCCTGGGAAATCTACCCAAACATAGGGCGCATTCTTTCCTCCATATACATTATAACCAAGGGATGTAAATGTATCCACTATAATCTCAGTGTTCTCTTTGTAGAAGCCAACAACGCCTTTCATAGCCTGCAAATCATAGTCAAACCTTAGACTAAGCATTTACATACCAAGCAAATGCAAAAGGAATACTCATTGTAGAACAAAAAATGATCATACAAATGCAACAAAGACGAACATATGCAGAATATAAGAAATCAAGGTATGTGTTGGGCAATCATCAGTCATGCCCCTTAATAGTGGAAAAAGTGATCGCTGAGGGGTTCCACGTGTCATTATTGAAGCAACAAAAGTTTCAGTACCATGGATGTAAGGTTGAAATTTACACCTTCAATCCCTCCTCTGAAAGGCATGCGAGTCCTCCAGCTTGGGATATGTTTGATGCGCCATTGAAACAAGTACAGACGATGCGGTTAAAGTCCCTGGCTACAGGAAAGCCATCGGAGAATAGAAGTTGTTTGGGAACCACTGTCCAACCAAGGCGTACACCCGTGAACCCAGCATATTTTGAAAATGATGCAGTCTCAATGGCAACCTTCATAATAGCATTGATCACTTTAGTGAGTTGTCCTCAAGTAAAATAACAACAAAAATTATGTATTCATGAAAAAGATATGGAAATCATCTCAATTAGTTAATTTCAAGACAGTTAACAAATATTTGAAGATAAGAACCAAGAGCATGATTCATATCTCTGCCTCTTTCGTCACCAACAGGTCACTGGAGGGTGCAGATGCATGCCATTTTTTTAAAAGAATGGTCAACTGTGTGCAGGACCAAGCATGAATTTGATGTAAAACTTCTCAAAGTGCATAACTAAATACAATCTATAATACACGAGTTTTTGTAAATTAATATCTTGGATAAATGTATTTCTGCAATTAGATACTGAAAGAACACTGATAACCTTTGAAAAAAACTCAGAGATCATGAAAGAGAGCAAAGCACAAATCATATACCTCTGCTGCTCCCGGAATTTCATAAATGGATCGAGGACTGTCATCAGATATATACATTGCGTAAGCCGAGTCATACACTATAATAGACCCATTTTCCTTTGCAAATTTTACAAGCTCGACCAGTTGCTCTCTTGTTGCAGCAGAACCAGTCGGGTTGTTTGGAGAGCAGAAAAAGATGACATCAGTTTTTGAAATTGTTGATAGATCAGGAAAGAACCCATTTTCTGGTGTGCATTTCATATATTCTATGTTTGCAAACTTCTGGATATCCTTCTCATACAAGCCAGTTTGGCCCATAATCACGCTTGAGTCTACATATGCCTGTCAAGTAATCAGCCATGACAGATGTTAATAAAGTGCCACAAACCAAGATAGAATCAAACCTGCAAATAAGACCATGTTTATAAAACCTTCCAGCATAAATATCAAAAGGCAAAGAATGATAAAAAAAAATTAATCAAGCCTTTTCACCACACTAGACCGATTGGCTAGAGGGTGAAACACAAGGAAGTTACAACATACCGGATATGAAGGATCTTGTACAGCAATCTTCACATCATTCCCAAAAAGAAGCTGCACTAAAGAGAAGAATTATATGGCTATTAGCCGAGTGACACAAAAGAGCACATATTGGTAACCATATAACAATTAAATGAAAGAGAAATAGTATGACACCGTAAGAGCAATTGTGTTTATAAAACAAGAAAATGTAATGGCGATTTTGGCACAGCATGGGATTGATAACTTGGCCACATAACCCATGCAGATGCTCAAGCCTCAGAACTCCCTTTCTGTAATTTGTTGAAGGTATATGTAAGAAGATTTCAAGATCATCCCTTTCTATATCAGATAAATACTATACGCTCATCATAAATGGACTATACGCTCATCATAAATGGGTACAACCTGGAGCCTGGATATATCACATTTTGCACCATCCGAGACAAAAATATCCATTTCATCAATGTCAAATGTTCCGTAATATGTGGCTGCTATAGCAGCCCTCAACTTCTGCAAACCAGGAGAACGACAAATTAGTGCTGCTTCTCATATTAGAAAGATAAACTTCTTAAGGAACCAGCAACAGGGAAAACAACAAGACAAACTCATCATATGATTTTACTGAAAAGAAGCCTAATCAATTATAATAGAAGTTCATTTAAAATAAAAAGATATGGGAGATTCAAAATCCCACAGATGCTAGATATCCCTATTTTGAATTTAGAAGGTAGAAGATCCACCAGCAATTATGCAATAGCTTCTCAAAGAATGATTGGATTTAGTAAGGAATTACATGCATAGCTAGTTGCAGAGGGACCATTCCATAAACACCTAAAGATAATACATGCTTTCTGTACATTTCTGGCTTTTGATTGAACAGTGCTGGAAGTATCTAGCAGAAAAATAGTTGTTTTGAAAATCTAAATCAGATGCAACATATGAACATGTCATTGTATATCAGCCAAAAATTGATTTAAGCTGTTAACATGTGCAACTAAAAGCACTGTACATTATGCGCCATACTCTGCTGGTTTTCAAAATAATGGAACTCCTGAGACCCGAATCTCTGGAAGAACATGATTCACTAGAAGATATGTAATGGAACAAGTAGCTAACAAGAATGCTCAACAGAGATTGAAACTGGAGCTTCTGAAATATTTCATCCTATTAGTGACAACTCTATCAATACCAATCTGCTTTGCAAATCAGGATAAGTAATAAGAACATTACACTCAAGCATCGCATTTAGCCTCAGATGAAGAAAATTTTCTAAAAACAGGTTTAGGCAATTCCATGAGTATATAACAGGATATGCTCACACACATGAAGAATGAATATAATTAGGGTGCTTTATATTAACAAGCCTTCTTGCAGAACATCTACTCTCGAAGGGAAATAAGTATAAATAGTAATAAGTTCATGATGGCAATAATTACTAAAGCAATTTGTACCTGGTCACCCTGCTCTGCACCGTAGCCACTGTAACCATCAACAGTAGACAACGCAAGTGCTCGCTGGAAACAGTGTACATAAAACAAAACAACTAAGCCTTTTCCCATGCTGCAAACAGTGTACACGTGATAACCTTAAAAAAGACAAGGAAATAGCTAAAACTAATCACAGAAACATTGTCAATATCCATTACTTAAGACATCTTAGCTTTTCCGTTGGAAAATGTTAATACTTATAATAAGGTCTATGGTTCTTAAGTAACAATGCATTATATAGCCGAACAAATCTGTGAGATGTTCCCTAACCGAGTTATTGTTGAGTGCCTGAGGCTTTTACAAGAATGTCTTCAGATTTCCTTTTCCATTGTTCTTTCATGGTCAAGCATGCTTGGCACAGTGGAATGTTGAAACTCCACATGGCATCATAGATAAGAATCAGAAGACATAAGACATTACGTGATCCAGAATCCATGGCCTTAATCTGTCCAGTTTCCTAGTTTCTTCTATTCTCCTCGAAGTGTTCTGTATAACTTCTTCTAGACCTGTTTTTCTTGACACTGCCCCCTAGCTAAGAACTGATGGGGGAATCTTAAAAGAAACTCATTCTAAATAAATGTCTCAGTGAAAAAATATATCACCTGTTGGAAAACCAATCTTCACATCAAACAGAGATAAAGAAAAAAGAATCAAATTACTACTTACGGTTAATGAGAAACTGAAACTGGTTTCAACATAAACAATAGGTCGGGGTCAACATTTAGTGGCAATTATCTGAAAGCCATCAAACACAACTCTGCCCATGTAAGGGATCACCCTTGCATGGCTGGTCCCAAGCCTGGATAAAGGAGGAGGGTTGTGTTAGGCTTCCAACAGCCAGCGTAAAAATTTATCAGACTTATCTATCATGATTCTACAAATTATGATAAGACTTCGTGGAAACAAAGAATCCATGTAGCCAACCCCATCTAGTATGATAAAAGGCTTAGTTTTTGTTGTATCTAAAAGCCATCAAACAGTTGCTCTAAAGAGGTCCTCTTTCTTGTAATGGCATTTTGGGTTACATATTCTTGTATGGTGAAAGCATGACTTTCAATAAATGTTTTTAAGTGGTACCCTCTTGGCCATAGGCCACATTGGAAGTTAGAAACAAAGACCAAGGTTTCTAGACAGTTGGACGGTCTGTAGATGTCCAAAAAGTCACATCTGAAAAAGTACACAAAATACAAAGAAATATAGGATTTGACCTTCAGGTACCACTTTTACCAACTTAAAATAAGTACATCAATGACAAAATGACATGATTATACAAACATCTTTTCAAATGGTCAATTGGTTCCAGATCTTCATTCATCTCAAGGAGGTTCATTTTTACAAGAAAAATAATCGAAGCAGGAGTAGAACATTTTTTCATTTTGAACAAATAGTAAAAAGTTGCCCATCCATAGTTCGATTAACGAGATCTCTCAAGGTTCCTATTGCAACTTGTTGAAGTTATGGAGCAGAAATCAGCTTTTTATTGATAACCAACGACAAGTACACCAAGTGGAGGAAGGAGGAGCAGGTCGGCGCCCTTGGCTGCCGCCCCCCCTGCATCACACGTTTTCTCCTACAACCCTAATCTAATTACACAGCTAGACTTTATATAACCAATCTAACTTAAAAGACTTAACTACTCCTAATTAGTGACTAACATAACTCAATTCCCAATGAATACGATCCATTGGGATCCAAATTACATATGACTAAATCTATCTCAAATACAACTAAAGACTGTAAACTTAAACTTAAAACATTAAGAATAATAACAATGAATTCAACTTGATTTCCAACACACACCCTCAAGTTGAATCCTGAAGACTTGTAATTCTCAACTGAGTAAGTGCTTTCTGAAGGCTATTGACTGAAACTGGTTTAGTGAAGATATATGCTAATTGATCTTCTCAACGTACATGGACCAAGTTGAAGATGTCTTGGGAAATCTTTTCTCTGATAAAGTGACAATCTATTTCAATGTGCTTGGTTCTTTCATAGAAGACAGGATTCTGAGCAATTTGAAGGGCATCTCTACTATCAGTAAAGAAATTAATTGGAGTATTTCCTCTAAACCCAATTTCTTCTAGAAGTGATATAATTCATTGACCTTCACACATGCCTAGGGCAATAGCACGGTACTCTGCCTCTGCACTAGACCTTGCCACCACAGATTGTTTCTTACTTTTCCAAGATATGATGTTACCTCCCAAACACACTACATACCCTAATGTTGATTTTCTATCTATTCTTAAACCTGCCGCATCGGAATAGATCCTTATATCAAGTGATGAATTTGGAGTATATAACAAGCCATAAGTTATTGAGGATTTCAAGTACTTGATGATATGAAATATTGTGTTCATATGATGATGTTTAGATGGCCAATACATCCACCTACTCACATATTCAACTGCAAAGTTGATGTCAGGTTGCGTAATGGTAACATATATCAACTTTCCCACTAATCTCTGGTATTTACCCAGATCCTCATATGGTTCGGTGGTTTTATCACTATATTCCTTGGGTATCTCCATAAGAATAGAGCATATGCGACAATCTTCCATTTTTGTTTCTTATTTTCTTTGACTTAGGAATAAACAATTATCTTTATGAATAACTTATATTCCTAGGGAGTAATGTAATCTTTCCAAATCCTTCAAGTCAAATAGTATGTTTAGTTTTTTCTTCTTTAGATCGATTATGCCTTCACATCAACATATACCAATAACACAATATTTTTCTGATCTTGTTTGATAAACAATGTATGGTCACTAACACACTGCTTAAAGCCAAAGTTTATAACACAATCATTGAATTTTTAAAACCATGCTCTTGGGGATTCACACTGCCATGTAAGGGATCATCCTTGCATTACCGGTCCCAAGCCCGGATAAAGGACGAGGGTTGTGTTAAGCTTCCGACAGCCAACGTAAAACTTTGTCAGATTTTATAACATGGATTACAAAAATTATGAGCATTGCTTTGGGCCGTCCCCACCTAGCGACGTGCTGCAGAGCTCAAATGCAGTAAGAAGTAAGCAAGGGCCACTACATTTTCGCCCGAATGTAGTGAATCAATTGCAGAGAGGGTTCCCACATCATGGACGAGTGTGGGTAAAGAAGTTAGTCCTGCTATATTGTCGCCCGAATGTAGCGAAAAATTTTCAGAGAGGGGGGGGGGTAAGAAAGCTAGTCCTAGATAATAAGATTCGTATTGGTTCCTGAAATATCGGAACATTATCCGGTAAGCTAATGGAGGTGGTAGATACTATGATTCGGAGAAAGATTCATATTCTATGTTTACAAGAGACAAAATGGGTTAGAGAAAAAGCAAAGGAGATAGAGGATACAAGTTTTAAATTGTGGTACTCAGGTAAAGAAAAAGCTCGAAACGGAGTTGGTATTATCATAAATAAAGATTTAAAGGAGAGTGTAGTAGACATACAATGATATGGTGACCGAATCATGACGTTGAATATAGTTTGTGCTTACGCACCAAGTAGGACTAGAAAGTATAAAGACAATTGTTTGGGAAGAGTTAGATAAGGTGTTTCAAAAGATTCCACCAAGAGAGATGATTTGTTTAGGAGGAGATTTAAATGGACATGTCGGTAAAGAGGCATTAGGATATCAAGGGATTCATGGAAACTTTGGTTTTGGGGATATAAACGAGGAAGGTAGGGAGATTTTAGATTTTGCTATGGCATTTGATCTCTTTATAGTCAATACAATTTTCAAAAAACGAGATGAACATTTAATTACTTATAAGAGTGGCTTATCACAAACACAAATTGATTACTTTATTTGTAGAAAAAAAAGATAGAGCGTGTTGTAAAGATTGTAAGGTAATTACAGGAGAAAGCTTAACCACCCAACATCGACTTTTAGTTATGGATTTACAAATAAAAAAATGGACAAAGAAGAAAAGAGTGCATCAAGCTACTTGGACTAAATGGTGGAACCTCAAAAGCGAGAAAGAAGATATATTTAAATAGAAAGTCCTTCAAGGAGATGTTTGGAATTATGTTGGCACACCTTGTGATATGTGGAACAATATGGCTATACATATTAGGAAAGTAGCGAAAGATGTGTTAGGGGTATCTAAGAGAGGTGTACCGGCACAAAAAGAAGCTTGGTGGTGGAATGAAGTAGTACAAAATAAAATCAAGGCAAAGAGGGCATGTTACAAATTACATTATGCTAAGAAAACTAGTGAAACTTTAGAAGCTTATAAGAAAGCAAAGAAGGAAGCGAAAAAGGCCGTTAGCGAAGCAAAAGCTAAGATTTGGGAGGACTTATATAAAAAACTCAACTCAAAAGAGGGTGAAAGAGATATTTTTAGGATAGCTAGGGCTAGAGATAAGAAAACTAAAGATCTTAATTATGTTAGATGCATAAAAGACGAGGATGAAAAAATTCTAGTGGCAAATGATGATATAAGAAATAGATGGAAAAACTATTTTTATAATCTTTTTAATGAAAATAAAGATGTCAGTATTAGTTTAGGAGATTTAGCCAAGTCAGAAATGTATATAAACCACAATTTCTATCGATGTATTCAAAAGAATGAAGTCAAAGAGGCTCTTAAACATATGAAGGGTGGTAAATCGGTAGGACTAGATAATATTCCTATAGAAGTTTGGAAAATACTAGGGGAAATAGGAATCACTTCGCTCACAAGACTATTTAATGAAATATGGAAAAACCAAAAGATGCCCGAGGAATGGAGAGCAAATACACTTATACCCATATATAAGAAGGGAGACATTCAAAATTGTGCGAATTATCGAGGTATCAAGTTAATGAGTCATACTATGAAATTATGGGAAAGAATTATCGAACGTAGGTTAAGACAAGTATCAAGTACAACAGAGAACTAATTTGGATTCATGCCAGGCAGATCTACTATCGAAGCGATTCACCTTTTGAGACGTCTTATGAAACATTTTAGAGCAAAAAAGAAAGACATTCACATGATATTTATTGATCTAGAAAAAACTTATGATAGGGTACTGAGGGAGGTTCTTTGGAGAACTTTGGAAACAAGAGGTATCCCATTGACATATATTAGCCTTATAAGAGACATGTATGATGGTGCAAAAACATGTGTGAGGACTCATGAAGGAACGATAGACTTCTTTGAAGTTAATATTGGGTTACATTAAGGATCAACTTTAAGTCCATACTTATTTATAATGGTGATGGATGAGTTAACAAAACATATTCAAGATGATGTACCTTGGTGTATGTTATTTGCAGATGACATTGTATTAGTGGAGGAGTCTAAGGAAAAAACTAATAGAAAATTGGAACTATGGAGAGAAACATTAGAAAGCAAAGGCCTCCGACTTAGTAGAACAAAGACAGAATATATGGAATGTAAGTTTGATCATTTGGTTACTTTAGAGGACATAGAAATTAAAATTGGCACACATTGCATTACCCAAAAAGAAAGTTTTAAATACCTAGGGTCAATTTTTCAAAGTGATGGAAGAATTGATGGAGATGTTACGCATAGAATTAATGTTGGTTGGTTAAAATGGAGAGGAGCATCAGGCATTCTTTGTGATAAGAAGATACCATTAAAGTTAAAAGGTAAATATTATAGAGGAGCAATTAGGCCTGCCATGTTTTATGGTTCTGAGTGTTGGGCAGTTAATCATCAACATGTACAAAAGATGTCCGTGACAGAAATGAAGATGTTAAGATGGATGAGTGGTCATACAAGAAAAGACCGTATACATAATGAGGTTATTAGAAACAAATTAGGAGTGACACCAATAGAGGATAAAATGAGAGAACATCGTTTAAGATGGTTTGGACATATAGAAAGAAGATCAAAAGAAGAACCTGTAAGAAGGTTAGAAAAACTAAATTTGGAAAGTATTAAAAGAGGTAGAGGACGACCACAAAAGTGTTGGAAAGAAACAATAAAGAATGATCTAGCTTATTGGGAGTTAACTGCAAACATGGCACATGATAGGGATCTGTGGAAACAAAGAATCCATGTAGCCGACCCCGTCTAGTATGGGAAAAGGCTTTGTTGTTGTTGTTGTTGTTTGCTCTTGGGGATTGTTTCAAGCTGTAAATTGATTTCTTTAACTTACGTACCTTGCCCTGGTTTTGGTGATAAACAAAACCAGGTGGTAGATCCATATAAATATCTTCCATAAGATCTCCCTAAAGGAAAGCATTCTTAACATCCAACTGCCATAATTCCCATCTTTTATTTACTGTTAAACTTAAAATAATTCTGATGGTGTTCATCTTTGCCACTGGAGCAAATGTCTCTGTATAATCTATGCCGTATGACTGACTGTAACCTTTAGCTACCAGCCTTGCTTTATATCTTTCTATATTTCCATCAGCTTTATACTTTACCGAAAAAACCTATTTACATCCCAAAGTCTTTCTTCCAGAAGGTAGATCAGTCAGTTCTCAAGTCTTGTTTCGTCAACACTGCAATTTCCTCTTCCATTGTTGCTTTCCATTATGGATACTGTTTGGCCTCTTCAAATGTTCTCGGATATTCTCTAGGATAATTAGAATATGATACCATCCTTTCCAACGAGTATTTTGCAATTTTCCGTTTCCCTTTTCTAATTACAATCGGTAAATCACCCAATTCACTATTTGAATGCCGGGTTGAGGATTATGATCCAGGGTAGTTGACTGATGTGGGAGAAAGGCCTTTCTGTCACTTCGAGAATATATTTGCCACTTCTTCTCTTCAGAGAGTATCATCTCTTCGCCTTCATCTTCCTGTACAGAGTGAATCTTGATTGGTGGAAGTGGTATCACATGTGAAGACTGTATATCTAATGGAACACTTTCTTCCATATTATAAAACGGTGTATCTTTTGTAACATATAATTTTTTTTCAGATCGATCATAACACTTGTAACCCTTCTGAGTAGAGGAGTATCCCAGAAAGATACATCTAATTGATCTTGCATCTAGTTTATCTCTTAAGCCATGATGAACGTGAACAAAGCAAGTACATCCAAACACTCTTGGAAGAAGATGAAATTGTTTCTAGGAAGAACATAATAAATGAAATAGAGTGTTCCCACAGAGGATCCTGCTTGGCATACGATTTATAAGAAATAGTGCAGTTAATACTGCTTCACCCCAATAACATTTTGGTGCATTACATCCAATTAAGGAAGTCCTTGCTACTTCTACAATATGTCGATTTTTCCTTTTAGCAACACCATTTTGTTGAGGATAATAGGCACATAAAGTATGGTGTAAAATTTCATGATCTAGAAAATATGAGTGAAGTGATTAAGACATAAACTCACCCCATTATCACTGCGAAAAACTCTTATAGTACACTGAAACGGAGTATGTACAAACTGACTGTATATTGGAAGAATATTTTTCACCTCATCTTTAGTTTTCATGAGATATATTATAGTGAATCTAGTACAATCATCAATGAATGAGACAAAATACTTATATCCATGCACAGAAATAGTAGAATTGGGACCCCAAATATATGAACGAACAATCTCAAAAGGAATGGAAGATTTTTCTTCATTCAAAGGAAAAGAAATATGATGGTGTTTTGCCTTCGAGCAAGTTTTATAGCTCAAATTCAAATTATTACAATCATTAAACGCAGGTAGTACCATCTTCATTTTTTAGAATGGTAAATGTCCTAGTCTCTGATGCCAACGAGGTATATCCTCCTTTTGTTTCTCTGTAATGACCGTTGACTGTAAGGTTGCTCCTTTATTGTCCTCAAAAAAATAGAGGTCTCTCCTCACACTACCCTGACCAAAGATCCTCCCCATCTTTAATTCCTGAAAAGCATATCCAGTAGAATAAAAAATTATACGACATTTCAGATCCTGAGTCATAGCAAATACAAACAACAAACAACAACAACAACTAAGCCTTTTCCCATACTAGACGGGGTCGGCTACCCTGAGTCATAGCAAATACAGATAATAAATTAACTGATATGTTTGGAACATGTAAAACATTTTTTAATGTATCGAACAATGTAATGATACTCTCTTTTCTCACTATTGGAGTATGAGAACCATCTGCCAGTCTAATGTTAATTTTTGCCTGGGTCAACTCATAGTTATCAAATGTGATCTGTAACCCCAGAATCAATAACCCATATGCTATAGTTGCTTGTGAGTTAATGTGGGAGGAGGTAGATGGAGAGTGTGAATCAATCAAACGAGCCTTGAGCAACTCAATCTCTTTTTTCATATCACCCAAAATGAAAGTCTTGTGTTGATCACTGCTGAAATAGGCTTTATTAGATCTGTTTTGAAAATGAGTAGGTTTTCCAGCTAATTCCCAGTATATTTCCTTAGTATGTCGTGATTTTCTCCAATGAAAGCATGTCAATTTGTCCTTTTCTTCAGATGTAACTCTAGATCTTCTCCTGCTTCTGCCATAACCTCCCCTTTCACGGGAGAAGGGAGGAGTATACGGTACTCAAGGATGGAAGCTCTTCTCTGCTGAGAATGTTATTCTTTACTGCCTCATACTCTTATGAGATGTCCCATAGAAAATCAAATACTTTGTGTTCTTCAAACTCCTCATTCCACTCTTGTGTACAACTCTGACATTTTGTCTTAGAATAAAGTTGTAATTCTTCCCATAAACCTCTGAGTTCTGCATAATACTCACTGATTGACCTTCCTCCCTGCCTGCATTTTTGAATCTTTTCTATGAGATCATATTTCTTAGCAATATTTTTTCTTTGAGCATAGGCTTCCTGTACTGCCAACAGGATATCCTTCACAAATTCTAAGAACATGAATGTGCTGCCAATAGAAGGTGTTATAGATTGAATTAGTCAGGCACTCACTATTGCATTTTCTCTATGCCACCGAGAATAAAGGAGATCCGTAATTGGAGGTTGAGGTATGTCACCAGTTAAATAATCCGATCGCCCCCTGGCCATAATTGCCAATTTAATGGATCGAGCCCATTGTAGATAGTTCTTGCCACCTAATTTCAAATTTGTTATTTGAAACACTTCACCTTTGTACGAGGAATTAAGTTCATTACCATCTACCATCTTTGCCCTTTCCATGTTTATAATTTCTGAACTTCTTAATGAATTTCTCAAAAAATGATCTCACCAGGAGTTATCAACAAAAACACAACTTTAGATACTTAGACAGCAATATGTATCAACCAAACTTTAATATCACCTGGTGGAAAGATAGTTGAGTGTAATAGTAAATAGTCGGCAACCTCACTTGAGATGATTTCTTAATGTTGATATACCTTCAAATCTGCCCCAGTCATCTGATAAACCACACTTATAAGTTATAACAAAGACTTTAATTAAAAGCAAGCCGATTTGAACATTTCTGGTAGATTTTCGAGATAAAGTATGTCATACTTTATCTTTTCCTTACCAATCAATAGAAACTAAAAAACAGATGATGACGATGTTGGCAGCCGAAATCAATCAAAGAGAGTCAAACGCAACTCATTATAATGTTGAAAAATAAACCAAAAGAAAATTTGAGGATGCATCAATCAAATGCCAATTCAGGACGAACGAAAGAAGAGGAACTTGCTGTCTCCAATGCCCAGCGTGTTCTTCACAATGCCAGCAACACCCTGTATCATGCTCTTCACTTGCTCCCCAGTCTTCTGCAGCAATAGACTAAGGTAACAGTGAAGAAAATCCTATGCAATTTCTAATCTTCTCGCTATAACACTCTAAACTTCTCCTTTTTCTTGTTTTTTCTCTCTTTGCAACTAGATGGTCATGGTAGGCTCTGATACCATGTTGAAGTTATGCAGCAAAAATCAGCTTTTTATTGATAACCAATGACAAGTACACCAAGTGGAGGAAGGAGGAGCAGGTCGCCACCCTTGGCTGACGCCCCCTGCATCACACGTTTTCTCCTACAACCCTAATCTAATTACACAGCCAAACTTTATATAACCAATCTAACTTAAAAGACTTAACTACCCCTAATTAGTGACTAACATAACTCAATTCCATTGGGATCCAAATTACATATGACTAAATCTATCTCCAATACAACTAAAGACTGTAAACTTAAACTTAAAACATTGAGAATAATAACGATGAATTCAACTTGATTTCCAACACAACTCCCCACTCCAGCACACATCCCATTCGTAACTTGATGAACTCTATTGATGAAAGTGGAGCACCAACTTTTTTGGCAATAGACAAACTGGGAAGCACATTCTCCCCAAACGAATGAAACCAGCTGATAGTTTAATCCCTTTCCCAAAAAATAATTCTTAAGACATAAGCACTGCAGGTAAGGCAGGCCATGTGAAGCATACAGAGAATGTAGAAAACTTTTTGCCACATGAAGCATATAGAGAATGTAGACATTGTAGAGAACTTTTCTGAAACAGAGATGCTTTACACGATGGAATAGGACCGCTCCCTTCTTAAAGAGAGCTCTAACTAAAAGAAAACAGTAGCACTTGGTAAGAGGCATATGAATCCACAAACATGTGACAGGGGTAAACAAAATTCCCAGTATTTAGGCCATGTGAAGCATAAACCACAAACACCTTTCACTGTCAAAAATGTTTGTCCATGTTTACCTAGGAATTTATAAACAGAATAATTTCCCACAATATGGTTGCAGAAGACAATGTAACACCAATATGTAATACAAACACAAAATAGGTTTGCACATTTTTTCACAAGCCAACAAACAGTACCATCATCTATTACCTTTGCCATGGCAGAAGTTATAACATCTGGGATCGGCTCAGTAGTGTCACCAATTCCAAGGCTTATGATTCTAGCATCAGGATACTTAAACAGATGTGCTGACCTTCTTCTAGCAATCTGATTTAAGACAAGTATCAAAGAGTAATTAAAACCACATCCAGATCAGGAAATTTCCAGAAAGTATGTTAAAAGTAAAACAAGGAACCTTCTATTACGAATCCAAATAAAATTATGCATTGTATTAAAAATGCACACAAAAATAACATTTGTGATTGTTGAATACAGAGTAAACAGCAGTCCACCCAAACACATGATAATACCATGACCAAAGGAACAAATTTCAACATACTACTTATCTGCAAACACGTGAAGTTCATGTTTCTCAACTGTCCTCAAAATGCAATACTTTGTGATAGCACACAACTAATGCATTTGAAGCCATTTCATGTTTCTGAATCACAAAATGCTAGTACATGCTCGCAGCACATGAGATTTGACATAAGCATGTGTTCTTCTTTGTTTCTTCTTCTTGGTTATGTTGCATGTTCTCATGGAAGATATCTCTTCTTCTTGGTTATGTTGCATGTTCTCATGGAAGATATCTCATCAGCACAACTATTAATGCAACTTTTCTCACGGGCTAAAAATTTAAGTCCTGTGAGAAAAGTAACAGCAAAGAAGATGATGCACGTTCATAAGCAAACGTTAGTCACAATTTAATGATACCTCTGGAAATAAATAACCAGCCTGCAGCTTTGACATGTTTGGGTTCCGCGAAACCTTTGTCTTGTAAGCTTCAAGCAAACAAGATATGAAGATAATGTTGTGAGTATCAAAAAGATCTTTTTTACCACAACATACTGGAGAATAAACCAGGAGAATTGATGTTAAAACTGCTTGGCAAAATAGGGTCTGTGCAGTAACAATGGTGGCTTTCATACTGCATGGAACTGACCTCCAATAGAAGAACGTGAAAATGATGATTTGGTGAAGGCTATGACTAGCATGAAAAATGTCAACATGGATTCTTCGTTTATTAGAATGCAACAAAAGTTTGTTCCGTTGCCCTACCTTATGGCCTTATACAAATCACTACTGACTTTCTTTCTCACTGACGTTATGGCTCTAAAGCTAGAGGTCCTATAGGGTTTTTTTTCAATAAAAATCTGTAGCACATTTCAAATTCATTGGTTTGACTCTTTCACTGTGATAGGAGTTAAAGATTCAAATGAGTATTCAATCAGTTTGCTCCAGAAAAAGGTCTCTAGCTCAATAAATCTGACTCAGAAAAGGGTAAAATCCTTTCTGTGGATTCATTCAGCATCTCACAGTGAACATATCCATCCCACTCACATGCAAATCACACAATTAATATTGCCAAAGAATATATTTTGACATGTAGATAGCATAACCAATATTGCCATGAGAATATCTTTAAGTAAGCTATCTTTCAAACTCCAATTCGCTCAGCAGGAAGCTCATCTGACCTCATTCTCGAGAAGAGCACTTCTGTTGATTGCAGGTTTTAACCATATGGAAAGAGTAAGGGATTCTTTTAGGTGAAACATTCATTTCAAATCTATAATAGGAAAATAAAGTCCACAGCACCTGCATCTCCTTCCAGACATGCAAATTAATCATCTCTTGACCTATGATGACCTTTCTGTATGCTGAAAGATGTATCAATTTAGCTCATAGGTTGTATTGGACAAGCGAGCAATGTCCTGTCAGCCTTTTTATGAACTCTAATTTCACGTTAGATATAGTTTCCCCTGCGGTGGTCCATGGCGAGATGTACTGATTTGCTGGAACAATTTAACATCATTTATTTCTTCTTCAAAGTTCATACACGAGATGTGATTAGCGAATCTTCATTTCACGTGTTGGTTAATCGTTGACCAATACGAATCATTCACTTCCTCGCATTGCGTTATCTAAAAGACACAGTAGGTTCACTATCTCCCTTCGGTGATCATAACGACAATAACCAAAAGGTTTCTCTTTTTTCTTGTTTATTTCCGAAACAATATAGAGGCAAACGAAACTAGAAAAGAGATGGTCGCCAAAGTGCAAAATAGTAAACGGGCGAGAAAAAGAAAAGAAAACGGAAGCTTTTTCAATCACAAAATTAAGGAAAACTAACTTGTGGACGCATTGGCCCTTTCGATCGACTCAGCAATGCATCTAATCTTTCCGTTGGTTATTCTAAACGCTAAGGTCTTTGAAGAACTGCGACTGCGTAACACAAAAAATAAATCATGTCAACATAAATTCGACGGATATCGAGGGAGACCAAAGAAATCGAGACTAAAATGAGCAT
Organism: Brasenia schreberi; assembly: GCA_036023115.1. Lineage (NCBI taxonomy): Eukaryota > Viridiplantae > Streptophyta > Magnoliopsida > Nymphaeales > Cabombaceae > Brasenia > Brasenia schreberi. The sequence continues at coordinate 9,915,939 of JAYKKT010000089.1, read as the reverse complement.
CAAATACCTGGAACTCGAGACGTTATGGCCGAGAAAAGCACACGAAGATGAGGAAATGTTCGCGGACGGAAACATGAATGACGACATCTCAGCCCTTCTTTGCCGCACTCAAAACCTCCGGTTCGAGCTGCAAGCACAACAGACGGAGACGCCGATCAGAAAGGAAGAAGCAAACGACAATGTAAACAATTGTGTTCCAGCTAAATGCGCTACAATATCCTTTAAACGGCCGAAGTTTGTAACTTGGACGGACTATTTCAGCCTGATCAACCGGAAAACTCCGTTGCCGGAAAGCTTAAACTCTGGAAAACAATGTCCAGTCGGAAAAGAAAGCATTCGAACGGCTTCTACGACTTCCGAGCGTGAATATATGCCATCACAAACGCACGGACGAAAAGAATAGGAAAAAAAAGGCGACAAGAAGAACTTGTTTACCTGCAGGGCTGAGAGAGAGAGAGAGAGAGAGAAGGAGGGTGCGGCAAAGAAAACGGTCGAACGAAGAGGATGAAGTGATTGCAAGGGCAGAGAGCCGTCAGACTTCCATTTTATGGACGGCACGGACAATACTTCACCAATGGCCTCACCCAGCACTCCTCTGGGCGACCGGGACAACGGATCTTTGGTCTTCATGACAACACGAACCCCTTTTCCGAGAAACGAACCGTTTGAATTACAAAATTAATAGGGCATGTAAGGGATCACCCCTTACCTGACCCATCTCTGCCCAACACCGCAGCACCGCGCGAGGCCGGCTGATCCGCTCCATGAGACACCAGGGCCTTGGTGCTGACTCAGTTGTGTCGGCTTCGGGTACGCCCCAGCTCCACACCGAAACGTTTTATAGTTGGTTTTGGGGGTTTCGTGTCTCTTTGTACTCTATTAGCATCTATAAATAACAGGATTGATAAACGTATGCTTATTTTACTATACGGGATACCTTTTTTTGTTGGGGGTTTTTCGCAAAATACTCCAACACTCTCAGTGCTTTTAGAGTTGAGGGAGAAAGAGAGAATAGCGATAGCTTTGAGCACGACCACTAAGAGAACAGGTCTACCTTTCTATTTCTTGTTATAACTAAGACTGTGCATCGTTCGATTCGATTCAATAACCAAACTGAAAAGAAATAACTGAAACCCGCACTTTTTTTAAATTTTAGAACCGAATATAGATAATCAAACCAAACTATTTCAGTTCAGTTCAGTTATGTTATTTGGTTTAGCCTCTATAGCTGAATTATATATATATATATTATATGTTTATATGTATATACATATGTACATATATAAACATATACATTTGTCTATATATATTATATACCATGGAGTGAACTATGTATAATGAATCTTATTATCAACTATAATATAAGTTGAATTTTGAAATTTCCGATGGGATGAATGCTCTATCTCGACTCAATATAGATATGTCACGATGAAGGTGGACCAGCTATTCCATTTCTTAAGGACTAAGGTATGGCACAATATTTGCCACGATAAGAAGATACAAATGATGACGAATTTTTGAAGTGACGTATAAATGACAAGTTCAAGTAGTGATATAAACGAAGAGGTTTCTAACATGCGTATGCACGTACAGCACCGGACCGGATTGATTAATTGCTAATCCCAAGGGTCAAAATCACGCTCTTCTCTCAATTAAGTGGCTCAATATATATAGAGAGAGAGGGGGAAAGGAAGAGAGATTGAATCTACTTACTTCCAACACTTGTCCACTCATGTTCACCGTGCTTTTAAGTAACATATTCATACTTTTTAATAACTCTTTAAATTTTTTAAATTTACATTCATTTCACTCAAAAACAATATTGAGTAAACACAAATGCACCTATCAATATGAGCAAGATTCAGTTTTCTCTCTCTCTCTCCCTCTCTCTCTCTCTCTCTATATATATATATATATATGGAAAGAGAGTAATCAGATTTTAACCACTATTGACACTGCTACTTACATTGAATCATTGTTTTTTAAAGGTATTAAGTGTAATAACATTGTTTTCTATTTTTTCATTGAAAACTCTTAAATTTTTAAAAATTATACTCATGCTCTTAAAAAGTAATCAATAGTTATATCAGAAGTGAGAAAAAACGTTTTCACACACACACACGCATATATATATAACATTTTTGTAAAAAAACACATGCAAGTTTTTTCTCAACCAAGTGGGTCAGCTTCATATATTTTAGTTGTCTTAGTTGTTATATGTTTTGGATCATGCGTGAATTAATAAAATAACAATTTTTAGTAGCACCCTTTTATATGCTTTTTCGAAAAACAAACACAACATTTCATGTGCCCTAGAACCTTGTTAATATTACAAAGCCTCTGCATTCTTACCTCATTTTCAAGAGCTTTTACTTTGTCATCTTATTAAAGCCTAGCACCTTAAAGATGATTTCTTTATTTAATTGTTCAATAGCATCACGTCGACTTTTTTATTCATTCTGGCACTATAATCTTTTATGGTCTTGTGTTAGTATTGACAAAATTTCTTCAAAATGCATTCATAGTGTTAGCTCAACGGCTGGATGCTCTAGAATCGTTTCTGTTGGTGGGAGTTCGACTCCCAGACAATGCATTTGTGGTGTGTGTTAGGCTTCAGCCTCCTCTTGTAGAAAAAAGGAAAATGAGTTTATCTTTTTACCCTAACCCCAAATATTTAAAGTTTTCAAGTTCTTTTTGGTTCCAATGCGAAAGAAGGCCGAAGCCAAGAATGCATGCTCCGGGAATCGAACTCGTGCCCTAAGTCTTGTGCATCTGACAGCCCTGGCAGGTGGAGTAGCGCCTTGATCGCAGATGGAGGGGCAGTTTGAGAATTGAACTCGAAACTTCTCAAACCCCAAGTGAGAATCATACCACTTGACCAAATGATCTCGATGCCCGGAGCCTATCCGACCTGAGCCATCACTCCAAACATATAAAATTTATAAATCAACATTAAAGCAAACATGCAATTTTTCATGGATAATTTTTTTATTTTCAATCAAATAGCGATTATTAATTACTAATTGTGTGAAAATGACTAAAAGCACCATGAATATTCTACAATATAGAAAAAGTAATCTCCTTAATATTCAAAATTTTGGGAAAGAAAAGTGTTGTCAATTTCAGAAGTTACAAAAATCTAAAATCAAGATAACTGTCATTTGCTGATACATGAAACCGGATAATATCAGAACCAATTTATATATATATAGATGATTTTATTGTTTTTTAAAAATATTTTTAATGATGATAATAATAGTTTTGACGATAGAGAGCAATACTAGAGGAGTAATAAAAGGTACCGCTCGATGAATAGGTAGAACCATACAAATTGAGAGATTAAGCATGATGAATTAGTAAAAAAATACATATAAACAGAGAGAGAAAGGGATTAAGAATATACGTAGATAGAGAAAAAGAGATTGAATATGAGTTTGATGCATGAATATTCATGTTCACTCTTTACTTTTAAATGATACTAATATAATGAAGGTATTTTTAAATATCATTATAACTTTTTAAATAACATGAATATTACGTTAAGAATTAACATGAGTATATATTAGAAGTTGTAGGATCTAGTTTTCTTTTATATACAAAAGCTATAATCCTAGTTTTAATAGGGATGATTTTTGGACCAAATTTTAGCATTCACACCGTTACAGAAGTAGCGGTCGAACCTGCCCTAAATCGAACCTAACCCGTACGCACACCGTAAACTTTTTTCCGAGGGTTCGGGTTTACTATTGGAGCAACTTAGGAAACGAGTCCAACCACATGCGAATCCAGCCCGATCCGTGTGCAGTCCTACTCCTGGGTGACTTTTCAGAATCCTGAAGAAATGGGAATCGACCATAGAAATGGAAGAAAGGAACGAAAAGCCAAAAGAGGAAACGAGAAACAGAAGGGCTATTTGACATTCTCTCATTTCCCGGTCGGGCTTCGTTAACCCTCGCAGTAGAAGCAAGATCGCGGGAAGAAGAAGAAAAGAGTGAGGGAGAGAGAGAGAGAGATAAGGGAATGGGAAGGGGAAAATTCAAGGGCAAACCTACCGGCCGCCGGAACTTCTCCACGCCGGAGGAAATGAGTCAGTCTCTCTCTCTCTCTCTCTAAATATCTATTTGTTATTTATCCATGCACTAGAAAAAGTTCTTTTAGGTTTTCGATTCACTCTAAATCTGTTTGTAGGTAATGTTCATGTGGAGCTTTTGCTTAAACTCTATGTGAACTTTAGAAGGAAATAAATCCCACGGCTTTTTCCTTGATCGAATTGCAGGATTTCTATTCCGACATGAATACATTGATCCTACCGGATCCTTTTTTTAATGAATTGATCTTTCCTTTTCTTTGATGATATATGGTTCATAATTGTTGGCGTGGAATTTGCTGTTCGGTTGAAGAGGGTTCATGGGTATTATTAGTAGATTCATAAGTAGATTTGTACTTTCATTATTTTTGCGTTTGTAATACAAGTTAGTGCAGGGAGTGCTTTCATTATTTGAATATCCGCGTTTTGATTTAGTGGTATTATTGTTGACCGTGCCGTCACAATCAGTACATCCTAGTCATGTTTATGTGGAAGATATGCTTATTTTATGAGAAGCGAGACGTGCAACTTAACGCTCTCTATCTTGATAAAACATAAATGGAGACTAACTGGAGATCAAACAGCCAAAATGAGGCACCAAAATTAAGAATTTTGGACAAAGTTTGAAGGGTCTTGGATAGGTGAAAATGCTCCTAATTCTCGAGATAGTTCATAGTCAACATGTCTTTTGGATATAAAGATTTATAAGAAACAAATCTGACTGACTGAAGAGCCAGGTGTGACCCCTATGGAAAAATGTATATCTTCGGTGATAAAGTGGATCCGAGCGTTGTGATCAAGCTGTAAGATGTGATTAAGTGGATGCCATCACTCGGTTGAGAAGTTAATGATGTTATTATGATATGCCCCATTATTTCATTAATCTCAGTCTTGTAGAGACCTAATAGAGTGAGTTCTCTCCATAGATGGTTCTGGTTTTTGATCCTTTGGCCTTATGGTCAGTTAATGAACCTCATAGTCGCTGAAACTTCTTCCGTTCCCATGATAGTCTTATTGATCCCTTGTTTTATTTTCCCTTCTGACTATTACATGAAGATGGTAGTTATATATAACATCTGTAGTAGAATAAGGGTTTGATGGGAACAACGCGACAACCATGTTCTTTCTAGTTTTCTGTTTTAGTTGTCACTGTGTGCTCATTATCATCTTATGCCAAATGATACATTACTTTCATTGCTTCCTGTGTTTCTCAAGCTTTACTTCCTACCACTTAAACTTTTTAATTCCCAAGCTGACTATTGTGATCACATTCTATCTCAACATCAAGTTTGGTATATGAAGTTCAAGTTCCTAACTAAGAATATGTATTACAATTCGTCTAACACTCTTTTCCTCTTTTTTAAAAATTTCAGTCACAGGTACCTCTTCTCGTCCTCGCACTTTTAGACAGGTATGCTATTTTACTGTCTGAAAAATCTATACTATTCACAATTGTTACTCTTGTCTTTTAATGTCAATTCACCAAATAACCTGTATTGTTATATCGTTAGACTTCAAATGCTACATTTTGTGTGGCAAAATGCTGATTCCTGGGATGTGCTTAGATTTCTCGTATAATGATTGTAATACATTTTGTTTTTGGTACATTAGAAAAGTAGGATGCAGTTTTCCTTCTAGTCAGCTGTAAAATGAGGGTTTGATATGCCTAATATGAATAGGATATTTAAAAGGCATCATAACATCATAACCATGCATATGATTCTCTCTAGTGTAGAATGATACATCTACATGTGGCTACGACATCAAGTGAACTTTAGGAGGGGCATATAATTTGTAGGTTGGTACTTACCGTTCTATCAAGTAACAGACTACGGGACTTGTCAATGAAACATGCAAATAATGCATCTAAAATATCCTATTCATATTGTATCAAAGAGCATGAAAGTGACATTAGTGTTTGTGAAACCGAGCCAGACTGCGTGATCAAATCAGTTTCCTTGGTACTGTTTAGTTCATCTTTTTAACCAGTTGCCTAAAGAACTGGCCAAGAACCGGCGAACCGGCTAGTTGGACCACGAATTTGCTTGAAGTGGCGGGTTCATTCATTCTTCATGATGCTTAAAAGAATCATTATTATCTAATTATTTAATGATTTTAATTGTTTGTTTCCATGTTTTTATTTTTAAATGCCTATTCTCATTTTTTTTTACTTAAGATGAGATTAAATTACTTATTTTTGTGTTATATTATAAGATTTTTAATATGTTGCATAAAACAACAACAACTAAGCTTTTTCCCATACTAGACGGGGTCAACTACATGAATTCTTTGTTTCCACAGAGCTCTATCATGTGCCATGTTAACAGTTAACTAACAATAAGTTAGATCATTCTTTATTGTTTCTTTCCAACACGTTTGTGGTCGTCCTCTACCTCTTTTAATACTTTCCAAATTTAGTTTTTCATCCTTCTTATAGGTTCTTTTTCTGATCTTCTTTCTATATGTCCAAATCATCTTAAACGATATTCTCTCATTTTATCCTCTATTGGTGCCACTCCTAATTTGTTTCTAATAACCTCATTATGTATATGGTATTTTCTTGTATGACCACTCATCCATCTCAACATCTGCATTTCTGTCACAAACATCTTTTGTACATGTTGATGGTTAAATGCCCAACACTCAGAACCATAAAACATGACAGGTCTAATTGTTGCTCTATAATATTTACCTTTTAACTTTAATGGTATCTTCTTATCGCAAAGAATACCTGATGCTCCTCTCTATTTTAACCAACCAACATTAATTCTATGTGTAACATCTCCATCAATTCTTTCATCACTCTGAAAAATTGACCCTAGGTATTTAAAATTTTTCTTTCGGGGGATGCAATGTGTGTCAATTTTAATTTCTATGCAGTGTTGTCCGTATCGCACCGTATCGTACGACGATACGGTGCGATACGATACGGGGCCCCGTATCGCAGATGCGGGCGTATCGTACCGTATCGTGCGATACGGGCCGTATCACACGATACGGTGCGTATCGCTCGTATCGTACGATACGGGCGATACGCCCTGGGACCCTTATAAAGGGTCCCGGCTCGAGAGAAACCCACGATTTTTAGCGGGTTTCCTCTCTCCTTTTGGGTTCTTCAAGCTCCCTAAGAGTCGGTTTTCGCCTCCTTTGTGTTCAAAGCTCTAAAATCGTGCCCTACGGTGTCCGTCCAAGCCTCCAAACTCGGATTTAGGTATATTTTTAATGTTTTTTCCCTTTTTTTCTTTTATATTTATTGTTTTTTGTGTTATTTCAGTTTTTTTTTTTGAATGACAAAATATGAAGTTATTAAGTGTGTGTATACGATTTTTATTGCATTCATGAAGTGGGAGACACTCGATTTGAGTGTTATTTGAAGATTGGGGGATTTACGAAGTGCTTTTATTTTCAGGTTTTTGTTTGAATTAAAGTACTCCATTGAGATGGCAGGAAGGGGTGGTAGAGACTCTCATTCAAAGTCTGATGATCCGGCATGGCAGTGGGGTATACCAGTTGAGGGTTCAAGGTTAAAAATCAGATGTTTATTTTGTGAAAAGGTGGTTAGTGGTGGAATTTCAAGGTTAAAACACCACCTAGCAGGAACCAGGAAAGAAGTTGCTCCATGCACAGGCAGAGTTAGAAGTGTGCCAGAAGGTATTAAATGGCAATGCTTGCAGATGATTGAGAGCAGATGATTGAGAGTATACAGGAAAGGAGACAACAAAAGGATGATTTCTAGATGTGTGAAGAAGCTGATGATGCTACTGCCACTGAAGTTGGATTCACTAATAGTTTGCCTTTAGATGCTAGAACAGATATTGGTAGTAGTAGTTCGCGAGCACTTAGCAGAGGAAAGAGGGTTGCAGCTGAAGACTTTGGAGGTGGCAGAAGAAGAAGTTCAGGAAGGAGTAGAGGAAGAGCTTCTTCTTCTAGCATACATTCGTTCTTTCCTCCTTCCACTACACCTGGTGCTCAGCCAGGAATTCGTGCTGCTATGGCTTCAGAACAACTGCACGATCAAGCAGACCTTGCAGTGGGCAGATGGTTTTATGATGCATGCATTCCATTTAATGCAGCAAACAGTTTTCATTTTCAAGCAATGGCAGATGCAATTGCTAACATTGGTCCAGGATACAGGATGCCCTCTTATCAGAAGTTGAGAGGGAAGATATTAGATCAGACCGTGATTGAAGTGCAGCAATACTGTTCGACTTTGAGACAATCGTGGAAGGAAACAGGATGCACTATCATGGCAGATGGATGGACCGATAGGCGAGGAAGGACATTCCTAAACTTTCTTGTATATTGTCCTAAAGGACTCATGTTTTTAAGATCTCTAGATATGTCAGAGGAGAGGCACACTGCAGAGATCCTACGAGAGGAATTTGATAAGGTTATACAAGAGGTTGGGCTAGAAAATGTAGTCCAATTGATTACAGATAATGCAGCTAACTACAAAGCAGCTGGAAAGGAGTTAGCTGATATTTATGGGACTTTCTACTGGACACCATGTGCAGCCCATTGTTTAGATCTCATCCTCGAGGACATTGGTGAGATGGATGAAATAAAGGCAGCAACTGAGTGTTGCCAAGATACTACAAAATTCATTTACAACCATGCATTTGTTTTGTGTATGATGAGGAGATACACAGAAGGTGTAGAGCTTCTTCGCACAGCTGCAACTCGGTTCGCAACAAACTTCTTATCTGTACAAAGTATTGTAAGACATAAGCAAGCTTTAAAGAGAATGTTCTCTTCAGATGAGTGGCAACAATTTGCAGAGTTGCCACAAAACAGAAGGAACAGAAAGTTAAATGAGATTGCAGAAACGGTTTTTAGAAGTTCATTTTGGAATGCATGCATCAGATTATTGAAAATTACTTGTCCTTTAGTGAAAGTTTTGAGATTGGCTGACAGCGAGGAGAAACCATCTATGGGCAACCTTTATGAAGCCATGGATAGGGCAAAAGAAGCGATCAGAAATAACTTTAATGGAAAAAAAAGAGATTATGTGCCCGTGTGGAAAATAATTGATAGTAGATGGAATAAACAATTGCATCAGCCTATTCATGCAGCAGCCTACTATCTAAACCCATCATTGAGGTACTCAGCAACCTTCAAAAGGGACGGTGAGGTTAATCGAGGAATCATTGAATGCATCGACAGATTAGTCCCTGATGAGAGCATAGTAGATGCGATACATCGAGAGATGGAGATATATGATAATGCTCTTCACTTGATGGGTTTGCCTGTTGTAATTCGCAACCGCTCTACGATGCGTCAAGGTACATTGTTTATTTTCATATTTAAGTTGCATCTTACATTACTGTGGATTATTACGTCTCTAATGTTTATATTTTTTTTACAGATGTTTGGTGGAACAGGTTTGGAAGTGATTGTCCAAACCTTAGAGATTTTGCAGTTAGAGTGTTAAGCCAAACCTGTAGTGTAACAGGTTGTGAAAGAAATTGGAGTGTTTTTGAACACATCCATACAAAAAAGCGCAATAGGTTGGAACATAAAAGGCTTAATGATTTGGTTTATATTCGTTGTAACATGCGCCTTCCTGAAAGGTAATGTTGTATTATTTAACTTCAGTTTTCAATTGTTAATATTACTTACTAATTGTTTATCTTTGTTTGTGTCGTAGGCAATTAAAAAAAGTAAATAGAGAAGAAAGTCAGTTCGATCCAATAAGTTTGGATAATTTTGATATATTAGAAGATTGGGTTATGAAAGACACTGAAGAAAATGCCCTCCTAACAGAAGAAAACGTTGCTTGGATTAATTTGGAAGGAGCGCAACAACATTATGGAGATGAAGAATTTGATTTTGAAGAAGAAGGTGTGAGCGTGGCTGATGATGATGAGGATTTGCAATAAGGAGAAGATGAAGATTATTTAGTTAATGATCCTGATTACAATTTGTAAAATGTAACATTATATGTAACTGTAGTGTACTGTAAAGTGTAAACTATGTTTGTATTTTATTTTTTTGATTCAAAATATGTAAATTTGGATGCAATTGTTCAATGCTGAATGCTCAATCTGTACTAAACTTACATTATATGAATTTAAAGCAATTATCTGATATTTCCTGATTTTTTTCTATTTTTATTAATTTTTAATTATTTTTTGCATTATTTTAATATTAAAGTACGATACGATACGATACGCCCGTATCGTGGAGCCCAGCTATACACGATACGATACGATACGATACGCCCGTATCGTGGAGCCCAGCTATACACGATACGATACGCGTCAGGCAACACTGTTTCTATGTCCTCTGAAGTAACAAAATAATCAAACTTACATTCCATATATTCAGTCTTTGTTCTACTAAGTCCGAGGCCTTTGCTTTCTAATGCTTCTCTCCGTAGTTCCAATTTTCTATTAACTTTTTTCTTAGACTCTTCCACTAACACAATGTCATCTGCAAATAACATACACTAAGGCACTTCATTTTGAATATGTTTTGTTAACTCATCAATCACCATTATAAATAAGTATGGACTTAAAGTTGATCATTGATGTAACTCAATATTAACTTCAGAGAAGTTTGTCATTCCTTCATGAGTCCTCACACATGTTTTTGCACCATCATACATGTCTCTTATAAGGTTAATGTATGTCAATGGGATACCTCTTTTTTCCAAGGTTCTCCAAAGAACCTCCTTCGGTATCCTTTTGTAAGCTTTTTCTAGATCGATAAATATTATGTGAAGGTCTTTCTTTTTTGCTCTAAAATGTTCCATAAGACATCTCAAAATGTGAATCGCTTCAACAGTAGATTTGCTTGGCATGAATCCAAATTGGTTCTATGTTGTACTTGATACTTGTCTTAACCTACGTTCGATAATCCTTTCCCACAATTTCATAGTATGGTTCATTAACTTGATACCTCGATAATTCGCACAATTCTGAATGTCTCCCTTGTTCTTATATATGGGTATAAGTGTACTCGCTCTCCATTCCTCGAGCATATTTTTGTTTCTCCATATTTCATTAAATAGTCTTGTGAGCTAAGTGATTCCTATTTCTCCTAGTATTTTCCAAGCTTTTATAGAAATATTGTTTGGTCCTACCGATTTACCATCCTTCGTATGTTTAAGAGCCTTTTTGACATCATTCTTTTGAATATGTCGGTAGAAATTGTGGTTTATAAACTTTTCTCATTTAGCTAACACTCCTAAGTTAATACTAACATCTTTATTTTTATTAAAAAGCTTATAAAAATAGTTTTTCCATCTATTTCTTATATCATCATTTGCCACTAGAATTTTTTCATCCTCGTCTTTGATGCATCTAACACAATTAAGATCTTTAGTTTTCTTATCTCTAGCCCTAGCTATCCTAAAAATATCTCTTTCACCCTCTTTTGAGTTGAGTTTTTTATATAAATTCTTCTAATTTTTAGCTTTTGCTTCACTGACCGCCTTTTTCACTTTCTTCTTTGCTTTCTTATAAGCCTCTAAAGTTTCACTAGTTTTCTTAGCATAATGTAATTTGTAACATGTCCTCTTTGCCCTGATTTTATTTTGTACTACTTCACTCCACTACAAAGCTTCTTTTTGTGTCGGTACACCTCCCTTTGATTCACCTAACACATCTTTCGCCACTTTCCTAATATGTATAGACATATTGTTCCACATATCACAAGGTGTACCAACATAATTCCAAGCATCTCTTTGAAGGACTTTTTGTTTAAATATATCTTCTTTCTCGCTTTTGAGGTTCCACCATTTAGTCTGAATAGCTCGATGCACTCTTTCTTCTTTGTCCATTTTTTATTTGTAAATCCATAACTAAAAGTCGATGTTGGGTGGTTAAACTTTCTCCTGAAATTACCTTGCAATCTTTACAACACACTCTATCTTTTTTTCTACAAGTAAAGTAATCAATTTGTGTTTGTGATAAGCCACTCTTATAAGTAATTAAATGTTCATCTCGTTTTTTGAAGATTGTATTGACTATAAAGAGATGAAATGCCATAACAAAATTTAAAATCTCCCTACCTTCCTCATTTATATCCTCCAAACCAAAGTTTCCATGAATACCTTGATATCCTAATGCCTCTTTACTGAAATGTTCATTTAAGTCTCCTCCTAAACAAATCATCTCCCTTTGTGGAATCCTTTGAATCACCTTATCTAACTCTTCCCAAAAATCTGTCTTTATACTATCTTCTAGGCCTACTTGGGGTGCGTAAGCACCAACTATATTGAAAACCTCGGTTCCTAAGACTAATTTCAACGTCATGATTCGGTCACCATATCGTTGTATGTCTACTATACTATGATACTATCCTTTAAATCTTTATTTATGATAATACCAACTCCGTTTTGAGTCTTTTCCTTATCTGAGTACCATAATTTAAAACATGTATAATCTTTCTCCTTTGCTTTTTCTCCAACCCACTTCGTCTCTTGTAAACTTAGAATATGAATCTTTCTCCGAATCATAGTATCTACCACCTCCATTAGCTTATCGGATAATGTTCCGATATTCAAAGAACCAATACGAATCTTATTATCTATGACTGACTTCCTTACCCTCGCATCCGTCCATATTAAAAATGCGGACACCCTCTCTGCAATTGATTCACTACATCCAAGCGAAAATGTAGTGGTCCCTTGCTTAATTATCATTGCATTCAGGCTCTGCAGTGCATCGTTAGGCGGGGACGCCCCAAAGTAATGCTCATAATTTGTGTAGTCCATGTGGTTCCAAATGGAAAGACTATATCCATAATGAGGTTATTAGAAACCAATTGGGAGTAACATCAATAGATAATAAAATGAGAAAAAATCATTTAAGATGGTTTGGACATGTAGAAAGACGACCAATGAATGCTCTCGTAAGAAGATATGAAAAATGAGATTGTGAAAATGTTAAAAGAGGAAGAGGACGACCACAAAAGTGTTGGAAAGAAACGGTAAAGAATTATCTAGTTTATATTGAGTTAAATGCTAGCATGACACATGATAGGGCTATGTGGAAACAAATAAACCATGTAGCTGATCCCATCTAGTATAAGAAAAGGCTTAGTTGTTGTTGTATATAAATTGTTTACCGACTCGACTACAGTGCAACTGGTCAAACCTCTTTTGTAGTGAGCCAGTGTCTTCTCCGGTCCAACCTCTTCTGGAGTGAACTAGTGTCAGGTTTAACAAACACTAGTGGACATTATATGTTTAACTCAATCTTCAGGAAACCAAAACAGTCAATGACCCGGGGAAGGCACTGGTTCACTGAATACTAAAAAAAGGTTCAACTGGTAAATTAAATATATATTTTGCATTATTTTATTATACATGACGACATATTAGAAGTCTCATAATATAACATAGGATAAAATGGTTCTCTGAACAATCTTGCAAGCGGCTCTTTCATTGCAAAGGACGATGCACGGATGCAGTAAGCCAAGCGTAGATGAATTCAAGAAGCAGCTTTAAACTGATTTTCTTTCATTTTGCCCTATGTGTGAATGACCTTCCTGGTGTTTCCTACAAATCCGCATCCTACTGTACCGAAGAAAAGATTCTACTGTGAAATAGTATCTGCTGTATCATTAACACTGTACACATCAGCAACAATGGCAGAAAAATGAAATATGTGTCATTCTTTAATCTAAATGCCAGAATCATACTAAAAGACTAAGTATTGTAAACGAAAATCTGCAGAAAAATATATTTTTCAATCATATCAGTCACAATAGTTATTTACTGGCCAGTTGACCGGTTCAACTAGCTGCTCCACCAGTTTGTTACCAGTTTCCCCCCGTCGACTCTACAATATGTACCAGATTTATAGCTGGTTCTTGGTTCAAGGCTTCAAGCGGTCTGATCTCGTTTCCTAAACCATATTTTAACTTTTGACATTGGGAATAAAGTTTCAACAATGTCGACTTGATATCTTATGAAGGTAAGAAACTTGTTTTTGAATCTCACCTATTTATTCATTGAACTATTCATATTGCACATAAATGATTCCCTTTATTCTTTAGGAGAAAGAAGAGGATGGAGAAAATGAATTTGAAGAGGAAGAAGAAGATTCTGAAGAAGAAGCTGAAGAAGGGGTAAAGATGAAGATCTATCATTTAATTCATTAGTGTCTTTCAGTTCGTTGTTCCTAATAGTATTTTGTGCTGATGTTTATCCTATTAGCTGTTGTTTGACATTTATAATGCATGCTCTTAATTTTTTACTGAAGGTAGTCTTGATGATTTTGTTCGTCACAGAAAAGGAAAGGGACGGAGGGTATTATTCAGATTGAAAATCCTAATTTGGTCAAAACGAAAAACTTGAAAGCAAAGGATGCTGATGTGAGTTGGCTTTCCTTTATTGTTATTAAGTTATTCAAACCTTCTTTGTTTTACCATTTATTTAGTGTCATGTGGGATGTAATTTGTAGAATAGAGATGCTACATATTGCAAGTTGCCATCATACTGATACCTTCTTCTGGAAAAAACTAGTGAAAAAATGTTATGGGAGATTCACGTGTAGCTAGGTGCCTTGATAATGAAGCAGATTTATCATGCTAAGATGGTACTTATCAGGAGAATATATGTTGCTGATGTGGCAGACATATTAATGACCAAGTAAGTCACTTGAAATGCAAGATGGACAAATAACATAATCAGGCAAATTCATAGTAACTACTTCGTTTATATGGTTGTCTAGTTTTACATCAACTGGGCTGCCTACTTCCTTCAACATATTAATTCTTGCGCATTCCGCAGCAGCTCCTGAAAATATAATGAGATGGCATGTAGTGTTGGTATTGTACCTTGGATGTCCCTACAGATGCCATGTACTGTTGATATGTACTTTGGATGTCCCTATGGAAAACATACTTTTATGGCAAATTATAATTTGATTAGAACTGGTTACATTGTCACAGGGATTCCTCTAGGGGAACCTTTTAAAAGAAGACGCCTTAAGAAGTGGGAACATTAGAAAAGCATCTGAATTTTACTTATTACTTTACCAAGTCTTTTGCAGTTAATTAAGAAGAAGATGTCAAGTTCACAATCAAAGTATGTGGAAAATTTAATATCTTACACTCAAAAAATTTCTGCATTAAACAGATAACCCAACATTAAGTAATTTCAGGGCAATTATGTATACTTAGTCAACTAATCCATCATTGGTTAATATTAACTCAAGGTTAGTGGATGGAAGATAGATTTTGATTAAAATGTTATCTTCACTTTTAATGACATGAAAAAGTTAAGTATGTTTAAAATATTATTGCCAATGTTTTTGGCTGTCTTTGATTAGTTCTTAGGTCATGAAACAGATTCTGATACTTGTCAGAATCCATTGCACAGCATCATATTTGTGGAATGAATTCTCACAGACATGTAAATGAATCTATAAGAGAATCCATGATATGAAGTACACTTTGGTCCCTTTCCATTTCTAATGGGAAAAGTGATTTTTCGTGGAATTGCTTTTTAACAGTGAAGCGGACATGCTCTAGGTGCGATTGTTGATAGCCTTTCATTTCCTTCCCTTCTTCAACTAAGATCCGATCTTTTTTCAGCTTTTGTGCACGAGAGCATTTATTGTCTTTAAATGTGATCTTCTAACATGTTCTGCAGCTGGAGAAAACAACTGAGCTCTCAAGGCGTGAAAGGTATACTATATATGACTTTAATAGATTTTTGCATTTTCTTTTTAACATAATATTGGTGGCACTATTCTTATGGTATTGAGGTGCCTTATGCAATGGTTGCCAACGTATGCCTTGAACAAAGTTGGCGCTTATACATTGTACTGTGGCAAAATGAATTTCTGTTTATTAAATGTAGAGATAGTTCTGTAAAATACCATTTTAAAAGTATGAAGACTTTTTGTTGCGGGCACCTTTTTAGTGTTCTAATCAGGGAATGTGGCATCTCTTATTGTTGCAATGATTTCCTTTTCCTACCAATAGTGTTGGTAACAAAAATCTTGTATGATCCAAGGGTTGATGAGAAAGCATGAATGTATCATGACAGAAAATTGGAGATCCATTAGTGTAAATATTTGAGGATTTGTTATCAGCTATTGAACATGAAAGATGCACCTTGGCAGACAAATTGCGTTTTTCTAGCCTGATATATTATCCATAAAGAAAGATTCTCCATTGGAAAGAAGGCACATGCTTGGGAAGAGGGCCCAGGTTGCTGCTATAATGCAGATTTGAAAGTATCATGCAATATATACGGATGTATGTATGGGTACTTGACATTATGTAATAGTGTCAAGTCCTTAACAACTATGAGGTTATTTTCTCAGCCATCGGATCATGAAAGATCCAATGGTTGTGTGTTCAACTGCAGATTATATATATACGGTAAACAAAAATTAACGGAGAGGGTTGGAATGAAGGGATATTTCTGAGTAGAATCATGTTTGATGGGAACTGGGTCACCTATGGTGCAAGTAACAAGTGGGTTGCACTGACAGTTCTGTCACACATTAGTGAAGAAGTTTGTAGAGGTTGGAATACGTGTGCGGGTTCGATTCCTGCTACCACCGCAGAGTGGAGTCGGTAGGAACAGAGGAAATCCTGGGTGGTATGGATATGGTGCAAGCAGTGGGTTGGTGGCGGCTCACATATCATATACGCATGATTTTGGAAAAGAACTTTTTTGGTCTATAAGCACACTAAAAACCTATACGAAAATGTACGATCGTGCCTCATCTTAGAATGTTCTGCATATAAATGTTATGAATATTGACAATCTGAAACTCTAAACACATTGACTGATATCTATCTTATGGCCATCTATGTTAAAATTAATGTCTTATGGATGTCAAAGGTTGCATACTTTGTAACTTAAATAAAGTTTGAATCGCCTTTCAAAGAAATAAATTTTGAACTATATCTTTCATCCTTCTTGTATATCTATTTGTATAATGTGTTGAAGTTCGTGGTTGATATGTTTGCTGCGCCAGGGAGTATTTCTTGGCTTTCGCTTATGCAATTCACCATCACAAAGTTTTTAATTAATCTCAGACAGCTTCTGCTGTTGCTTACCTGTCACATATGCTGATCATGCTGCCTTTTTTATTAGATGGTGTATATAAGCAGACTCTCTTATGCTTATTAGGCATTTCAGTTGCTAATCTGTCATACTCCTCGATCATGCTTTATTGCTCCTTTCCACGGCTTGATATATTTAGCAGTCTGTCTTAATTATAATACGTACTCTACCGCTGTTTGTGTTACTCCTAGTTCCAAATTTATTTGATTGTTACACAGGGAAGAAATAGAGAAACAAAAAGCTCATGAACGTTACATGAAGCTACAAGAGCAGGGGAAAACAGAGCAAGCTAGAAAAGATTTAGGTAAAAATCTGTTCTGTTTCTCAATTTTAACGGTGCATGGGATATTTCATGTTGGTAGGGTCAATCATATAATGGCAATTATTCAAGGATCTCCTTTGACACTGAAATGAAGTTAATCCTCCATTGTTCTTCAAGTAGATGTACACACTCCAGTAACTTCCATGTTGAGGTCCTGAAAGTGATGTCTTCAGCTCAGCTTTGTAAGCCTAGTAGTTCGTAAGTGCCAAAAGCACAGCTCAAAGGGGCATAACTCACTGGTGAGGCAGTTGGCTCTTTGGCGTTGGCAGTAATCTCCCTGTTGACCTCTCTCTCTCTCTCTGGATATATTATAACTGTCAATGGTTCGCTAAGATATTTTTGGCTATCTGCATCTGTCCCTTATCTGTAACAAGTACATATTTGCGTTTTGTAAAGGTTCCAAGTGGAGTGTCTGATTTTCATGTGTTTTCTAATATGAAAAGTTTTGTTGAATAATGCCCCTATAAATGAGAGATTGTTTGTCACAACGTTCTTTGAACAACGCATGTTTATGGCGTCTGATATGTATCATGAATATTCTTTCAGACATCTAACATCTTTAGATGTACAAAAGATGTCTGTGACAGAAATGAAGATGTTGAGATGGATGAGTGGTCATACAAGAAAAGACCGTATACATAATGAGGTTATTAGAAACAAATTAGGAGTGGCACCAATAGAGGATAAAATGAGAGAACATCGCTTAAGATGGTTTGGACATATAGAAAGAAGATCAAAAGAAGAACCTATAAGAAGGTTAGAAAAACTAAATTTGGAAAGTATTAAAAGAGGTAGAGGACGACCACAAAAGTGTTGGAAAGAAACAATAAAGAATGATCTAGCTTATTGGGAGTTAACTGCTAACATGGCACACGATAGGGATCTGTGGAAACAAAGAATCCATGTAGCCGACTCCGTCTAGTATGGGAAAAGGCTTAGTTGTTGTTGTTGTTGTTATCTAAAATCTTTAGATATCATCGTAATTTAGCTATCTAGAGGGAAGCCATCTTCCAACATCTTTCATGGACCTTGTTCTGATGTTAATTTTCCGTTACGTTTGGCACTTCAAGCATGTTGTCTGAGCATGCTTGTTTGATGTCGAGAAGCCAATATTGAAAGAACAGTAATTACTTTTTTTAGCATTATAACGTTAGTGCAAGCATCGTGAGATTGTAATTGCTCTCCGTGGCCTTCAGAACGACTAGAGATGATCCGACAACAAAGGGCCGAAGCCGCAAAGAAACGAGAGGAAGAGAAAACTGGTACGTCTATAAATTGTACATGTTCTTTGATTTTTCTGTATGTGGAGGTTGTCTAAAGTCGAATTCCATGTGTTGTTGCAGCCAAAGAATTGAGGAAAGCGGAGGCTCGCAAGTGACAGGTCATTAATGCATGTGATCAAGTAGTTTATCTGTAGCACAGGGAAGAATGTGCATTCTTTGACCATCCTGAATCTTTAACAAATAACAGATATGTATAAGATGTTTTATTGCTATATGCCGAGTCAAGGACAGTCTTAACGTTTAAAGGAGACTCCTCATCCCCTTTTGACGAACATGGCTCAAGTAACTGAGGCTGAGCCTCATCTCACAACCTCAAGAACGCTGGAGAGTCTATGTAGCCTACTCTCTCCTCTCTTCTCTTTTATCTTAAATGTCACAATCTTTCTGATCAGGTGGTTCTCCAAATATGGGTAAAGTCAGGACCAACTATAATCGTTCGACTGGTTGAATGGTGGAATCGAGACTCCTGCAATCCCATAACAAATGCTGGCATATGGTAGTGGTGGGAAAGCATGGGGGGGGGGGGGGGGGGGGGGGGGGGGGCGGTTCTGGCCATGTGGGTTAACATTCTGGTTTCTGGCTGAACTTTGTTCACAACGATCATGGGATTCTTCCCGACAGTGTCTGCCTTCGGGTTGACCTGGTTAAGTTTACCTCTTTTCTAACTTAAAAAGTCACTGTGGATGAAAAAAACATTCCACTGTAGCAAGTCTTCCTGCCAGAATTTCTGGTACTTGAAGCTTCAAAATTTTGGTGGTTGAAGACACTTGGCCAGGTGCATCTCAAGAGACCATAACAGCCACTCATTAAATTAGAAATAAAAAATCAGCAATGATTCAAAATGATCATCATTTCGTTCAAAATAGAAGTGATAAGATGCACATATTATGGTGCAAATACTGTCGCTTTCTGAACATCCTTCCTGAAAAAGGTACCACAATGTGCTTCAACCAGAGGGGAAATAGTCCTGCTTAGCCTATCTCTTTCTGTATGGATTGCTCGGTTAGAAACTTGATAGATGCGTTCAACAGGATAACTAGGAATGAAACCACCATGATCAAAGATTTTGCATCACTCCTTTGGCGGCTCGATGCATAATAAGCTAACTGATCTTGTTTAATGTAAATTAAACTGCAGCGTCTAGTCTTTCTCAATCTGGTTTCGTGACAGTTTTAGGTCTTTTCTGTTTATTCTTTAATCTCCATTGCTGCTTGACAAGCTTTTCCCACTCTTTCTTATGCTTCTGGTATATAAGCAAAGCAGCTCTCGCGTCCTCAATCTGAAAATCAGTGTTTGAATGGATCAGAAGTTCCCAAAAGAGATGAAACCATGTCGATAAAAGAACTATTTCCTTGAAAGAAAAAATTGAAATGGACGACCAATACGAGCAACAGATGTTTGCACATGAATTACCGAACCACTTCAACATGAAGACAGTGAGTTCTCATACAATATGATATAATGTGAACTGAAATACAGCTTTAAGCTAATCAGGTCAAGATAAGGTGATAATGTGTTTCAATCTGAATCTCAACTCAATGCAAAATACAATTAGGTTGGATTCAGCAATATACAGAAATCCAACCAAATGGTCAAGATCGGCCTGCTGGGATCCTATCACAAAGGCCCTGAAAGTTACAATCCAAAAATGAAACATGAAATGACATGAACGTTAGATAGCAGTTGCGTTTAGAATGTGATAATTAGGAGCACTCTCAAAACTTCTTATTTGCACAATGAGCCACTTTTCTGGACAACATATTGACATGGTAGTGGATCTCGCACAGTATTTGGTTCTTGTGACCAGACATTTGAAGGAGTACATGGTGAACACTAACAGTAAGATACCAAGATATGTAGGAAAAGCAATAGAAGAACAAAAACAGGCTTTAAAAAACTAAATGCATGCATGCATGCACGCAGATGCATACGAGTAATGTATGGAGGATGTTCACTTATACATGCATGGACGCGTGCATGCACAGACATGAGTAACACGTGCAAACTGTCTCTACACTATAATTACATGTCTCATATATTGTACCTCACATAATAAGCATGTTCTTCCTATTGCAAAATAATAACTGACCTGAATATTTAACAAAGAAATATAATCTCACAGCATCTCTTATGAATTGCAACATTGCAGCTAATTCAAACATTGAATGAAAAAACCATGTCATACAACTGCAGATCCAGAGAAGAAGAAAACTCACAGGGCAATGTTGCTTTCGCTGTATTTCTACTCCAAGATGTTCCAATGCAAGATCCCGAAGGGCTCTCGTCTTCCCTTCCTTGCTGAAAGACTTGGCCATGTCAGGAAGAGATGGAGGTTCAAATGAACATCTAATCAGCTTACCTTTTAAAAGGCAAGTAATGAGAAGTATCTCTGGTGTCCTTTTTAGAATGACTCAATAGCAAAGCCTGTTCCACATAAAATAACCAACAAATCTGAAATTAAGGGCAACTAAAACAGTTCCTCCAGAGAACATCAACAGAGTCATTCTACCTTGAGATCATGATGCACGGCATGGCCAACAAGGACCCTATCTTTAATTAATTCCCAAACATCCTTTTGTACTTTTTGGAAATCCTTTGCTGCAAGGAGACGTTCAGTAAAGCAATTTACAGTGATGAACACAAAATTCCTAGAATAAGCAAAAGATGGGAAGAGATGCATGAGTTTTGGAGCTAGCAAGCCACCTTTCTTAAGGTTATGGGGTCTGATTCCACTTATTTCTGAACGGAAATCCACAACACGCTCTAATGGACGGACGTACTCATCATATAGAATGTTTCCCCAGCTATTCACCTGTAAGCATCATTTAGTGCACATAATTAACCAGTTAAGTTTAAATATGAGAGTCTATCATAACTGACCTTCAAAATAGCTCTAGATGAGAACACTTCACTGTTCAAGGGGTCTATATGTGTCCCACGTGTACACGTGTGAATGTGGGTATTTATACATGATTCACTTTAGAGGAGTCAGTATAGTTGCTACCTAATGGCACCCTCTTTTTTCCATGACCCGAGTTGAGCAAATGAAGCATCCAGAAAATATATCCTAGTGGTAAACAAAAAGGAGTAGAGAAGCTACAAGGACTGATTTTTCCTTAGGCAAGTCCAGGCTCCAAACCTTGATGGACATTGCATTTCCTCCAAGAAGATCATCCTTTCCCAAGGATGATATTGTCTTCTGCAATAAATGTTTTGTATATTGCACCTGCTTTACTCAGTAGCTTCACTTTCTCCATAGTAGTTTTTGGGTAGTTTTCATAATTCAATCCCCTCTCTATCGTAAACCATATGTTCCTTAAGGAGATAAAATGCTTCCCCAGGCACAGAGGTCCAAGACAAAGGAACCCCTACTCATACAAAAGACTGATGTTCTATGCAATTTCAACTTAATTCCCTGCTTCTGCTGTGTCCACAAGTTAGGAGGCAATGCAGGCACTTAAAATCCTTCAAGTAAATGACTACATGAGAAGCTAAGCAAAATTTCTTGATGAGATGAACTAAATTCTGATGCCCTTATATTAGCATCAAACGGTTGGTCACAAAGGCCATCTTAACGTAGGAGAAGAGATAGAACTAATCCACAAAGAAACATGCTGTTCACATTTGAAATAAATGGATAAGGATTCAAGTTCAACCTCCAAGACTGCTTGGCTGCCTGAAACAACACAAGAGCTAAATTAGGAGAAAAGAAACCGTTCATAACATAGATAACAGTTAATACCAGTGTGACCCTTCCAAGAGCACTCTTGTTTCCTTGCGAACTGACCCCTACCATCTCACAATCCATGGCAACCACATCTGTCACACTAAATAACAAAAAAGAGCAAGTTAGGATGTTGCAAAACTTGACCTGCATAGACTCATAGTCTAACAAAATATGATGCAAAATCGGATGAAATACAATTAAACCATTTAAACTCAACGTCTTTGACATGGATATCTTCTCCTTCTATATAAAAAGGTACTTGCAAGGTAATCTCAAAAGGACACACAGTACAAAATGATTCACATGGCAAAGAAGCAGATCGAAACCAACTTCAGAAAACCAAAAAGAGCATGAAACACTGGATCCGAAGAGCATGATTCACGAATAACCATCGTGTGAATGACTCGATTTTCAATAATAGGGAGTCAACCTGCAATCAGAATTCTTGGGAGTTAGAACTTCTGCTGCTGATAACGCGGCTTGTTCCTGTGGTCTTTCTTTACGCTTGCCTGCAAAACAATCATTTGAACTTTTAAGCGTCCATTCGACGAGAAATAATTACAAAACCGAATTTCTTCTATATTTGTAATCTCAGTAATCGACTAATTGCAAAAACAGATATGAAAAAACTGGAAAGAGAGAACAGAGAGAGAGAGGGGTAAATTTCCGTATTTGAAGTCCCGCCTTTACCTAGAAGAGGCTTTTCGCTTGCTTGATTGGGAAATGAAGATGAATGCAAGGAAGGGACTACCGGTTTCTGTCTCCTGCTTTTGAGACTCTGAAATAGCAACCACAACGCGCGTGGTACCGGCACACACAAAAACACAGATTTAGTTCAGTTTTTTCTGACTGCAAAATACCATCGACGTAACAAAGAGAACAAACCAGAAAAAGAAATTTCTTGAGAGAGAGAGAGAGAACCGCTTGCAGTTGTGTCCAGTTGGGATTCATAGAGGAGGATGGTGATGGCGCTTTCGTGGGTTTGGTTTTAGCGGCGCTGCTTCCGTTCCGAACATCGCCGGAGGACCCAACCATTGTTGTTATTGGTAGTGCGTCAGTAGTACCGCCTCTACCCGTGCGGTCGCTTCAGTCGTTGCGATTCACCGAAAAGGAGCGTTTTACAGGGCCACCCTCCACCGGGTTCAGGAAGCCTGGCCTTGCTTTCCCAACGCAAAGGAAAACCTGGTTGTCACTTCAAAAATAAACCAACTTCGTCTTGGTTCATGTTACGAGCCCGTTGACACAGCTTAGACGGGTTTGTGTAGGGTGGAGAGACAAGCTCAAGCAGGTCCGGCTTGGTTTTGCTTAGGCTCGTATAGTTTAGGTAGAATTAGCTGTCCCGTTTCGCGTTGCTCGACTCAGTTCATGTGGCAAGTTCATTTGTGTTCGATTCGTGGTACTAGACCCCTGATACTAGAATTGTAGACCTAGACCTGACAGCGGATCTACATCGAGTCAAGATGGGGCATCACAAAAAGCTTAATTTAGCTCAATCATCATTAAGTTCAACACTAACGATACAAAAAGCAAAAAAATTACAAACATAAACATGAGTAATGAAAGTTTCTTTAAACAAAGAATCTACCAAGAGACGAGTAAGAAGGTGATAAGAGTGGTTTTGGAGGATATGAACCTGTGGACAACCGACAAGTGTTACTTGCTCGATGAAGTATTGGTTCTTTTAGGTTTTAAAGGTCGTTGCGCGATCGGGAGCTACCAAATTAAGCTTGCCAACACTTTTGCACCAACGTTCATGGAGGAGTGACGTTCTTGAGTTCTTATAGATCAATGAACCTTCTGAAAGCCACATTATGGTCATTGCACCTAGCATCATGATCCACAAACAGTTTCAGCTAACTATGACTTATAAATATACAGAATTTCTAAAAACCTAACTTGACTGTGCGGGCAATTTTTTGAAGCACACAGCAACAAAAAACAAGGTTTATGAATGGTGAAAACCGTCCAATAAGGCATATAATTTACTTTTAGGTAATCATGAACGACTGAACTTATTGTTGTTAAGTTGGCACCAAAATGAAAACTCAAATGAAGCGGCTCGGAAATACACGTTTGCCTACTGGTCCGTTGGGTTGTGTCGACAATCCAGTTTAAGAGATCTAGGTAAGTGTGTTTAAGGAACCGAAGAAACTCAAACTAAATTGTTGGTTTGGTTCGGTTTTAGATGGCAAGCAGCTTGGTTTGGTTCAGTTTTAATTGGAAAAGGAATTGATCGTTTGGTTTAGGGTTCCAAAACAGAACCATTATATATATATATATACATATATATATATATATATATATATATATATATATATATATATATACATATATATATATATATATTAGATGGCAAGCAGCTTGGTTTGGTTCAGTTTTAATTGGAAAAGGAATTGATCGTTTGGTTTAGGGTTCCAAAACAGAACCATTATATATATATATATATATATATAGTTTAATAATTTGTAATGAGTTGTATAACCTCCTGTACTATTATATGTATATATATATATATATACATATATATATATATATATATATATATATATATACATATATATATATATATATATTTAGATGGCAAGCAGCTTGGTTTGGTTCAGTTTTAATTGGAAAAGGAATTGATCGTTTGGTTTAGGGTTCCAAAACAGAACCATTATATATATATACATATATATATATATATACATATACATATACATATACATATATATATATACATATACATATATATATACATATACATATACATATATATATACATATATATATATATATATATATACATATATATATATATATATATAAGTTTAATAATTTGTAATGAGTTGTATAACCTCCTGTACTATTATAAAATCTACATTGTAGATGATAGATCCAAATAATTTGATCCTTTGTGTTTAGCCAAACATCTCAAGCCCTAAAATACAAAAAACAAGGTTTATGAATGGTGAAAACCATCCAACAAGGCATATAATGTATTTCTAGGTAAGCATGAACGACTGAACTTGTTGTTGCCAGGTTGGCACCAAAAAGAAAAGTCAAATAAAGCTAATAAAGCTTGACTAAATCATACTCTTTTCATGCATTATTTTCTAAGAAAGGGAACCATAATCAAATCCCATAAACCTCAGACGACTTTGGCAATGACATAAACCACAGACGGGCTTTGGCAAACAGAGACTGTCCCAACAGCGTGGGCAGCTCGACGTGGAAGTTCAGTCTTCGATATACTTCCCTCATGGTGGGCCTTTCCTCCTCTCGTGAAATACACGACAACCCAACGACCATCATGCAGTGCGCCTCTTTTGGATTGAAGTTTTGACCCCAGCCTCTGATCAACAGCCTCTAGGAGTGCACCCGAGCGGTAACGCTCCCACAACCAGTCTACGAATAGGGTTTCCTTCTCGTCGACCGGCGCCCAAGCCCTTCTACCACAGGCAATCTCTAGTAGCACCATACCGAAGCTGTATACGTCGCTCTCCTTGCCAACCTCGCCTTCCATCACACACTCTGGCGCAACGTAACCCATGGTTCCGGCCACCGTTGTTGTTTTTGGGTCACAGCCATGGTCCACCAGTCGGGCTAACCCAAAGTCGCCGAGCCGTGCATTGAAATTGGAGTCGATCATCACGTTGCTTGTCTTGATGTCACGTTGCACCCATTCTTCATGCAAATACAGCAATGCGGAGGCCACATCCAGAGCGATCTTCATCCTTTGAACCCATGAAAGGACCTGTGAAGATTAAAAGGAACAAGAAGATAGAAATTTGTTGAGAACAAGGTATCAGAATAGGATATAAATGGTAGCTCGACGGCGATGAGTCTAAAGGGCTGGACCTGATCGGTCTTGGGTGCAAACAAGTGTGAGTCTAGGCTCCCACCATCCATGTACTCGTAAACCAGCAACCTTTCACATCGTTCGTGGCACCACCCGATGTTTCGAGCCTTTAGATAAACGCTTCACTGCCACGGCCTCACGGGTGTCTTTCAGAACACCTCTGTACACCGAGCCGAACCCACCTCCGCCAAGTCTCTCCTCCTCGCTGAAGCATTTAGTAGCTTCTGCGAGGTCCGCATAGCGAAACCTCCTAGGTCCTCTCCCAAAGTCAGTCGTACCTTCATCATCTTCTCCCTCATCCTCCTCCTCCTCCATTCCACCGTTCATGCTAATTCTCTTCCTAATCATGGTCATGGCCGCTATAATTCCTATGGCCCCGAGAATTAACGCAACCAAAGAGAGCACTATGAAGAGGGGTTTGGCTCGCTTCTTCGGACGTAAATCTGGAGTAGTGAGGTTTAATGTGAAATTCCACGGTGAAAGCCTGTTTAGTTGTGCGTATTTTCCGGTGGAAGCCGTGAAGCCCACATGAACGAGCTCGGGCAGAAACCGGCTGAGGTCGATATGCCAGGAAACGTTCCATTCCGTGTAGGGTTGCAGTTTCTTGTTGGTCATTCTTGCAAAGAGGGTCTTTGCGGTGGATTCGTACGAGATCCATGCTTCACCGTTCAGTTTACCTGTACTGTCCCACGCCAAATTGGTCGTCACCTTGGAGATGACCGACTTAACATCGATGCTCATGTGGTTACCGCTCGGATCACCCACGTCATTGTCCATTTGTGTGTCAAACTCGATGGCTACAATTTGGTTGGACTCGGTGGGCTCTTTGTTGAGGGTGGAGTTCACGAGGCCGAACCACTGGTTGGAGCAGTCATTAGGCAAGGTCCAATTCGCCCGAGCTAAGCAGAAGGTGAGTCCTTCTCCTCGGTAGGTTTCGTTGACGCTAGAATCGATGATGAAGGTGAAATGGGTACTGAAATCTGCAATTCTGCCAGTGACTTGATCATGGAGTCGAATGGGATAAGCATAGCTCACTGTGCCGACACTCCAGTTGAAACCCCGGCCAGCACTGTTGAAGGTGAGATCGATGACTCCCTGACTTGCACACACACGGACCACACACAGGAGAGAGAGAGAGAAGTCCTCTACTGGTTATAAGCATATTTAGAAGGCATCTACTAGCGTACATATTAAAGAGTGAAAAATATCATTGTACTATAATGTATTAAATAATTTTAAAATATTTAAATGAATCTAAGTATCTAGTATCCATCGATTATGCCCACCATTAAAGTAAAAAAATTGGTGAACGTCTTGTCACCACCGAACCTAGACAAGCCAGTTAGGCATGATCCGTCAAACCAAGAACAGCTTAAGGCAGCGCCGCATTATTAGTTGTTTCTTCAACGCCATCACACACGAGTTTCAAAGATGTGAGCGTTGAAGTACTTACCTCTACTTACTAAATACTTTTAGAATATGCAAAGCCTTCACAATGGTTCCGAATGAAGGCTGCTAAATAATTGTAGAGTACACGAGAGGAGAGACTTAAATTGAGTGAAAGAGGGAGAAAGCATTAAATGATGGGGTATTTTGTGGAGAATGAAGGTTTGCAGAAGTCGCGCAGGTTGCTGTTATTATAATCCTCTTATTTAATGTTAAAATCCTTCTCATTTGCACCTATCTCTTCCTTAAAAATAGAGGGAACTTACTACATTACCCAAAACTCAAGCGGGTCGTGTTGTTTCGTGTTTTGTGTGAGAAACAAGTACAGTCAAACACGATTAATACTAAATGTTACTCCCGTGAACACGAACACAACCTTTTCGATACTCCTTCGTGTTGGCTTATCTTAATAGGTGTTGCTTTGGTATTAATTTTATGTTCATGCTTGTGTTTGTATTTTTATCACCAATTTTTTAGTTAAGAATAGGTCAACTCGAATATTATGCAAATTGTGATACTTTTTTGGGCGAACATGGACTTAAGTTGTCTTCGTGTTGGTTTCTCGTGTCGCATTAGAAGAAATGGACATACAAACTGTTCTCTTTGCTGTCATAGTTTTAGTTTTTCCTTGGCATGGTCCAATCATGCAAAGATTGCAATCAAATAAAAAATATGAATATGATTATATTATGAATTACATGCTAGTACATTATAGAGTTACATGCAATTACAACACGATCATAATGAGTTCCAAAGATGTGAGCCGTTGAAGTACTTGCATACTTCCACTTATACTTATAGAGTATCCAAAGCCATCACCATGGTTGCGTAAGGTTGCTAAATACTTTTAAAATATCCAAAGCGATCACACACGAGAGGAGCGACTTAAGTTGAGTAGAGGAGGGGGCAAGCATTAAATGACGAGGTATTTTGTAGAGAATGAAGGTTCGCAGAAGTCGTTGAAGTACTTGCATACCTAAAATAGAGGAAATTGACTACATTACCCAAAACTGAGGAGGGTCGTGTTGTTTCGTGTTTCCTGTGAGAAGCAAGTACAGTCAAATATGATTAACACTAAATGTTACCCCCATGAACACGAACACAACCTTTTCGATACTCCTTCGTGTTAGCTTATCTTAGTAGGTGTTGCTTTGGAATTAATTTTATGTTAATGCTCGTGTTTCTATTTTATCATATATTTTTTAGTCAAGAATAGGTTAACTCGAATATTACGCAAATCGTTTTGTCATACCTTTTTCGGCGAACATGAACATGGACTTACAGAGTTGTGTTCATGTTGGTTTCTTGTGTCGCATTGGAAGAAATGCTCATACAAATTGTTCTCTTTGCTGTCATAATTTTAGTTTTTCCTTGGCATGATCCAATCATGCAAAGTTTGCAATCAAATAAAAAATATGAATTTGATTATATTATGAATTACATGCAATTACATTGTAGAGTTACATGCAATTACAACGTGATCTTACACAAGCTTCAAAGATGTGGGCCGTTGAAGTACTTGCATACCTCCACTTGCTAAATACTTGTAGAGAATCCAAAGCCATCACCATGGTTGCGTATGAAGGTTGCTAAATACTTTTAAAATATGCAAAGCGATAATACAAGAGAGGAGAGACTTAAGTTGAGTGGAGGAACGGGAAAGCATAAATTACAGATGGCGAATGTAGGTTCGCAGAAGTCACGTCGGTTGTTGTTATTATAATCCTCTTATTTAATTTGTTATAATCCTTTTCATTTGCACCTATCTATTCCCTAAAAATAGAGGGAAATGACTATATTAACCAAAACTGAGGTGGGTTGTGTTGTTTCTTGTTTTGTGTGGGAAGAAGTACAGTCGAACACGATTAACACTAAATGCTACTCCCGTGAACACGAACATAGCCTTTTTGATACTCCTTCTTATTGGCTTATCTTAGTAGGAGTTGCTTTGGTATTAATTTTATGTTCATGCTTGTGTTTGTATTTTTATCATGTATTTTTCAGTCAAGAATAGGTCAACTCTAATATTACGCAAATCATTTCGTGATACTTTTTTGGGCGAACATGAACATGGACATCCAGAGTTGTGTTCGTGTTGGTTTCTCGTGTCGCATTGGAGGAAATGGTCATATAAATGGTTCTCTTTGCTATCAATGTTTTAGTTTTTCCTTGGCATTGTCCAATCATGCATACATTGCAATCAAATAAAAAATATGAATATGATTATATTATAAATTACATGAAAGTACATTATAGAGTTACATGCAATTACAACGCGATCATACACGAGTTCCAAAGATGTAAGTCACTGAAGTACTTGCATACCTCCACCTGCTAAATACTTGTAGAGTATCCATGGTTGCGTATGAAGGTTGCTAAATACTTGTAAAATATCCAAAACGATCATACACGAGAGGAGAGACTTAAGTTGAGTGGAGGAGGGAGAAAGCATTAAATGACTGGGTTTTTCGTGGCGAATGAAGGTTCGAAGAAGTCGTGCCGGTTGTTGTTATTATAATCCTCTTATTTAATTTGTTATAATCCTTTTCATTTGCACCTATCTATTCCTTAAAAATACAAGGAACTCACTACATTACCCAAAACTCAGGCGGGTCATGTTGTTTCAGGATTCATGTGAGAAGCAAGTATAGTCGAACACGATTAACACTAACTCTTACTCCCATGAATACGAACGTAGCTTTTTCGATACTCCTTGTTGGCTTATCTTAGTAGGTGTTGCTTTGGTATTAATTTTATGTTCATGCTTGTGTTTGTATTTTATCATGTATTTTTTAGTCAAGAATAGGTAAACTCGAATATTACGCAAATCATTTCGTGATACTTTTTTGGGCGAACATGAACATGGACATCCGGAGTTGTGTTCGTGTTGGTTTCTCATGTTGCATTGGAGGAAATGGTCATACAAATGGTTCTCTTTGCTGTCGTAGTTTTAGTTTTTCCTTGGCATGGTCCAATCATGCAAAGATTGCAATCAAATAAAAAATATGAATATGATTATATTATGAATTACATGAAAGTACATTGTATAGTTACATGCAATTACAACACGATCATACACGAGTTCCAAAGTTGTGAGCCGTTGAAGTACTTGCATACCTCCACTTGCTAAATACTTGTAAAGTATCCACAACTATCACCATGGTTGCGTATGAAGGTTGCTAAATACTTGTAGAATATCCAAAGCGATCATACACGAGAGGAGAGACTTAAGTTGAGTTGAGGAGCGAAAAAGCATTAAATGACGATTTTTTTAGTGGCGAACGAAGGTTCGAAGAAGTTGCGCCGGTTGTTGTTATTATAATCCTCTTATTTAATTTGTTATAATCCTTTTCATTTGCACCTATCTATTCCTTAAAAATAGAGGGAATTGACTACATTACCAAAAACTGAGGTGGGTCGTGTTGTTTCGTGTTTCGTGTGAGAAGCAAGTACAGTCGAACATGATTGACACTAAATGTTACTCCTGTGAACATGAACACAGCCTTTTCGATACTCCGTGTTGGCTTATCTTAGTACTTGTTGCTTTGGTATTAATTTTATGTTCATGTTTGTGTTTGTATTTTTATCATGTATTTTTTAGTCAAGAATAAGTCAACTTGAATATTCCGCAAATCGTTTCATGATACTTTTTTGAGCGAACATGAAAATGGTATTACGGAGTTGTATTCGTGTTGGTTTCTCGTGTCGCATTGGAAGAAATGCTCATACAAACTCTTCTCTTTATTGTTATTATTTTAGTTTTTCCTTGGCATGGTCCAATCATGCAAAGTTTGCAATCAAATAAAAAATATGAATTTTATTATATTATGAATTACATGCAATTACATTATAGAGTTACATGCAAAGTTTGCATACATCCACTTGCTAAATACTTGTAGAGAATCATAAGCCATCACCATGGTTGCATACGAAGGTTGCTAAATACTTTTAAAATATGCAAAGTGATCATACACGAGAGGAGAGAATTAAGTTGAGTGGAGGAGGGGGAAAGCATTAAATAACGGGATTTTTTATGGCGCATGAAGGTTCGAAGAAGTCGTGCCGGTTGCTGTTATTATAATCCTCCTATTTAATTTGTTATAATCATTTTCATCTGTACCTATCTATTCCTTAAAAATAGAGGGAACTTACTACATTACCCAAAACTCAGGCAGGTCATGTTGTTTCATGTGAGAAGCAAGTACACTCGAACACAATTGACACTAAATGTTACTCCCGTGAACATGAACACAACCTTTTCGATACTCCTTCATGTTGGCTTATCTTAGTAGGTGCTGCTTTGGTATTAATTTTATGTTCATCCCTTTGTTTGTATTTTTATCATGTATTTTTTAGTCAAGAATATGTCAACCCGAATATTACGCAAATCGTTTCGTGATACTTTATTGGGCGAACATGAACATGGACTTAGAGAGTTGTGTTCGTGTTAGTTTCTCGTGTCGCATTGGAAGAAATGCTCATACAAATTGTTCTCTTTGCTGTTATAGTTTTAGTTTTTCCTTAGAATGGCCCAATCATGCAATGATTGCAATCAAATAAAAAATATGATTCTGATTATATTATGAGTTACATGCTAGTACATTATAGAATTACATGCAATTACAATGCGATCATTCAAGAGTTCCAAAGATGTGAGCCGTTAAAGTACTTGCACTCCTCCACTTGCTAAATACTTTTAGAGTACCCATGGTTGCTTATGAAGGTTGCTAAATACTTGTAGAATATCCAAAGCGATCATACATGAGAGAAGAGACTTAAGTTGAGTGGAGGAGGGGGAAAGCATTAAATGACGGGGTTTTTCGTGGTGAATGAAGGTTTTCTAAAGTAGCGTCGGTTGCTGTTATTATAATCCTCTTATTTAATTTGTTATAATCCTTTTCATTTGCACCCATCTATTACTTAAAAATAGAGAAAACTCACTACATTACCCAAAACTGAGGCGGGTCGTGTTGTTTCATGTTTCATGTGAGACGAAC
Source organism: Brasenia schreberi (assembly GCA_036023115.1). Lineage (NCBI taxonomy): Eukaryota > Viridiplantae > Streptophyta > Magnoliopsida > Nymphaeales > Cabombaceae > Brasenia > Brasenia schreberi. The sequence goes on along the minus strand of JAYKKT010000089.1, from coordinate 9,883,200 downwards.
ACGATTAACACTAAATGTTACTCCTGTGAACACGAACACAACCTTTTTGATACTCCTTCGTGTTCGCTTATTTTAGTAGGTATTGCATTGGTATTAATTTTATGTTCATGCTTGTGTTTGTATTTTTATCATGTATTTTTTAGTCAAGAAAAGGTCAACTCGAATATTACGCAAATCGTTTCGTGATACTTTTTTGGGAGAACATGAACATGGACTTACGGAGTTGTGTTCATGTTGGTTTCTCGTGTCGCATTGGAGGAAATGGTCATACAAAGGGTTCTCTTTGCTGTCATAGTTTTAGTTTTTCCTTGAAATGGTCTAATCATGCAAAGATTGCAATCAAATAAAAAATATGAATTTGATTATATTATGAGTTACATGCTAGTACATTGTAGAGTTACACGCAATTACAACATGATCATAAATGCAATTATAACGTGATCATACAGGAGTTCCAAAGATGTGAGCCGTTAAAGTACTTGCATACCTCCACTTGATAAATACTTGTAGAGAATCCAAAGCCATCACCATGGTTGCATATGAAGATTGCTAAATACTTGTAGAATATACAAAGCGATCATACACGAGGGGAGAGACTTAGGTTGAGTGGAGGATGGGGAAAGCATTAAATGACGGTGTTTCTCATAGCAAATAAAGGTTCACAGAAGTCTCGTCAGTTACAGTTATTATAATCCTCTTATTTAATTTGTTATAATCGTTTTCATTTTCACCTATATATTCCTTAAAAATTGAGGGAACTAACTACATTACCCAAAACTGAAGCGGGTCGTGTTGTTTCGTGTTTCGTTAGAGAAGCAAGTACAGTCTAACACGATTAACACTATATGTTATTCCAGTGAACACGAACACAACCTTTTCGATACTCCTTCGTGTTGGCTTGTCTTAGTAGGTGTTGCTTTGATAATAATTTTATGTTCATGCTTGTGTTTGTATTTTTATCACGTATTTTTTAGTCAAGAATAGGTCAACTCAAATATTTCGCAAATCATTTCGTGATACTTTTTTGGGCGAACATGAACATGGACTTACAGAGTTGTGTTCGTGTTGGTTTCTCGTGTCGCATTGGAGGAAATGGTCATACAAAGGGTTCTCTTTACTGTCATAGTTTTTGGTTTTACTTGGCATGGTCCAATCATGCAAAGTTTTTAATCAAATAAAAAATATGAAGCTGATTATATTATGAATTACATGGAAGTACAGTGTAGAGTTACATGCAATTACAACATGATCATACACAAGTTCGAAAGATGTGAGCCGTCGAAGTACTTGCATACCTCCAATTGCTAAATACTTGTAGCGTATCTAAAGCCATCACCATGGTTGTGTATGAAGGTTGCTTACTACTTTAAATATATGCAAAGTGATCATACACGAGAGGAGAGATTTAAGTTGAGTGGAGGAGGGGAAAAGCATTAAATGATGGGTTTTTTCATGGCGAATGAAGGTTCGCAAAAGTCGCATTGGTAGTTGTTATTATAATCCTCCTATTTAATTTGTTATAATCCTTTTCATTTGCACCCATCTATTCCTTAAAAATTGAGGGAACTCACTACATTACCCAAAACTGAGGCGGGTCGTGTTGTTTCGTGTTTCGTGTGAGAAGCAAGTACAGTCAAATACGATTAACACTAAATGTTACTCCCATGAACACGAACACGGCCTTTTCGATACTCCTTCGTGTTGGCTTATCTTAGTAGGTGTTTCTTTGGTATTAATTTTATGTTCATGCTTGTGTTTATATTTTTATCATGTATTTTTTAGTCAAGAATAGGTCAACTCGAATATTACGCAAATGATTTCGTGATACTTTTTTGGGTGAACAAAAACATGGACTTACGTACTTGTGTTCATGTTGGTTTCTCACGTCGCATTGGAAGAAATGCTCATACAAACTATTCTCTTTGCTGTCATAGTTTTAGGTTTTCCTTGGCATGGTCCAATCATGCAACGATTGCAATCAAATAAAAAATAAGAATCTTATTATATTATGAATTATATGTAAGTACATTGTACAGTTACATGCAATTACAATGCGATCATACATGCAATTACAACGCGATCATACATGAGTTCTAAAGATGTGAGTCGTTGAAGTACTTGCATACCTCGACTTGCTAAATACTTGTAGAGTATCCAAAGCCATCACAATGGTTGCATATGAAGGTTGCTAAATACTTGCAGAATATCCAAAGCGATCATACACGAGAGGAGAGACTTAATTTGAGTGGAGGGGAAAAACATTAAATGACGTGGTTTTCGTGGGGAATGAATGTTTGAAGAAGTCATGCCGGTTGCAGTTATTATAATCCACTTATTTAATTTGTTATAATCCTTTTCATTTGCACCTATCTATTCCTTAAAAATAGAGGAAACTGACTACATTACCCAAAACTTAGGCGGGTCGTGTTGTTTTGTGTGAGAAGCAAGTAGAGTCGAACACGATTAACACTAACCGTTACTCCCATGAACACGAACACAACCTTTTCGATACTCTTTTGTGTTGGCTTATCTTAGTAGGTATTGCTTTGATATTAATTTTATGTTGATGCTTGTGTTTGTATTTTTATCATGTATTTTTTAGTCAAGAATAGGTCAACTCAAATATTATGCAAATCGTTTCGTGATACTTTTTTGGGTAAACGTGAACATGGACTTACGGAGTTGTGTTCGTGTTGGTTTCTCGTGTCGCATTAGAGGAAATGGTCATACAAAGAGTTCTCTTTGCTATCATAGTTTTTGTTTTTCCTTGGCATGGTCCAATCATGCAAAGATTGCAATCAAATAAAAAATATGAATATAATTATATTATGAATTACATGAAAGTACATTGTAAAGTTACATTCAATTACAACGCGATCATACACGAGTTCCAAAGATGTGAGCCATTGAAGTACTTGCATACCTCCACTTGCTAAATACTTGTAGAGTATCCAAAGCCATCACCATGGTTGCGTATGAAGGTTGCTAAATACTTTTAGAATATCCAAAACGATCACACACGAGAGGAGAGACTTAAATTGAGTGGAGGAGGGGAAAAGCATTAAATGACGGGGTTTTTCGTGGCGAATGAAGGTTCGAAGTGGTCGCGCCGATTACTGTTATTATAATCCTCTTATTTATTCCTTAAAAATAGAGGGAACATATTACATTACCGAAAACTGATGCGAGTCGTGTTGTTTTGTGTTTCGTGTGAGAAGCAAGTACAATCGAACACGATTAAGACTAAATGTTACATGAACACAAACACAGCCTTTTCGATACTCCTTCGTGTTGGCTTGTCTTAGTAGGTGTTGCTTTGGTATTAATTTTATGTTCATGCTTGTGTTTGTATTTTTATCATGTATTTTTTAGTCAAGAATAGGTCTAACTCGAATGTTATGCAAATCGTTTCATGATACTTTTTTGGGCAAACATGAACATGGACTTACGGAGTTTTGTTCGTATTGGTTTCTCGTGTCGCATTTGAAGAAATGCTCATACAAACTGTTCTCTTTGCTGCCATAGTTTTAGTTTTTCCTTAGAATGACCCAATCATGCAATGATTGCAATCAAATAAAAATATATAAATCTGATTATATTATGAATTACATGAAAGTACGTTGTAGAGTTACATGCAATTACAATGCAATCATACATGAGTTCCAAAGATGTGAGCCATTGAAGTACTTGCATACCTCCACTTGCTAAATACTTGTAGAGTATCCAAAGCCATCACCATGGTTGCGTATGAAGGTTGCTAAATACTTGTGGAATATCCAAAGCGATCATACACGAGAGGAGAGACTTAAGTTGAGTGGAGGAGGGGAAAAGCATTAAATGACAGGGATTTTCGTGGGGAATGAAGGTTCGAAGAAGTCGCGCCGGTTGCTGTTATTATAATCTACTTATTTAATTTGTTATAATCGTTTTCATTTTTACCTATCTATTCCTCAAAAATAGAGGAAACTAACTACATTACCCAAAACTTAGGTGGGTCGTGTTGTTTCGTGTGAGAAGCAAGTATAGTCAAACACAATTAACACTAAATGTTACTCCAATGAACACGAACACGACCTTTTCGATACTCCTTCGTGTTGGCTTATCTTAGTAAGTGTTGCTTTGGTATTAATTTTATGTTGATGCTTGTGTTTGTATTTTTATCATGTATTTTTTTAGTCTCGAATATTACGCAAATCGTTTCGTGATACTTTTCTGGACGAACATGAACATGGACTTACGGAGTTGTGTTCGTGTTAGTTTCTCGTGTCGCATTGGAAGAAATGCTCGACAAACTGTTCTCTTTGCTGTCATAGTTTTAGTTTTTCCTTGGCATGGTCCAATCAAAGATCTCATTATATTGTGAATTACATGCAAGTACATTCTAAAGAGAAGCAGTCAACGTATTTCTCACGGTACCACTTGGGCAGGTTGAAGCGACGTCTTGTAGTAGAAATTAACGGTGACATTTTAATAATACGAATTATTCACTATCGGCAGTAGCAAAGCAAGCTGCCTTGAGAAACCTCTTATTTAAGTACTATTTTTCAGGATGAAGCAACTTTAAGGCATATTCTTATGCTTGTTGGAAGATCTCCTGAATTAGTTGGATGAGTGGGTGCCTCCAACTCCAACCCAAGCCGTCGTGCTCGTTTTGCTTTCAGAAACCAAGAACAGATGTGATCTCCTCGTATAGACATGTTGGAATGGAGTTTAGCACTTATTGTAGATCAAAGAAGAGCCATATAAATTGTTAAGAAGTCCAAACCTTCAGGAGCTATGGATCAAGTGTTCCATGTTGACATCATCATGTTATCATCCTAGCTCTAACAATGTGTTATATATAATAGAAGATGAAATAAAAGAAGCACGACGGGCATAGCACACCAGGTTTATAAGTTCAAGGTCATGAGTTCGATGCGAGGATGAGGTAAAAGAAGAAGCGTTTGGTGGCAGATGATAATCTCTAAGATAAATTGAGATGTGGGCATCTTTAACGATTAATCATATGAAGGATCAAACTGGTTGACGAAGGTTTACTTGTTAATCATCTCTAGGTTCATCCATGGGGAGAACGCAAAAAATCATGAAGGGCATCTTGGGCGGTAGCATGTGTAAGCAGTGGATGATCAGTATCGGCCTCACTACTAATAATGACCATGAAATGTTGCATGAAATACAAAAAAAAATGTCCTCTTCCCGGATTTAATGAGATTATATTTTTCAAAATACAAACGTTCATACAAACAATTTTCGTTTTTTGAAAATATCGCGTGCATTTCCCTCAAAAATTAAAATGGCTGGATAGAAAAGTCATATATAAATACGAAGAATCATACAAAAAGTGGTTCATCCATGGGGAGAACGCAAAAAATCATGAAGGGCATCTTAAGCGGTAGCATGTGTAAGCAGTGGATGATCCGTATCGGCCTCACTACTAATAACGACCATGAAATGTTGCATGAAATACAAAAAAAAAATGTCCTCTTCCAGGATTTAATGAGATTATATTTTTCAAAATACAAACGTTCATACAAACAATTTTCGTTTTTGAAAATATCGCGTGCATTTCCCTCAAAAATTAAAATGGTTGTTAAAAAGAAAAGCGCAAAGTGTAAAACTCAGAAGATAGAAAAATGCGAGATTCACCCTTACATACTTCTTAGAAAACCCTCCACAAGTCACCTATACACAACATACATTCTTCTTTATTTCTCTTTTCATCCTACTTAAATAGGAAAGCAAGAAGAAAGAGAAAGCAAAACCAAGGGCTTCCATTGTGCCATAATCAAACCACGAAAACCTTAGACAGCTTCAGCAAAGAGAGATTATCCCAACATTTGATATCAAAACTATTCAAGTTTTACGACAACTCCAAAAAAGGTACGTCGATTCTCCAAACAAAAAAAAAACTTTATTAGTGAGAGAGAAGCCGAAAAACTTTTTCCGACATAAGTAGATTTTTAAAAATAAAAAAAGAAAAAAGAAGACAAAAAGAGAAAAAAGAAGTCAGAACAACCGGAAGTCACCCATTGAAGGTGGCCTTAGCAGGTCGAAACCTTAGAAATCAAAAGTATTGCCTGAACACAACGGAGACCACAACGAAGACCAGGTAAAGAAAAAAAATAAAAAAGAAAAGATCTAAGCGAAAAAGAATTGCTGACGGCCTCCTCTTTATTTCTTCTTGTTTTCTCTCCCTCATCAATTAAACCAAAGAGAAACAAAGCAAAGCAAAAACACATAAAAGCTATTCAAGATTTATGACAACTCTAAAAAAAACTTTATTAGTGAAAAAGAAGTTGAAAAACTTTTTTTGACATAAGTAGATTTTTAAAAATAAAAAAAGGAGAAAGGACACAAAAAAGAGAAAAAGGAAGTCTTACCAAGAAGTCATCCATTCAACGTGGCCTTATGCTGGTCAAAGGCTTAGAAATCAAAAGTATAGCCTCAACACAACAGAACACAACAACACATATCATTCAAAGAGAAAAAAGAGAAGGTCACCTAAGCAGAAAAGAACCGCTCACGGCCTTCTCTTTTGTTTATTCTTGTTTTCTTTTCTTTCCCTCATCAATTGAACGAAAGAGAAACAGAAGCAACGCAAAGACGGATACAGGTAAAGCCAATACGACGATAGGTAAAAGCCAAAGACGACTTAAGACAGAAACCAAAAAGGCAAATAGCCCAAGATGGCCGGAGACAGCCCTCATTGCGAGAGGTAAAAAACCCAAACGGCCTAAGGCATAGAGCCCAAGATGGCCTGAGGCAAAACCCAAATGATCGGAGGCGAAGACTGGGAAGGGCGGCGGCGAGAGCCGCTCCTCTTCTCCTCTGGTCTAATCTCAGTAATCGACTAATTGCAAAAACAGATATGAAAAAACTGGAAAGAGAGAACAGAGAGAGAGAGGAGTAAATTTCCGTATTTGAAGTCCCGCCTTTATCTAGGAGAGGCTTTTCGCTTGCTTGATTGGGAAATGAAGATGAATGCAAGGAAGGGACAACGGGTTTCTGTCTCCTGCTTTTGAGACTTTGAAATATCAACCACAACGCGCGTAGTGCCGGCACACACAAAAGAACAGATTTAGTTCAGTTTCTTCTGACTGCAAAATACCATCCACGTAACAAAGAGAACAAACCAGAAAAAGAATTTTCTTGAGAAAGAGAGAGAGAGAGAGAACCGCTTGCAGTTGTGTCCAGTTGGGATTCATAGAAGAGGATGGTGATGGCGCTTTCGTGGGTTTGGTTTTAGCGGCGCTGCTTCCGTTCCGAACACCGCCGGAGGACCCAACCATTGTCGTTGTTGGTAGTGCGTCAGTGGTACCGCCTCTCCTCGTGCGGTCGCTTCAGTCGTTGCGATTCACCGAAAATGGGCGTTTTACGGGGCCACCCTCCACCGGGTTCAGGAAGCCTGGCCTTGCTTTCCCAACGCAAAGGAAAACCTGGTTGTCACTTCAAAAATAAACCAACTTCGTCTTGGTTTTGCTTAGGCTCGTATAGTTTAGGTAGAATTAGCTGTCCCGTTTCGCATAGCTCGACTCAGTTATGTCACAAGTTCATTTGTGTTCGATTCGTGGTGCTAGACCCCTGATACTAGAATTGTAGCTCTAGACCCGATAGCGGATCTACATTGAGTCAAGATGGGGCATCACAAAAAGCTTAATTTAGCTCGATCATCATTAAGTTCAACACTAAGGACACAAAAAGCAAAAAATTTAAAAACATAAACATGAGTAACGAAAGTTTCTTTAAACAAAGAATCTACCAAGAGACGAGTAAGAAGGTGATAAGAGTGGTTTTGGAGGATATGAACCTGTGGACAAGCGACAAGTGTTACTTGCTCGATGAAGTATTGGTTCTTTTAGGTTTTAAAGGTCGTTGCGCGATCGCGAGATACCAAATTAAGCTTGCCAAACGTTTATAATATAGGAAGCCGTTATACTTTTGCACCAACGTTCTTGGAGGAGTGACGTTCTTGAGTTCTTATAGATCAATGAGCCTTCTGAAAGCCACATTATGGTCATTGCACTTAGCATCATGATCCACATACAGTTTCAGCTAACTATGACTTTTTTATTACAGAATTTCTAAAAACCTAACTTGACTGTGCCGGCAATTTTTTGAAGCACACTGCAACAAAAAACAAGGTTTATGAATGGTGAAAACCATCCAATAAGGCATATAATTTACTTTTAGGTAAGCATGAACGACTGAACTTATTGTTGTTAAGTTGGCACCAAAATGAAAACTCAAATGAAGCGGATCGGAAATACATGTTGCCTACTGGTCCTTAGGTTGTGTCGATAATCCAGTTTAAGAGATCTAGGTAAGTGTGTTTAAGGAACGGAAGAAACTCAAACTAAATTGTTGGTTTGGTTCGGTTTTAAATGGCAAGCAGCTTGGTTTGGTTCAGTTTTAATTAAAAAAGGAATTTATGGTTTGGTTTAGGGTTCCAAAACATAACCATTATATATATACATATATATATATATATATATATATATATATATATATATATATATATATAGTTTAATAATTTGTAATGAGTTGTATAACGTCATGTACCATTATAAAATCTACACTGTAGAAGATAGATCCAAATAATTTGATCCTTTGTGTTTAGCCAAACATCTCAAGCCCTAAAATACCAAAGCAACAACCTTCTCTGACTCTTCTCCTTCCCTCTTCGTTTTCTCTAATACCATGAAGACTGAAGCATTTCGTGGAAAGCTCCCCTGCCGATTGCTTCAAAACCATAAAGAAGAGAGCAAAGACGCGTCGTCGTGTACCTCTCGTTAGGCAAGTCGCTCTCTCTCCGACAATCAAAACTACCCGACTATTTCTCTCTCTGCCGTTAAGTTTTCTCATTTCCGTCTTCCTCAAAGAATTGCTTCTTTTCTAATACATCTTCCTTAGAAATACTAACTCTGGTGATTCTAGCAATTGGAGGCGGCACCGACCTTGCCTGAAATCCGGATCTAAGAGGGTCTAGGGCCCCGTATTTACAGGGAGCCGAGAAGGAACACTGGTGTAATTTCATTAACCACAATGTATGATGGATTTACAACCTTTGTATGCTGACAACTGATTGCTTCTTGCACTGGTTGATGAAAGGATAGACTTGGCACAAGTCTTTGTATTCTTCTCGTTCTAGAAAGAAGCAGCCAACGTATTTCTCACGGTACCACTTGGGCAGGGTGAAACGACTTCTTGTAGTAGAAGTTCAACGGTGACATTTTAATAATACGAATTATTCACGATCGGCAGTAGCAAAGCAAGCTGCCTTGAGAAACCTCTCATTTAAGTACTGCTTTTCAGGATGAGGCAACTTTAAGGCATATTCTTCTGCTTGTTGGAAGATCTCCTGGATTAGTTGGATGAGTGGGTGCCTCCAACTCCAACCCAAGCCGTCGTGCTGGTTTTGCTTTCATAAACCAATAACAGATGTGATCTCCTCGTATAGACATGTCCGGATGGAGTTTAGTACTTATTTGTAGCTCAAAGAAGAGCCATATAAATTGTTAAGAAGTCCAAACCTTCAGGAGCTATGGATCAAGTGTTCCATGTTGACATCATCATGTTATCATCCTAGCTCTAACAATGTGTTATATATAATAGAAGATGAAATAAAAGAAGCACAACGAGCATAGCTCACCAGGCTTATAAGTTCAAGGTCATGAGTTCGATACGAGGAGCTTGTCGGCCTCGATCGATGAAGTAAAAGAAAGAAGCGTTTGGTGGCAGATGATAGTCTTCGAGATAAATTGAGATGTGGGCATCTTTAATGATTAATCATATGAAGGATCAAACCGGTTGACGAAGGTTTACGTGTAAATCGTCTCGATGTTCATCAATGGGGAGAACCCCAAAAATCATGGAGGGCATCTTGGGTGGTAGCGAATGTAAGTAGTGGATGACCACCATCGGCCTTATTACTAAGAACAACCATGAAACGCAACATGAAATGGAAGAAGAAGTGCTCTCTTTCTTGATTTCATGAGATTGTATTTTTGAAAATATAGACATTCATAAAAATAATTTTTGTTTTTTGAAAATGTCATGTGCCTTTCCTAGATAAATCAAAATTGTTGTTAAAAAGAAAAGCCCAGAGAGTAAAACTCGGAAGATAGAAAAGTCATACAAAGAATCGTACAAAAAGTGACGCGAGATTCACACTTATAGTCTTCTGAGAAAACCCTCTGCAAGTAACTTAGAAACAACATACATTATTCTTTGTTCCTCTTTTCATCCTACATTACAGGAAATACAAAAAGCAAGAAGAAACATAAAGCATAACCAAGGGACAGTCGGCTTTCTCTGCACCATAATCGAGCCATGAAAACCTTAGACACTTCAGCAAACAGAGATTGCCCCAACATCTTGTATCAGTGCCTATTCAAGCTCTATGACAACTCTAAAAAGGTACGTCGATTGTACAACATAAGTAGATTTTTAAAAATAAAAAAATGAGGAAGGAAACGAAAAGAGGAAAAGAAAGTTTGGACAACTGGAAGCCACTCGTTGAAGGTGGCCTTATGTAGATCAAAGCCTTAGAAATCAAAGGCATAACTTGAATACAATAGAGATCAGGTAAAGAGAAAGAAGAAAAAGAGACGGTTAGTTAAGCGAAAAAGAATAGTTGTCAGCCTCCTCTTTGTTTCATCTTCTTGTTTTCTCTCTCTCTCAGCAATGAAACCAAAGAGGAAAAGAAGTAAAGTCAAGACAGCCAGAGGCGAAAGCGAAAGACGGCCTTAGGCAAAGCCCAGACGGTTAGAGACAAAAGTGCCCAGATGACTTAAGGCAAAGACCCCAAGATGGCCAAAGGCAAAGCCCAGATGACCCGAGACAAAGATTGGGAAGGACGGTGGTGAGAGCCGCTCCTCTTCTCCCTCTTGTCTCACTATCTCTCTCTCTCTCTCTCTCTTGTGTTTAAACCCGCCAAAATCACGGGCGAAAAGCTTCCCAGGACAACGATTTTTCTAATGAAATATCGATTTTGCCCTTGCACGAAAATTAAAATTACAAAATACCAACAGGCAAAATTACTGAAATATTCAGATATTTTGGGTGAAAAGAATATTGTACCCTTATTAGTGTAAAAAGTCTTTTCTACCAGCTAATAGTCCATGAAACTACAAAAAAAATAGGGTATAGTTTTATTGATTTGTCCCTCGTCATTTCAAAAAATTACAAACCTGGATTTTATGTAATTTTATGGATATAGCCCTATAACTTTTTTAAAATATCCATTATACCACCTTAGAAAAGTACAAGAATACCCTTTACTTTCTAAAAAGTGCCCTAAACATTAATTTTTTAAATACCATCTCAGTATTTTACTGTATTTCCAAAATAGTACCTTCAAGTTAAGTAAACTACAGAATAATGCCTAAAAACTCCTTGATTTTTATTATTTTTCTAGAATAGTACCTACAAGTTAAATAAATTGCAATACAAACTCTTGAAATATTTATTGTTTATTACTTAGGGTGCCTGGCTTTTTTTGTTCTTTATGAATATTTTATATAAATCCATCTTATGCATGTTTTATGTTTTCTATCTTAAAATATGTAGGCTTTCTACTTATTATCTCTGCTAAAAGTTTAAAAAAATTACTTTTAGTATTTACGTGTCTGAATTGGCAAAGACTGAAAAGTTAAATGGTCTAAATTTCTAAACTTGAAAAAAAAGAATTTTAGTGGCCTTAACTTTAGAAGGAGTTGACTATATACTAAAATAAACGAATTTTACCTCATACACCAGTTGTAACATATGAGAAAAAAGCGAGATATAAGACATTTCTAATAGATGACACAATAGACCGGATAATAATGTTGACTTACATGAAAGATGACTTGGTTAGGATCTTTTAGAAATTTAAAATTGCTAAAGAGCTATTTGATTTTATGATCGCTAAATATGATACTACAGCTAAGGTGCACGTACAACTACTTCTTCAAAAGTATAACTCATACAAAATAAAAGAAGTTGACAATATAGTTGAACATGTTAATCAAATATTGGTAATGGCTAGAGATTTGACTATGGTAAAGTCAGTCATTCCTAAACCGATGCAAATATCTATAATTCTAAACAGTCTTCTCCCTTCCTAAAACATGGTAACCACAACTCTCAGACTTATACCTGATTTTATCTTTTCAGAATTCTCATTAAAACTAGTAATCAAATAAGAACATATAAACAAAAATAAAAGATAAAAATTGCTAGTTGCTCAAGATGATCTATGGTCTAGCTCAAAGAACAACAAGGAAGAAAGAAAACCAAATGAGAAATTTATTAATAATAAAAAGTAGAGCCGTTAAAATTTTAAGAAATCGTAGGAATTTGCTTCTTAGGTAAAGTACTTCAACTGTGGCAAGATGTGGTACTACAAAAGATATTGCCACAACAAGAAGACTAATGTAGAAAACAATAAATGACACGTCTCAAGAGAGAAACAAAAAATAATTCACGTCATTTTTTAGTGCCTCTATATGGAACGCCTAGTGACTGGTTGGTAGATCAACTCTTCAGCAACCTGGCATATAACAAAAAACAAAGAGAGAGTCATGGACCTTAAAGAATACCAGCCTAGAGAGCATCGAGTATACATGAAGAACAATACATTTTCTGATATTCTTGGGGTTGGGTCCTTTAGTATTTTTGTATAAGGCATACCGATTGTACTCACTGATATATTAATTGTACCCTCTACTATGCGCAATCTTGTATTGGTCCTTGCCTTAGTAAAAAAACAGTTTGAGATCAAGTTTGTTCCTAGGAAAGTCAGTGTGAAAAAATATGGCAGGATACCATTTTCTAATTTGTTTGATGTTGCTTATGAATTATTTAAACTCAACATTAATGAAAATGAAGGTTCTTCTAGTCATATTGACAGTGTCTATGTGAATGTATGGTATAAAAGATTGGGTCATATAAGTTTGAAGAAGTTGAGAAAATTAACCAACTCTAATTTATTGCCCAATTTTCATGAAAACACTTTTAATAAGTGTGAGGATTTTATATAAAAGAAAATGACTAAAAAATTATTTCCCAAAGAAGTAAATAGGGCAACAACCCTATTAGGGATTTTCACATTGATTTATGTGAACTGTTTAGAGTAAGAACACATTGAGTAAAAGTTTATTTAATAACTTTTATTGATGATTACTTGAGATATACTTATATATATCTTAACACATAAATCTGAGGCACTTGAAGCAATGAAAGAATACAAGCAAGAAATACAGAATCAATTAGGGCATACAATCAAAGTCTTAAGATCAGATAAAGGAGAAAAATATACCTCTACAAAATTTTTAGAATTCTACCAAGACTTTGGTATTGCAAAACAAAATACAATGCCCATGATACCTCAACATAATGGTATAGCAAAGAGATATAACATGACTCTATTGAATATGACAAGATTTATGTTAATATATGTTTTTATGCTAATGATATTTGGGTAAGAAACAGTAAGTACAATTGTGCATATACTCAATAGAGTTCTATATAAAGTTGTATTCTCTATACCATATGAGATATGGTTTGAAATAAAACCAAACCTAAATCATTTCAAGAGGTGGGGATCCATCGCTCATGTGAAGATCCTTGATCAATCTAGAGACAAACTAGATAGTAGGTCCTTGAGATATATGTTCATCGCATATCCTAAAAGATATCGATTTTATAACAAGGATGATGGACCAATAGAAAGCAGGGATGCAAAATTCTTAGAAGAGACTAAGAATGATATCCTTAAGAATGATAATGAGTATGTTGATGATATAGTATGTTTAGATCAATCATCATTTGAAGCCATTGATGAGCTTCCTCAACAAAACAGAATCTTTAAGTGGACACAAAAGACTTAGGGTCACACCGTTCTACTTTAAGGATTATCATACTCACCTTGCGCAGGAAGTATGTAATTCGATAAATTTAGATTAGTTGACTGATAACTTGATATATCAGCAGGCTATTAACTCATCTAAATCGTCAAACTGAGAAAAAGCTATAGATGAAGATAGATTATGTTGAGACATATTTAAATTGTGGTTGGTCGCAAAGGTTTTTTCGCAAAAAGAGAAGATAGATTATGTTGAGACATATTTTCCCATTGTAAAATTTGCATCCATTAGAATATTCTTGGCAATATTAACGTATTATAATTTGGATTTGTATGAGTTAGATGTAAAGACTGTTTTTCTAAATAAAGATTTAGATGAAATCATATATATGCAGCAGTCTGAAAGATATATAGTTGAAGGCTAAGAAGATAAAGTATATAGGTTAAGAAAATCCCTATATGACATAAAACAATCACCTCATCAATGGTATTTAACTTTTTAAAATGCCATAGTTGAAGTTGAGTTTGTGATTAATGAGCTTGATCACTTTATATTCATCTGGAACAGTGGGTGCTACTTTTTCATCCTATCTTTATATGTAGATGGCATGTTGTTGACTAGGAATGACAATTCGATGATTGTCAAAACCAGTAATAGTTAAACTTAAGATTCGAAATGAAGGATATGGGAGAAGCTTCCTATATCCTTAGTATAAAGATTTCTGAAGATAGAGAATCAAAACTTTTATGTCTAAGTTAAGAGAGAGATATTGATTATATTCTCAAGAAGTTTAAAATGGGTGAATGCAAGTATGTATCTACACCTGTTGCGAAAGGGGTTAAATTGAGTAAGGTTGATTGTCCCGATGAAGAAGACGATAAGCCTAATGTTCCTTATGCAAGGCTATAGGCAACTCGATGTATGCTATGTTGTGCATAGGACTTGATATCAGTTTTGTTGATGGTTTTCTGAGTAGATATCAAAGTAATCCTGGATGACAATATTGGATAGCAGTGAAAGGATTGTAAAATATATCAAAAGAACAAAAGACTTGAAACTTTGTTTTCAAGCAAATGAACTAAAAGCGATAGAATACTTAAATATTGATTTTGCTGGGAGTAAAAATGATAGCAAATAAATCTAAGGATAAATATTTTTATTTGGAGCTAGTGTAATTTCTTGAGCATGTAAGAAACAAGGTTGTGTAGCGTTGCATACACAAGAGGTTGAGTATGTTGCTTGCAGTATGACTGCTACTAGTGGCGTTTGGATAAGTCGCTTCATACGTGATTTAAAGCTAGATATAGCTAATGAGTCAGTTGTTATATATTGTGCAACAATTACTCTTCTTAAGAGTGGAGTTGATAACTCACGAAACAAGTATATAATGATTAAATATCACTATGTTCATGATATGCTCAAAAGAAATAAAATAACTATATGTTATATGTCAACTATTGATATGTTTGACCCCTTAACAAAAGACATCTCAAAAGAATTGTTTACTAAACATATAACCCATATGGGCTTGAGATATCCTTAGTATATAAGTCTAGAGAATATACTTTGTTATGAGTTATGCTAGAAAAACACATTGTTTGTGGAAAAAATGTGGATGGCCACTATCGGCCCCATTACTAATAACGATCATGAAATGCGGGAAGAAGGGCCCTTTTATCAGATTTCATGAGATCGTATTTTCGAGAATACAAATGTTCATAAAAACAAATTTTCGTTTTTTGAAAAAGTCACATGCATTTCCCAAATAAATCGAAATGGTTGTTAAAAGGAAAGCCAAGAGAAGAAAACTCGGAAGATGAAAAGTCAAGTATAAATACAAAGAATCATATAAAAAGTGATGCGAGATTCACACTTTCAGTCTTTTGATAAAACCCTCAGCTGGTAAACTAGAAACAACATACATTTTTTTTTGTTCCTCTTTTCATCCTATGTTATAGGAAATACATAAAACAAGAAAAAACAGAACAAGGGACAGTCGGCTTTCGGCTTCCGCTGTGCCATAACCAAACCCTTTAGACGCATTCGGGAAGCACAGACTGCCCCAACAGCGTGGGCAGCTCGGCGTGGAAGTTCAATGTTCGAATTGCTTCCTTCATGGTGGGCCTACTCTCCTTATCTAGTGAAATACACCACAACCCAACGACCATCATGCACTCTGCCTCTTCTCGATTGAAAATTGACCCCAGCCTCTGATCAATAGCCTCTAGGAGTGCACCCGAGCCGTAAAGCTCCCACAACCACTCTACTAATAGGGTTTCCTTCTCGTCGACCGGCGCCCAAGCCCTTCTACCACAGGCAATCTCTAGTAGCACCATACCGAAGCTGTATACGTCGCTCTCCTTGCCCACCTTGCCTCTCATCACACACTCTGGCGCAATGTAACCCATGGTTCCGGCCACCGCTGTTGTTTGTGGGTCACAGCCATGGTCCACCAATCGGGCTAACCCAAAGTCGCCGAGCCGTGCATTGAAATTGGAGTCGATCATCACGTTGCTTGTCTTGATGTCACGGTGTAGCACACACTGCACCCACTCCTCATGCAAATACAGCAACGCCGAGGCCACATCCAGAGCGATCTTCATCCTTTGAACCCAGGAAAGGACCTGTAAGATTCAAAGGAACAAGAAGATAGAAATTTGTTGAGAACAAGATATCAGAATAGGATATAAATGGTAGTTCGATGATGATGAGTCTAAAGGGCTGGACCTGATCGGTCTTGGGAGCAAACAAGTGTGAGTCTAGGCTCCCACCATCATTGTACTCGTAAACCAGCAACCTTTCACATCGTTCGTGGCACCACCCGATCAGCCTCACCAGGTTACGGTGGCGCAGCTGGCTGATTGCAGTCACCTCCGAAATGTATTCCTTCTTCCCTTGTCTTGAGCCTTTGGATAAACGCTTCACTGCCACGACCTCATGGGTGTCTTTCAGAACACCTCTGTACACCGAGCCGAACCCACCTCCGCCAAGTCTCTCCTCCTCGCTGAAGCATTTAGTAGCTTCTGCGAGGTCCGCATAGCGAAACCTCCTAGGTCCTCTCCCAAAGTCAGTCGTACCTTCATCATCTTCTCCCTCATCCTCCTCCTCCTCCATTCCACCGTTCATGCTAATTCTCTTCCTAATCATGGTCATGGCCGCTATAGTTCCTATGGCCCCGAGAATTAACACGACCAAACATAGCACTAGGATGAGGGATTTGGCTCGTTTCGTCGGACGTGAATCTGGAGTAGTGAGGTTTAATGTGAAATTCCACGATGAAAGCCTGTTTATTTGCGCGTATTTTCCGGTGGAAGCCGTGAAGCCCACAAGAACGTGCTCAGGCAGAAACTGGCTGAAGTCGATACGCCAAGAAACGTTCCATTCCGTGTAGGGTTGCAGGTTCTTGTTGGTCATTCTTGCAAAGAGGGTCTGTGTGGTGGATTCGTACGAGACCCATGCTTCACCGTTCAGTTTACCTGTATTGTCCCACGCCCAATTCGTCGTCACCTTGGAGATGACAGAGTTAACATCAATGCCCATGTGGTTACCGCTCGGATCACCCACGTCATAGTTCATTTGTGTGTCAAACTCGACGGCTACAATTTGGTTGGACTTGGTGGGCTCTTTGTTGAGGGTGGAGTTCACGAGGCCGAGCCACTGGTTGGAGCAGTCTTCAGGCAAGGTCCAATTCGCTCGAGCTAAGAAGAAGGTGAGTCCTTCTCCTCGGTAGGTTTTGTTGATGCTAGAATCGATGATGAAGGTGAAATGGGTACTGAAATCTGCAATTCTGCCTGTGACTTGATCATGGAGTCGAATGGGATAAGCATAGCTCACTGTGCCGACACTCCAGTTGAGACCTCGGCCAGCACTGTCGAAGGTGAGATCGATGACTCCTTGACTTGATTGACGAGCATCACCGGACAAGCTGATATTAGGGATACCATTCCCCGGGAAGGAAGTGTAAGTAAAGGTGGTAATGCTGGTGATTGAGAAGGTCGGGCTGAGTTCGATTAGCAGGGCGATGAAGAAGATGGGAAGTAGGAACATTATGCACGCACCCACACACACAAGAAATAGAGAGAGATGGTAGTCCTCCACTTGTTATAAGCATATTGCCCTGGACTTATCCGTCCACGCTGTGACTCTTGGACCTTATTGGTTATCCTTATGACAAATTGGCGTCAAATTTGGAGGGTCGACCTTTTAGGATAGAAGGCATCTACTAGCGGACAAATTAAAGAGGCCTAATGTCGGAAGCTGGAGGGCATGTCCTTCTCACAAAAGGTCATAATTTCAAATTTTGGCTTATATTATATATAGAGAGAGAAAGAAATTGGTATACGCTAACACTTTTAAATATTTTTATAATTCGATAATAACAATTAATGGTAGAGTTTTGAAATAAAAAGTAAATTATTACATACTTACTGTTTTAAGATTTGAAAAAGATTGATCGTTGATGAGAAAGTAAAAAGTATAATATACAACAAATGTACTTAAAATGGTACCGCCATACCATGTTTGAAAAAGATTCAACGTTGATGAGAAAGTAAAAAGTATGAGATACAACAAATGTACTTAAAAAAGTATCAGCTTAATTTTCTATTTTTAAAATTTAAATTCTAATCGCTGATCTTTGAAATCCTTGAGTGTTTTTAAGCATTTAATCATATGTACATGTATTCTCTCTCTCTCTCTCTCTCTCTCTCTTTATCTATCTATTTCTCTCTCTCTCTCTCTCTCTCTCTCTCTCTCTCTCTCTATCTATATATATATATATATATAGGCCTGAGGCAATAATGCTCCCACATTATCCCATGCGGAACTCATGATCGTCAACCTTGAGAGTGGACCCCTAGCTGTGTAGGACCACCGTGAAGAATCTACATACACAAAGTCAAAGCCATCGACGTTTGGTAATACATAAATAATTTTAAATTGCACCAGAGCGTTAGCTGAACGGTGGGGTATTCTGTCGCTATTACTGTTGGTGAGGAGTTCGACTCTCAAGGGATCATGTGTGGGTGGATGTGAGGCTTCGACCTCGTCTTATAATAACAAAAGAAGAAGAAAATGTCTACACTCTGACCCTTAGCCCAACCCATAGGACTGGATTCTCTAACGCTGGCGTTTGACCCCCAAGTGTGTGTTGCACTCCTTGCAAACCGAACTCACAATCTTCGTCTTGTGAGTGGAGCGCCTTGCCACGTGAACTAACGAACACAAGTCATCACCAAAAGAAAATTTTCTCTAGCTTATCATTTTCTAATTGCATGAGTAGAAAACGAATCAACTGGAAAGCAAGTTATGCACCATAACAAACTGGGGATTTGAGAGAAAGATTGAGATGGGGGCAGGTATCGCATTATTGACCCGACCCAATCAGTTTCTGGGTCGCGGGTATAGGGATAATTACCCCTACCTGAATACCCGACCTACACACACACACACACACACACACACACACACACACACACATATATATATATATATATATATATATATATATAAGCGCTTTTTGGCACCATACTCGCCCCGTCATGAGGAAAGAAAACCTAAACAAATAACCAATAGATTCACCCACCCCATTGCCGTCCTTACATGGAAGCAAAGTATGAGTTGCATGTGCAAGGGCAACAAAAGTACTTTTCACTCAAAGGGTTAGCTCAATAGAGGGGCGCTCTAACCCCCTTCTCCTGGTGGGGAGTTCGACTCCCAGAATTGCACGTGTGTGTGTCAGGCTTTAGTCCCTCTATCGGGCTGATTATGGAAACCCGACCCAATCCGACACCAATGGGTCAGGGATTACCCTGTTCCATTGAGCGATGATCAGGTTGAGGAAAACCCAAATGTCCTTGATCAAGTACTGAATGGGTAGATACAGGATAAGTATTCAACCAGACAGGTATAGAGCACAAATTTGAGGTTCGACCTGCCCAATTGCCACAAGAAATAGACGACACGAACTTGCCCAATTGACTTCATATAAACCGTTCAGCTCAACTGGCGAGCTAAGGAAGACAGCTTGTTCCTGAAATATTCAGTATGTAATTACATGAACGCATATTATATATAGTATGTGTTGTATCCGGGATGACCCAGACCCAACCCTGGTCGTGTTCTCATATGCCCTGTACCCACCCCGTTACCCTGTTGGGAAAAAGAGAACCCAAATCCGTGTCCTCTTCATCAAGGTTCCAGTCGAGACCGGGTGCAGGTATACTCATCCCTGACCCATCCGTTGCCATCCCTATTAACAAGTCAGTTTAGGAGGACATGAATACAGGTACCTTTTTGGGTCATGTATCGTTTTTTTGTGTCACATCCAACAATTTCATGCTTGTATGTCATTTCATTCTGTTTGTGTCGGAAAAGATTAACCCAAAGCACAGGTGATCTCTTCCGTGTCACTTTGGGTGGCCGGAAACACAAATGTTTTTGCTCACATTTGTCTCGGGTTTAACCTTCTGTCTACATCTTTCATCTTTTCTTCTAATTATTTTTTGAATAATTTTGTTATTTCGTGTTCTTGACATCTCTCACAAGTTATAAGCGGTCCAGCTTTCCATATTGAAAAGTCCGGTCTTGTTCTCAAACAAGGAAGAGAAAACTCCGTTCCTCTGTTCTTCGGTTTTCAAACTTCGACCGAATCCGACTTTTCTTCTTCCGATAATGGATGTGAAAGCGATTTACCAGCTACCAGTTTAGATACTTCTTCCACCAACACCATTGAGAAAAACCACGTAGACTTTGCCCTCAATTAAGATGGCATGAGCTCGTGGAAACACGATCACAAGAAGTTGCAGGTAAGGAGTATAAAAAACTAGATAATAAAAATATTAAACAAAAAAATCAAAAAGATTTTTTAAAAAAAGATTTATGTTGAGTTAACTATTAACATGACACGAGAGTGAGCACTATTAAAATAAAAAATCTAATGTACCCGACCCATTTAGTGTGTGAAAAACTTAATTATTATGAATAAATATATATATGAAAAACTAGGAGTTGATAGATATTATTCGTGTGATCGCACGAGCGATGCGAATCTAATCGTCTGTCAACATCGACAAAAGGATCGAGGCTATTTAATGCACACAAATGTATTACATGAAGTATAGATACATGGGATGAGTATTTTAATCACCGCCGTTTGATTGATCGCATGAACGATGATAATGTATAACATATGAAGATATCTAGCAGCTCTCACTCTTATATACATGTGTGCACTTGCGTGTGCAACCACACATGAGTTCATGCATGCGTGTGTCAGTGTGTTGAAACAATCTTGTTTGCATAATGTAAGAAAATATTCAAAAGATAGGGAACAAATCCGTAATATGTTAGGGTGGTAAATCGGGTAGACACAAGGTTGTTGTTCTGGTGAGAAGCAGCTTTATAGGGCTTGCTTTGGGCCGAACCATACCTAAACTGGGGTACCTAAAAGCGACCCGATTTCTGGGTTCCCTTGACCGGGTTCTCAAGTAGTGTCGAAATAGCCACCCCTGAGGCCAATACATTGATCCACACAGTGATCTTGCGTGAAACCAATTTCCTTACCGTCATGGAGCGGCACGAACTTGCAATAACTAGAATCCAAATCACTCGTGGAGGGACACTATCATGAATCCGTAAGCAAACACTTACCAAAACAGACATTTTTCACTAAGTGTAGTCTAATTAATTATATATAAATAGGTAGTTCTAAATACATAATTGTGTATTAACATTTTCACCTTTCGATTTGTATGATGAACAATGGAAATTTAAATTAAAAAGTAAAAATTACATTTACTGTATGATTATCCATTTAGACCTACCGCTCTCTCTTTCTGTTTCTCTTCCTACGGACACACATGCAGCGAGTCGAGCCCCCTACCAATAGCAACTGCGCTAAAGCGCTCCGTCATTGAGCTAACACTCTCAGTGTCATATTTAACATATTATGGGGAATCCACAGACTGAAGATTAGAGGACTGTCAAGAGTTGGTTGAACCAAAGTATTTTGCACTTCCTTGCCGCGAGCAAGGTCTTGAGCCAAAGGCTTGTTAATGGAGAAAACCAGCACGGAGGAAGCCTTACTCCATAGTGTGTTAACCCAGCTCGAACC
Source organism: Brasenia schreberi (assembly GCA_036023115.1). Classification (NCBI taxonomy): domain Eukaryota; kingdom Viridiplantae; phylum Streptophyta; class Magnoliopsida; order Nymphaeales; family Cabombaceae; genus Brasenia; species Brasenia schreberi. Next base: position 9,861,240 of record JAYKKT010000089.1, on the reverse strand, counting down.
GAATAATGGAATACTGCCGTGTTTCGGTTGATTTACTTGAAACGACGGTCTACAGTGGAACTAGGATTGTGGAGGGACAGGATGATCTACTTCTTGTCGAAAGAAGGAATAGATTGGAATGTATACACGGTTGCCCGCATACCGCTTTCTCATGGAAGATTTCTCTGTTTTGTTTTCTGATGTTTTTTAGAGAGTTATCATAACTTCATCTTTCCGGTTTTCTCGTTTGGGCTTTTCGTTATAAGTTTTTTTCGTCTTTTATAACGTATATGTTTAATCTTGCATACGTTTTAAATATATAACATTTTTTTCTCATATTTACAACCAACAATGGTCATATAAAACGTTACACAGGATTAGTTGAAGAAGGGCAAAAATGAGAAGCAAAATAACAAAAATGAGAAGTAAAATAAAACATATACGTTCTCCTACTTCATATCCCTTTCCACACTCTTTATTCATTGCAATAAGCATTCTAGAATCGTACCTAGCCTTCCTTTTATGTCCACCTTACTGTCTTTGGAAACCCGTCATTGATTGATCCTTTTAAAGACTGTATTTGAGCCCAGCAATATTTATATCCATACAAGTATATATATATATATATATATATATATATATATATATATATATATATATATATATATATATATAATAGTTTAGTTCAGATCTACTACTGGAACCAAACTGTTAGGTTTTATTCTTACTAGAACTGAACTGAATCGAACCGCTGATTTGGTTTGCTTCTGGCAGTTCCATGAGCACTCCTAAGTACAGTAAACGCTTACTCAATCACGTTTACTTACGCATGGCTTAATTTCCAATGTTTTTAACCAAGCTTTTAATTGGGGATTTTCGTGTTAACAAAAGGTTCTCGTGTCCCTCCTATGTTATGAATAATATAGCCAACCCTATACGCAACATCGTTGCATACTATAGGCGGATAATTTCGTGTTGAAAATAGGTCACCTGAATGCAATATGATTTTCTTCGATTGTTTCAGTGAACATGAAGGTGACCCTTTAGATTGTATTTGGATTAGGGTTTTAATGTCGTTTATTATATTAGCAGTACTTTCTGTTTTGTTTCTTGTCGTTCTGTATTCGTGTTAAACTAGTTAAATACAAGCTAATTCATTTTTGGTGGCAAATTGGGTTAATGGGTCAGATCTGGGTTGGGTCACCTGAGGTCCAGGTTAAAACAGGTGTTGTCCGAGACCCAACTCAATTTTTCGTTTTGGTTACAAAGGGAGGCCGAATCCTAATAAAAGAACGTGCACCTGCATGGAACCGGACTTCTCACCTGCAATCCCTGCCAATTGAGCTAATGTTTTGGGTGTGACCCAACTCTGCTTTTATGGCTCCATTTTGAAGACCTGGACACGATTTGGTAGAGTTTAGGTTCAAAATATTCATTTACAATTGTATGTTTATACTACATAGTAGTTGGATCTTGATTACTCATTTTCGATCATTGTTTTGTGTGTAATAATAATATTTTTTTAAATCCTTAATTTTTTTAAAATTACTCTTATATCACTCTAAAGCAATGTGTGAAGATGAGTAACATCTCACAAGCATGCATGATTCGGTTTTTCATATTCTGTATATATCAAATATATTAATAATAATGTAGTAATTCACATATTTGTATACACACTATATGGAGAATATACGCATTTTGTTAGACATCAATGTCACATTAATATATACATTACAGGTGGTTCTGGGTCAACTTGGATCTGACCCGATTTATCACGGACCTGACCTGAAGTGTCTAACCCAGGACCCTAACATATTTTTCGTGTCAGATCGGGTCAGGTCTACAGTTGCCAGCCGGCCTAAGCCGTAACTTCCACCACCTTCTTCGTCCTCGTTTTCGTGTCGTCCGTTTTATTGTCAGCCTTATTAAATATTAAAATATTAACTGTTAATCTGTTTTCTTATTAATAGAAAAGAAAGACGTTTTTGAAAACCAGTTAGACGCAAGCTCTCATTGACAGCGGACAGAAGGAAATAAAAGGATCCGTTGAATGCCAGGAAAGAGGAGACGTTTGTTGATCGTTGTCTTCCCCAAATTCTCTTCTCTTTCTTAGCGAAGGATTCCTCTTGCATTAACTGATCACGGTTTCCGGATTTAAGGAAGTGCAGATTGAGCCTTGGATTCGTTCAACAGTTTTGAATTTCTCCTCTCGGATTTCTACAATCGGAGAGGCGAAGGGAGATGGCGTACAGAGCCGACGATGATTATGATTACTTGTTCAAGGTTGTTTTGATCGGAGATTCCGGCGTCGGAAAATCGAATCTCCTATCCAGATTCACGAAGAACGAGTTCAGTCTCGAGTCGAAATCGACGATCGGCGTTGAGTTCGCGACGAGGAATATCCGTGTAGACGATAAGGTCGTCAAGGCGCAGATTTGGGACACTGCCGGCCAAGAACGGTTAGCATTCCGATTGCTTCTTCCTATTTCCCCCGTCATTTCTCATTTTCGTTTATGTCTTTGGTGCTTTGAATTGATAGATCTGGTTAAAGTTAGGATGCTTCATTTATTGTTTTGCATATGACGATTCCCGTTTTCGTGATGGATTTTGGGGATCTTCTTGGTGTTACCTCTTTTGTTTAGGTTTTTGCTGACCTTTAATGAAAAATATCAAATAATCCCCAAATATTTCGTTTCCGTATAGTTTCGTACGTTCCAGATTCAGACGATTGATATATTTTGACTACGAGGAATCTATGGAGTTGAGCGACTAAAAAATTTCTACTAGGACGCTGATTAGCTTTTGCTGCATGGTATCATACTAAGTCAACCATTCAAGGAGGATATCTTTCGTAGAGAATCATTATTAGACTCGTGAGACCTGGAGATTATAGCGGAGTTATTTGGAGAAGATAGCTGTCGGCATGGGACAAAGTACAAAAGTTTGATAGGTTTGAAAAGACTTCAGCTATTATTTATGTTACGTGTGTTGGCATATATTACTTTAATAGACAGAAAGAATGGATCATCCGCTATGGCAAGTTGGTCGTAGGGGTGTATGGTTGTGGCGTTGTTCTAGATGATTTGATTTAATTGAAATCACCCCTGTGGCAAGTTGGTCACCATGCGTTGTGCCATTATGTTAGATGATTCGATTCAATTGAAAACTACGTGGCTTGTTATGTACCTTAGGGAAAGAAATGGGTAGCCGTAGCCATGATTTCTGTAGGCACTAGTCGTGTAGTACAAATAGTTGCTCGGGTAAGTGGCTGCAAGAAGCAATGCATGAGGCAGTATATTTTTTCACGAGATGTCATGCGTGTAAGAAATGATTACATGTGATGGTTCTAACGTGTGATGTCATCAAATATTACTCTTCGTTTTTTAGCCAAGAGCCCTTGAAGTTGTGTGTAGGTTTTACAAAAGGGAACTACATTTTCTCTTGCCACGAGGAGAACTTTTGCGGAGAAGGTTGACTTTATATTGGAGAAGTCCTTTCATTTCTAGGAGTGTTGCAAAGTTTCAGAGGATCACATTATTTAATCTTTCCGCAGGCTTATTAAGATTCTCGTAACTATTGTGCATCCTAGGCCTCTCGAGTTTGTGGTGGGAGAGTTCTTTCTGTGCTGCTTACCACGCACTGCTGAATGAGGTTGTGCAAATTCATATCTATGCTGTGAATAACTTTTACCGAGGTTTGACTCCTGCACAGGGAAAGGATGAGGCTCTTTGAATTTTAATTCACATGAAATGTATTAGTGATATGAACCCAATCATCATGAAGTAACACCGGAAAGAAATCTACTCTACCTTGTTATCATCTTTAAAAGGAAAACATGAAATGGTGTGGATTACAACCATATCTGAGTTTCTATTAACAACAAATAAAGTGCTATACCTGTGATTGGGATCTTGGTATGGGGGCCCAAATAAACAGATGAACTTGTGCAGTTAGTAGAAGTTAGAAGGCATATGTGGTGCTTGTGTAGTTTCGTATCTATACACTGGGAATGTGACTTTCACCAGATAATGATACGGCAACAGTATTCAGTCATCAACTTGGATGACGCTTAATGAATTGCCTATAACAAGAAGGAGGTTTGTGTTAGGCTTTCGACAACCCGTGTAAAACTTTGTCGGATTTTTATACCATGAATTACACAAATTATGAGCATTGCGTTGAGGCATTCCCTCTTAGCGATGCGCTGCAAAGCACGAATGCAGTGAAAAATAAGCAAGGGCCATTACATTTTTTATCAAGCCATATCTTAAAGCCTTTGCTAAAATTATGGTACGTGCAAGCGAACTATGGAGAGAAACATTAGAAAGTAAAGGCTTCCAACTTAGTAGAACAAAGACAAAATATATAGAACGTAAATTTGATCATTTGGTTACTTCAGAGGACGTAGAAATTAAAATTGGCAAACATTGCATCCCCAAAAAGAAAGTTTTAAATACCTAGGGTCAATTTTTCAGAGTAATGGAAGAATTAATGGAGATGTTACACATAGAATTAATGTTGGTTGGTTAAAATGGAGAGGAGCATCTGATATTCTTTGTGATAATACCATTAAAGTTAAAAGGTAAATATTATAGATCAATAATTAGACCTGTCGTGTTTTATGGTTTTGTGTGTTGGGCAGTTAATCGTCAACATGTACAAAAGATGTCAGTGACAGAAATGAAGATGTTGAGATAGATGAGTGATCATACAAGAAAAGACCATATGCATAATGAGGTTATTAGAAACAAACTAGGAGTGACACCAATAGAAGATAAAATGAGAGAATATTGTTTAAGATTGTTTAGACATATAGAAAGAAGGTCAAAAGAACTTGTAAGAAGGTATGAAAAACTAGATTTTGAAAGTATTAAAAGAGGTAGAGGATGACCACAAAAGTGTTGGAAGGAAAAAATAAAGAGTGATCTAGCTTATTGTGAGTTAACCGCTAACATGGCACATGATAGGGCTCTTTGGAAACAAAGAATTCATGTAGCCCGACCCCATATAGTATGGGAAAAGGCTTAGTTGTTGTTGTATCACTTCCTCCTCATTACAATTAATTAAAACGTTCACTCTTTTTTTGGCCCCTTCTCAAGATGGGATTTACCATTACCTAGTCAGGTAGGAGCATTTCATAAGTACTTTGAGGACCATGGTCAATCATTACCTGCATTTATGGGAAACATAATGCATGATCACAAGCTTGTGGCTGGAATTTTTCCTGGTAGTGAAAATGAATTACAAATAATTACACATGCACATGGAATCAAGTTATGATTGTGACTTTTGGATGTTGCCGTTCTCCAGAAGAATAAAGATCGTCTATGAGCCAATTAAGTGCAGGATGGCTTGTTTGGTTGAGTTATGCTTGTTGGGGTGAAACCAGGTATGAAGAGATAATTGAAATTGCTCTTCCCGGACATAATGAACTGAATGATGCATTAGGAGGTTGGTTTTTTCTGCTTATAGAATGGAACAAGTCGGTTATCACTTATGAAGAGAGAGCTGGAATAACTCTTGTGATCGGCATGCTCGCATCAAAGCCTTGTCCACCACACGCCTTCACATAAGTATCTATGGAAGAGTATTATAAGAAAAGGGTATCTATGGAAGAGATGTTTTTCCCAAGTGGTTATGGCAGGTAAACCCAGAACTCTCTATTGATCTAATCATGCTGATTTATTAGGGATTGTGGTATGGAAGGTTAGAGGTGGTTTTAAGCGGTATATATCTTGATATGAACTTGCTGTGCCCTTGAAGATTTGTGTGGTGCCGTTGAATTGGCGAAGACTTCTAAAGGAAAGTAAAGATGTAACCAAGCAAGCCAATGTATAAAATGTGCGGGATTCGTTTTCCTTTAGTAAATTTGCTCATTAACTTTGGCTAATTGTTCGGTTTTGGAATCTTGTTGCATACTCTGTTCTAGTGTATTAAAGCCTAGACTATAACTTTTACGTACTTGACAGTGTATGAGCAAGGGCGCCTTTAGAATTGGCATATAGAATAAAAGCTTCTTCCCCAAATTGGGGAAGATATGTCTAGGAACAAGTCTGACATGATAAATCCATGTCCTGACCCAGCACGTAGCATTCTGAACAAGTCTGAGCCATACCCTAATTGTTCTGCATAACTTTTTCCATCTTGACCGATGGTCCGATGTATCTTGACTATATATGCTGAATATAACAAAAGAGAAGGATATGACTTGGCCTGTGTCAACTCAGGTTCGCCCTTTGCAGTCACATCATAACCAGTTCTTTTATTGAAGTATTAGAAAACTGAATGGTACATACAATATCGGAGACTATTTTTTGCCTGGCAGAATCCCCTTGCTTTCTGGTAAAGGCATTCATTGTTGAAGCCTGTTGTTCCTAACATGATGATTTGGGAAGTCTCTGGGTTGTTTCTCATTTCATGTTGCTGCCCTTGTAGCACTTCTTTTCTAGGTTTTGTGTCACTCTCCTTTTGTCTTTCTCCTTTATTACTGTAAGTATCTGAAAAATATTGCTGATACTAAGACTTTGAATTTCAAGCAACATTGCCACCTTTCTTTCATTGTTTGGTTCTTGCCAACTTAAGTAGTCGTTTTCTTTTTTGGTTACAATGGGAGGCCGAAACCTTAACACGAACATGCATTCCCTGCGAACCCTGCCAGTTGATCTAACGCTCAGTGTCCAAGCATTTAAGTAGTTATATTGAAAAGAAACCCTTTAATTAGTTTTCTTTTCCAGCTCTGACTTCCCACCATATCTAATTGTTCGTTAGATCTGAAATGCATCAGCTTAGTGTCATTGCCAGTTCAACCTTTCGACTTTTGTGATATAATCTTGATGACTGAGTTGTCTTTTTTCTTTTCTTCCAAAAGATACCGCGCTATTACCAGTGCATACTATCGAGGGGCTGTTGGTGCACTGCTTGTTTATGACGTCTCTCGCCATGTTACATTTGAGAATGTGGAGAGATGGTTGAAGGAGCTCAGGGATCACACAGATGCCAATATCGTGGTCATGCTCGTCGGCAACAAAGCCGACCTTCGTCACCTACGGGCTGTCACAACGGAGGATGCAAAAGCATTTGCGGAACGAGAGAGCGCATTCTTCATGGAAACCTCAGCTTTAGAATCCATGAATGTGGAGAATGCTTTTACAGAAGTGCTCTCTCAGATATATCGCGTGGTTAGCAAAAAAGCTCTGGACATCGGAGACGACCCGGCGGCATTGCCGAAGGGACAGACGATTGATATGGGCAATAAGGATGATGTATCTGCTGTGAAGAAAGTTGGATGCTGCTCTGCTTAAAACCTGGCCCTAAGAATCTTGAAGTGATTTTAACCTGTTTTTATTTATTTATTTTGTCTAGTGTGCTAATTGAATTCGTTAGTTTGTCCATGAATATTTTTAGGTGTGTTCTTGCCATTTTTTTTCAATTCATTTTCTTTCATCCTTTTGTTGTGGTATTTGATTTAAGTGTTGATTTGCTAACTTGATTTGTTGCATACTTCGGTATCATTCTTTCTTGTGTGGAGTTCTTTACACACACGCGGGCGCATGTGTGTTTGTATATCCAGGATCCTAATAGGACTCTTGTTTTCTGCCTTTTGGTTAAAACATGATCATGTTGGGATAAATGCTTACATGACTTCCTCTTCGGATTTCGGTTTGGTTTTTGGAAGCTAGGTTTGGACATACACCAAAAAGAAGTTGAATTTTTTCCTTCGTGGGTAAGGGTGCAATTGCGACACAAAGTTGGTTTGGGTACTATGCCGGGTAGAGGTACACCGATATTTGACCCATTTCGTTGCTACCAGTAATTTCATACTTGTGCCCTGTGGCCATGGGGCAAGCATGGAAGAGAGGCGGGTGATCTTCTAGGGTATGGGTACGAGGCCGGTTTGGGTATACCCATCTCCGAGACACTCAATTACAACCCTTCTACATAGACATGGTCAATTCTGGGTTCTGTGTTAAGGGATGTTGGAAAAAATATATAAAACTTAACTACAGACGGTTTGAAACCAACTCGGTTCAATTGGTTCTGGTATCGGTAGATCGGTTTCGATCTGGTCATGTTTCTGGCCACAGGAAAAGCATGAAGAGGAAGGGTTACTCTTCCAGGTTATGCTGGCTTAGATTGTCGACGTGTGCTATCAAAGAAAAGCTTCACTATGCGATGTGGGCTAACTCACTATTAGGCATAGCAGGCTTTTGGTTCTTCCTAACGAGTGAACAATTTGTTAGTGACTTCTTACTTTAGAGCGACTAAAGAAGGATTGCTAGTGATGTAAATCTATGAATGATCTTTGGGAGTGGTTGCCGATAACGGAACCCATCAATTTTTTGAGGTCGTTTATTTTAGATTTTTTATAATGATAAAATGAGAAAAAATTGTTTAAGATGATTTAAACATGTAGAAAGAATATTAAAGGAAGTTTTAATAAGAAGATACGAGAAACTAGGTTGTTAATATGCTAAAAGAAGAAGAAGACCATAGAAGTGTTGAAAGAAAATAATAAAGAATGATTTAGTTTATATTGAATTAAATATTAACATGACACATGATCAACTTTATGGGAACAAAGAATCAATGTAACCGACCCATCTAATATATGAAAAAGGATTAGTTGTTGTTGTTATAATAGGAAGTCAAATCTTAACATATACCACATATGCATCCTACAGAAATTGAACTCATCGCCTGCAGCATGGGTGTTATAGAGCCTGCCAGATGAGCTAATGCAAAAGCTCTGTGTGCCATTGATCTAATTGTGCATAGTTACTCATATCAATGCATGTGCATATAGAGAACTCAAAGCACTTCCACTGGGAAGTTGAGCAGTGCCTTAGAACCACGCATCTGAAATGCAACCGTCATATGCCAAGGCAGCCTCCTCAGCAGTGTCAAACGTACCCAGCCACATGCGCGAAACCGGGCGCGATGAGTCCCGGATCTCAGCTGCAAACTTGCCCCATGGCCGCCGCCGCACACCCCGATAGTGCTTCTGGCTCGAACCCTCACCTTGGGGAGAATTACTTGCATGCTGCTTGCTGCCAGCCTTCTCTAGAGACCAGCCACTGGTCTTGGCCTGGTTCAACACTTCAAACAGGATCATGTCTCCAGAGTCATTCTCATCAAGGGGGAGCTCTGCTTGCAACTTGGTGTTCAATGCACTGGCATGAGGTAACATTGTTATAGCACCATTCTTCCTTCTTCTTCTTCGTCTATGATTTCGCTGTTTGACGAGTGTCAAGCTCGCGATAACCCCAAATCGCTGTTAGACCTTTTATTTCAGCTGATCGCGGAAATTTTCTTATTGGGTTCGGCTTGCGTGTCCAGTGCTTACTTAAGAAGTTCCTTCCCCTCAAAGACAATCACCTTACCTCTAGATGGTCATCGTTGCGAGTTCAATGCAGGAGATGTGCAAACCTGATATGACTCTACCTAACCCAAGATTGATGGCACCAAAAGCTTGCCTCCCAACTCAAGCTCAGGGTTTCTCAACTAAAGATTGCTATTTGGTGTGAAACCAATGGTTATATACGGAATTTTGGGAGGGATGATCAATAAAAAGACAAGCAATAAGGAGAAAGGAAGCTGCTTGGAAGCAGAGTCTAAATTCTTGAAGAGAAAGGGTCTTATATGACGTTGTGTTGGTGATTTCATAAGTGACATCAGTGGCAGATCAACAATGAGCCAAGGTGGGGGGGCCCCACCTTGCTCAAAATAGGATTTTTGTCAAGTATAGTCCACGGTTGAGTCCATGGATAGATCCCAGAGTACAACGTGGACTATGGCTCCACCTTGGTAAACTTTCCATACAAAACTTGGAAAATTAGGAAAACTAAAGCATGGCTGAATGCAGGGGCTATTGTGTAGAGCCCACGGTTTTTTGCTCCGGCACCGGAAATATTGTGTAGAGCCCACGGTTATTTGCTCCCGCACCGGAAATTGCGGTCTTGATTAAACGTATTAACATCAAAGATGCTGTCAAACGCATTCTTGAAGAAGAAGAAAGGTTTGTGGTCGATCCAGAGGGAAAGAATATCAATCGTTTATGTGGTCAGGAGTTTTTGATCATGTTAAGTTCGTCATATCTCTAGTTTGGGGCTTGCTACTAGTAAACTTCACAAGGGTGTCATGAGTTTGAAATGGGATACGTGTTTCTGTTTATATTGTTAGAAGACAGATAGTTCAGTGGGTGGATATTGGATGAGCAACCTGCCAAGCGGCATAATGTCTCGCTAAAGAGAATAGTGTAACTTTCATGATATTGTTCACACACTAGACACACACACAGAGGAACTGGGATATGCGCACTGGGTTTTGCAATTGTACGCACGTCGCTACCTTCGCCATTCTACTACCACTTTTATGACACCTACGAGAGACAGAGGAACTGTGATATGCCCAGTGAGTTCTGCAGTTGTACGCACATCGCCACCTTTGTAATTATATATATATACATATATGAAAATCAAGAGTTGCTAAACAATAAACTCTATCAAAGGATTTATGTCATAAAATTGCTCATCAAGATCAATATGATTCATGCCATTGTGCATTAAATGCAATGCCCCGATGGATACCTTGATTACCAATGATAATGATGATGATAAAGTAATATCTAGCATGGGAGGAGGGTGTCTAACAACTCTCACCGTCTCTCTCTCTCTCTCTCACTCTATATATATATATATATATATATATATATATATATATATATATATATATATATATATATATATATATATATATATATATATATATATATATGTATGTATGTGTGTGTGTGTCTACTTGAAAGTAGTTGTGATGGGTTCAAATTGGTTGAGGGTGTAGAAGATGATTTGAGTGGTGAAAGGTATTCATACACATGAAGCTGATAAGCGCAATAAAGAAAAGAATTTGAAAGTTGCCTTTTTAAAAAGAAAATTAAAAAGTATAACTTTTACTTTTTTTTTACTTTTTCATCGATCTCTTGGATGAAAGGGTTCGAATGATGTGTTATATGATAACAACTCTCATTCTCTCCGAGAGACGGATGAGTTTGTTGCAACTTGGTCTATCCTTTAAAATCTCTCCTTTAAAACTAAATAGTAGACATGTGAATTAAGTATACTTATAAAAGGTATATGTGTGCTTTTTGCCTCTAAACTCAACCATACAGCGAATTTTTCAAAGATACATTAAATATACAATATAATCATGATCACTCTCTCTCTCTCTCTCTCTCTCTCTATATATATATATATATATACATATTGTGTGTATGGCTGAAGTCGACTTTCTCACTGGCTGTGATTAGTTCAGTTCAACATTGTAGACAACATCTTAATCAATCTTGTGAGAGCCGTAATAGGCACTTATGTTGCACCAAAAAGAAAACGGAAAACAGACATGAGACATAGGTAACCACAAATCTCAAAAATTTACAAAATGGGAAAACTGTACTATGTAAAAAGTATATGCAACTACTAAATATAAGTATATATAATATGTGCATAAGAAATTGTGATTTGTTAGCCTTTCATGCCATACTCTCCTAGATGATCATTGTCATTTGTATGATCACACGAACAATACATATCGAGCCACCTATGAACATGGATACAAGGATTGATGTTATTTAATAAACATAAGTGGATTAAATATAATGTGAGGTAAATGACTTTATGACTATCATTGAATTGGTCGCACAAACTATGATTATAATAAAGTAATGTGTAGCATGAGAGGTTGTTCTCACTTTCTTGTATATATACCTATAAGTATATATAGTATATTTGTAAAGAAAAAATAGATGCATTGTGCAAAACATATATGAATATATTTTATGTAAATATATAAGTATATAAGAAATGTTATAAGTATAGATAAGTACTTGTTAAGAAAAACAAATAAACAACAATAAGTTAAATCAAACAAGGCACCTAGAGTACATATAATAAGCACCATATCGAACCACACACGCTAAAACCGTCATACATGTCTTTTAAGTGACATTCTACATAAACGTTTAAAGTGAAGCCGAAACATTTTGATGGCTAATCCTGTTTCGGTATCTTTCCGAATGGAGAACGTCGACGTTTTCGTGCAACCTTGAAAGGCGCATTGCTTAGACCATAGGGAGATCAAACAATCTCATATGTTCGGTTTAGCCTTTATTTTTTGTATAATATGCAACTTTCAATTATTTTGAACCCTATCAAGTATGAATACATTACTTTTTTCAGTTTTATTATAGTCCTTCGATTAGAGAGGGTTATGTTTAGGGATGTTAATGGAGAAGGGCTCTCCCGCTCCGTGAATCCGATCTTGACTTTTTTTGATTCATTATACAAAGTTTAGATTTAACTCTGCCCATGTAAGGGATCACCCTTGCATTGCGGGTCCCAAGCCTGGATAAAGGAGGAGGGTTGTGTTAGGCTTCTGACAACTAGCGTAAAACTTCGTCGAATTTTTATATCATGGATTACAAAAATTATGAGCATTGCTTTGGGGCGTCCCCGCCTAGCGACGTGCTGTAGAGCCCGAATGCAGTAAGAAGTAAGCAAGGGCCACTACATTTTCGCCCGGATATAGTGAATCAATCAATTGAAGAGAGGATTCCCACATCATGGTCGGGTGTGGGTAAAGAAGTTAGTCCCGCTACATTGCCACCCGAATATAGTGAACAAATTCAAGAGAGAGTCTTCGCATTTTCAATATAACAGATGAGGGGGGTAAGAAAGCTAGTTCTAGATAATAAGATTCATATTGGTTCTTGGAATATCGAAACATTGTTCGGTAAGCTAATGCAGGTGGTAGATACTATGATTCAGAGAAAGATTCATATTATAAGTTTACAAGAGACAAAATAAGTTAGAGAAAAAGTAAATGATATAGAGGATACAAGTTTTAAATTATGGTAGTAAGGTAAGGAAAATGCTCCAAATGGACTTGGTATTATCATAAATAAAGATTTAAAGGATAGTGTAGTAGACATACAGCGATATGGTGACCGAATCATGATGTTGAAATTAGTGTTAGGAGAAAAGGTTTTGAATATAGTTTATACTTATGCACCCCAAGTAGGACTAGAAGATAGTATAAAAACAACTTTTTGGGAAGAGTTAGATAAGGTGATTCAAAAGATTCCACAAATGGAGATGATTTGTTTAGGAGGAGACTTAAATGAACATGTCGGTAAAGAAGCATTAGAATATCAAGGTATTCATGAAAACTTTGGTTTTGGGGATATAAATAAGGAAGGTAGGGAGATTTTAAATTTTGCTATGGCATTTGATCTCTTTATAATCAATACAATCTTCAAAAAACAAGATTAACATTTAATTACTTATAAGAGTGGCTTATGACAAACACAAATTATTACTTTACTTGTAAAGATTGTAAAGTAATTCCAAGAAAAAGCTTAACCACCCAACATCAACTTTTAATTATGGATTTACAAATAAAAAAATGGACAAAGAAGAAAATAGTGCATTGAGATATTTAAACTAAATGATGGAACCTCAAAAGCGAGAAAGAAGATATATTTAAATAGAAAGTCCTTCGAGGAGATTTTAAAATTATGTTGGTACACCTTGTGATATGTGAAATAATATAATTATACATATTAGGAAAGTAGCGAAAAATGTGTTAGGTGAATCTAAGGGAAGTGTACCGGCACAAAAATAAACTTGGTGATAAAGTGAAGTAGTGCAAAATAAAATCAAGGCAAAGAGGGGATGTTACAAATTACATTATGCTAAGAAAACTAGTGAAACTTTAGAGGCTTATAAGAAAGCAAAGAAGGAAGTGGAAAAAACCATGAGTGAAGCAAAAAATAAAATTTGAGAGGATTTATATAAAAAACTCAACTGAAAAGAGGGTGAAACAAGTATTTTTACGATAGCTAGGGCTAGAGATAAGAAAACTATGGATCTTAATTCTGTTAGATGCACAAAAAAGGAGGATGAGAAATTCTAGTGACAAACGATGATATAAGAAATAGATGGAAAATTCATTTTTATAAACTTTTTAATTAAAATGAAAATGTTAATATTAACTTAGGAGAGTTGGTTAAAACCACAATTTATACCGACGTATTCAAAAGAATGAAGTCAAAGAGACTATTAAACAAATGAAAGGTGGTAAATCGGTATGACCAGATAATATTATTATAGAAGTTTGTAAAATTTTAGGAGAAACATGAATCACTTCGCTCACAAGACTATTTAATGAAATATGGAGAAACCGAAAGATGCTCGAGGAATGAAGAGCGAGTACACTTATACCCATATACATAAATAAGGGAGACATTCAAAATTGTGCGAATTATCGAGGTATCAAGTTAACGAGCCATACTATGAAATTGTGGGAAAGAATTATCGAACGTAGGTTAAGACAAATATCAAGTACAACAGAGAACCAATTTGGATTCATGCCAGGCACATCAACTATTGAAGCGATTCACCTTTTGATATGTCTTATGGAACATTTTAGAGCAAAAAAGAAAGACCTTTACATGATATTTATTGATCTAGAAAAATCTTATGATAGAGTACCGAGGGAGGTTCTTTGGAGAACTTTGGAAAAAAGAGGTATCCCATTAACATATATTAACCTTATAAGAGACATGTATGATGGTGCAAAAACAAGTGCGAGGACTCACGAAGGAATGACAAACTTCTTTGAAGTTAATATTGGGTTACATCAAGGATCAACTTTAAGTCCATACTTATTTATAATGGTGATGGATGAGTTAATAAAACATATTCAAGACGAAGTACCTTGGTGTATGTTATTTGCAGATGACATTGTATTAGTGGAGGAGTCTAAGGAAAAAGTTAATAGAAAATTGGAACTATGGAGAGAAACATTAGAAAGCAAAGGCCTCCGACTTAGTAGAACAAAGCCAGAATATATGGAATGTAAGTTTGATCATTTGGCTACTTTAGAGGACATAGAAATTAAAATTGGCACACATTGCATTCCCCAAAAGGAAAGTTTTAAATACCTAGTGTCAATTTTTCAAAGTGATAGAAAGAATTGATGGAGATGTTACACATAGAATTAATGCTGGTTGGTTAAAATGGAGAGGAGCATCAGGTATTCTTTGTGATAAGAAGATACCATTAAAGTTAAAAGGTAAATATTATAGAGCAGCAATTACACCTGTCATGTTTTATGGTTCAGAGTGTTGGGTAGTTAATAATCAACATGTACAAAAGATATCTGTGACAAAAATAAAGATGTTGAGATGAATGATTGGTCATAAAAGAAAAGATTGTATACATAATGAGGTTATTAAAAACAAATTAGGAATGACACAAATAGGGCATAAAATGAGAGAATATAGTTTAAGATAGTTTGGACATATGCAAAGAAATAAAAAAAAAACTTTTAATAAGGTATGAAAAATTAAATTTGGAAAGTATTAAAAGAGGTAGAGGAAGACTACAAAAGTATTGGAAAAAAACAATAAAGAATGATCTATCTTATTGTGAGTTAACTGCTAACATGACACATGTTAAGGCTTTGTGGAAACAAAGAATCCATGTAGCCGATCCTGTCTAATATTGGAAATGGCTTAGGTTTTGTTGTTAAACAAAGTTTAGGTTCATATCAATAAAAAAATATTACTTCTTTTTTGAATTTGTAAATTCATCAACATTACTTACACTTCTTTCGTGATAGTAATCGCTGAGGACTCATGAGATCCTAATTATTTTCAAAACGGTGATCGAGCTGAGTTCAATCTCGCTCCGATTACAGTTCGTAACTGGGAGAGGTTCAAGCCCGTTAAATCGAGAGAGAGGGGCAGAGGGAGAGTAACCGGATCATATAGGAAGCGTCAAATCCGATCCATTTCACGGACCAACTGCGAGAAATTTGCACACCAAAAGGTTGTGGGTCGTAGCCGAGTGCAGAGAGAGAGAGAGTTGGTGCGATTTCTCCGTTGCGATGGCGGCGGGGTTTCTGCTGCGCTCGCTATGGCGCGGGACCCGTTGCAGGGCGACGGCCACAGTCTCCCCGCCTGCTCGGCCGTGGTTCGTGGGTCGTAGCTTCGCGTCGGTCGCTGCGGCGGCTTCAACAACTGTTGGGTCGGAGAGCTCCGGCTTGGACCCCGGGCTCATCAGGAACGTGGCGGTGATCGCACACGTCGATCACGGGAAGACGACCTTGATGGACAGACTCCTCCGGCAGTGCGGCGCCGATATCCCGCACGAGCGCGCGCTCGATTCTATCTCCCTCGAGCGCGAGCGTGGCATCACCATAGCTTCCAAGGTGTCTGGAACATCTCTCTCTCTCTCTCTCTCTTCATTTTTCTATTTAGTTCTGCAATAAGTTTCATGAAGAAGGGAACGACGGTGAGGAAATGTGACTCTTTTGTTGCTTTTAAAAGTTGAAGGTATAGTTGGCTTTTTGCCTGAACCTATCGGGAGTGAACTTGGTAGATGGATGCATGCTGTTGATTGTGTGAAACTTGGCACCGGATACTCTCTTCCACCTCCTCCTTTTTCAGGGCATCATCTTCTCTTCGTCTTCTTTTATAATTTGAGTACGAAGTCACTGGTGGTTTAGGAGGATGTGCTTCTGTTGCTTTTCAGTGTCAAACGTGGAGTTCCTTTTAGCTTAAATTGATCCGGGGTGAACTTGGCGTGTAAATGCTCTCTATTGGTAACTTGGGACCAGGATGGATTTATTTTCCAAAATTCTTATTTTTAAAGTTTGAACTGTTAATGTGAATCACTATGCTTTTCGTTTTCTTGGTCATGGTGTTTTTTCTAATATTGATTGGTCATTGCTTCAAACTTGCAGGTTACTTCGATATCATGGAGTGGAAATGAGCTGAACATGGTTGACACACCAGGTCATGCGGACTTTGGCGGGGAAGTATGTAACTTACCCAAATAAATAGCTCAGTACATATCAGCGTGTTATTAAAGAATCTATGGTCTACTTGTGTTTAACAGAATCTGTGTAACTAAGAACAATGATTTTTGTACGGTGAAGTTATTTTTTATCATAAATGCCAGGTTGAGCGTGTAGTTGGCATGGTTGAAGGAGCAATATTGGTAGTAGATGCTGGTGAAGGACCGCTTGCACAAACGAAGTTTGTTTTAGCAAAGGCTTTAAGATATGGATTGCGCCCAATTCTTCTCTTGAACAAAGTGGATAGGCCCGCAGGTATGAAGTTCATGTAACGCAGTATTGTCTAACAAACATGCTTACCCCAGCATTGCAAATAAACCTTACGATTTTCTGTCTGCAGTTTCACTGGAATTGCCATTTTCCCTAGTACTTCAATCATGTCTTTAGATTGATTTACGTTTCTTCTAATCAAGAAATACTTCCTTTTGTACCTGTTTTGATACACCTCCATTTCCGTGAAAAACTAAAGGGTAAAATTTTCCAAGTTTCCTTTGAACGTCAAAACCTAGCAGGTTAGTCATGCATATGGTAGCTTCTGGAAGAAAAAAAGTCATATTTTCTTTAATAATACCATTTTAGAACAGTACTGCTTCACACTATTTCAAGTTGTACGTGTTGGGAATGATGTAAAGATGTGAAAACTGCGGTTTTCTTGATCACTTGAGTATGATTAACTTCTGAATGTGAGACTGTTTTGAGTTGCACTATTGTGATCATGGTGGTGTATCCTTTCTGTCTAGGAA
This sequence comes from Brasenia schreberi, assembly GCA_036023115.1. NCBI lineage: Eukaryota > Viridiplantae > Streptophyta > Magnoliopsida > Nymphaeales > Cabombaceae > Brasenia > Brasenia schreberi. Next base: position 9,843,598 of record JAYKKT010000089.1, on the reverse strand, counting down.
AATTATGCTGCTTGAAGCCTTGAATAGTTGTGATAGTTGATTTTCTACCATTTGCTTTTCTTGTGCAGTATCTGAGGAGCGATGTGATGAGGTGGAGAGTTTGGTGTTTGATCTGTTTGCGAACCTTGGTGCCACAGGTATGCTTGCGATTATGATAACCACTAAAAGAATTCAAACTTTTTTCTTAAACTTCATGTGGCTTGTGACAACCATGTTAACTCTCCTTTGTCAGTACAAATTGTTGGATTTCAAGTTCCAGGATTTGACCACTTTTTGCAACTAAAGCACTATGTTCTGGTGCCATATTTCCTATACGTTCATCATGTCAGCATAGCAATTCTGTTATAATCTTGGGTTATAGGCTCAAGGTAACCAACTTAGAAGAAGCATGAATGGTGTCGCTGGCTTGCATTCACAGCCATATCTAAAAGAAATAATAATAAAAATGGCAATATGAAGAATACTTCGAGTTGAAAACATGAGAACGAAACTTGATAAGAAAAAGAAGAGAAAAGAAAAGACATATTTGTCATCCTAAGTCACACAGACACTTCTAAGGGGTGGAGTGTCGACCTCGACACTGGTGCGACACCGACACCGACACCGTGTCGGGTGCGGCATGGCAAAAAAAAAAAATTTTGCAAAAAAAAAAAAATTTGCAAATTTTTTTTTGTTTTGTTGGTAACTCACGGTTAAATGGGTCCGGATAATGAAGATTGATTTGTGTATTATGATGAAATTAGTAGTTGTTTACCATTTATATGTTTTGCTTTAATATAAACTTATAAAGTTGTGTACTTGCTATTGTAGACTTGTAGTTGTATATCATATTAGCTTCAATGATTTTGGGTGCGAACAATTGGTTTCTTATTACTCAATGTGATTGGATTCTTGACTCCATCCTGTATGCCTTTGCACAGAATAATCTTTGTCACCAAACACATTTAAAGACCAAGAACATTACCTGATCAATAGAACAGAAGAGTATGACATCACTAGTGGATCCTAGCACAAATACTAGTATATGTTATATCCTACTAAAGATCTCGAAACTCTTTGAATCCATAACTTCGATATTTTGTAGCTCATAAAATGATTGTAAGTTTCAGATCATTATGTGAGAACTTGCTAATTGATACCTATGTGCACCCAAAATTAGCAAATACTAGTTGTATTATGATTGATTTATTTAGGTTAAATATTATATATAATATATAATATTATATACCCTAGTCGTGTCGCCGTACCCAAAATTTTTGAAATTTGCCGTATCCCGCACCCGCACCCGCACCCGCACCCGTGTGACATAGTTGTCATCTATGGGCAGGTAGGGATCCAGGAGCTACACTTATAGTTGTTGTTAAATAGGCTTCTAACCTGGCTTCATTGGCATTATTCAAGAACTGCAAACAAGGGTCCATGTAATGAATCAAGAAACTCTTTTTAGGCAATCATTTACAAGAATGTTTTAGTAGTAGGGATGTAATGAAGATGATGCTTTAATGTAGCGAACAAGGGTCCATGTAATGAATCAAAAAACTCTTTTTAGGCAATCATTTACAAGAATGTTTTTAGTAGTAGGGAATGTAACGAAGACAACACTTCAATATAGCATTGGAAGATCGATGAATAAATATCACCACAACATGACTATCACAAATCCTTAAAAAAGGCTATAATCATGTTTAAGTGCAACAAAGGCACATCAAAAGTAACAAAAAATCAATCTTATTAATCAACTACAAAAAATATGTTTTAAAGAGTGTACATTGGAGAGTTTATATAGGAAGAAGGGAGAGAAGAGAGAGTGAGAACAACACCCAGCCAACCAACCCCTAGCGACTACCTGGACTAGTCTTTGGAGTATCGCGCCTTGGACCTGTTGGCCTGGCGCCAGGGGCCATTCGGCCAAGAGCATTTGACAGGGCCCGACTGGCCCTGGTGCCCTCAGGTCCTGTCATACAACAACAACAACAACTAAGCCTTTTCCCATACTAGACGGGGTCGGCTACATGGATTCTTTGTTTCCACAGATCCCTATCGTGTGCCATGTTAGCAGTTAACTCCCAATAAGCTAGATCATTCTTTATTGTTTCTTTCCAACACTTTTGTGGTCGTCCTCTACCTCTTTTAATACTTTCCAAATTTAGTTTTTCTAACCTTCTTACAGGTTCTTCTTTTGATCTTCTTTCTATATGTCCAAACCATCTTAAACGATGTTCTCTCATTTTATCCTCTATTGGTGTCACTCCTAATTTGTTGCTAATAACCTCATTATGTATACGGTCTTTTCTTGTATGACCACTCATCCATCTCAACATCTTCATTTCTGTCACATATATCTTTTGTACATGTTGATGATTAACTGCCCAACACTCATAACCATAAAACATGACAGGTGTAATTGCTGCTCTATAATATTTACCTTTTAACTTTAATGGTATCTTCTTATCACAAAGAATACCTGATGCTCCTCTCCATTTTAACCAACAAGGATTAATTCTATGTGTAACATCTCCATCAATTCTTCCATCACTTTGAAAAATTGACCCTAGGTATTTAAAACTTTCCTTTTGGGGAATGCAATGTGTGCCAATTTTAATTTCTATGTCCTCTAAAGTAGCCAAATGATCAAACTTACATTCCATATATTCTGGCTTTGTTCTACTAAGTCGGAGGCCTTTGCTTTCTAATGTTTCTCTCCATAGTTCCAATTTTCTATTAACTTTTTCCTTAGACTCCTCCACTAATACAATGTCATCTGCAAATAACATACACCAAGGTACTTCATCTTGAATATGTTTTATTAACTCATCCATCACCATTATAAATAAGTATGGACTTAAAGTTGATCCTTGATGTAACCCAATATTAACTTCAAAGAAGTTTGTCGTTCCCTCATGAGTCCTCACACATGTTTTTGCACCATCATACATGTCTCTTATAAGGTTAATATATGTCAATGGGATACCTCTTTTTTCCAAAGTTCTCCAAAGAACCTCCCTCGGTACCCTATCATAAGCTTTTTCTAAATCAATAAATATCATGTGAAGGTCTTTCTTTTTTGCTCTAAAATGTTCCATAAGACGTCTCAAAAGATGAATCGCTTCAATAGTAGATCTGCCTGGCATAAATCCAAATTGGTTCTCTGTTGTACTTGATACTTGTCTTAACCTACATTTGATAATTCTTTTCCATAATTTCATAGTATGACTCATTAACTTGATACCTCGATAATTCGCACAATTTTGAATGTCTCCCTTGTTCTTATATATGGGTACAAGTATACTCACTCTCCATTCCTCGAGCATTTTTTGGTTTCTCCATATTTCATTAAATAGTCTTGTGAGCGAAGTGATTCCTATTTCTCCTAGGATTTTCCAAACTTCTATAGGAATATTATATGGTCCTACCGATTTACCACTCTTCATATGTTTAAGAGCCTCTTTGACTTCATTCTTTTGAATACGTCGGTAGAAATTGTGGTTTATGTACTTTTCTGACTTGGCTAAATCTCCTAAACTAATATTAACATCTTTATTTTCATTAAAAAGCTTATAAAAATAGTTTTTCCAGCTATTTCTTATATCATCATTTGCCACTAGAATTTTTTCATCATCGTCTTTTATGCATCTAACATAATTAAGATCTTTAGTTTTCTTATCTCTAGCCCTAGCTATCCTAAAAATATCTCTTTCACCCTCTTTTGAGTTGAGTTTTTTTATATAAGTCATCCCAAATCTTAGCTTTTGCTTCACTAACGGCCTTTTTCGCTTCCTTCTTTGCTTTCTTATAAGCTTCTAAAGTTTCACTAGTTTTCTTAGCATAATTTAATTTGTAGCATGCCCTCTTTGCCTTGATTTTATTTTGTACTACTTCACTCCATCACCAAGCTTCTTTTTGTGCCGGTACACCTCCCTTAGATACCCCTAACACATCTTTCGCCACTTTCCTAATATGTATAGCCATATTGTTCCACATATCACAGGGTGTACCAACATAATTCCAAACATCTCCTTGAAGGATTTTCTGTTTAAATATATCTTCTTTCTCGCTTTTGAGGTTCCACCATTTAGTCTGAATAGCTCGATGCACTCTTTTCTTTTTTTTTTCCATTTTTTTATTTGTAAATCCATAACTAAAAGTCAATGTTGGGTGGTTAAGCTTTATCCTAGAATTACCTTACAATCTTTACAACATGCTCTATCTTTTTTTCTACAAATAAAGTAATCAATTTGTGTTTGTGATAAGCCACTCTTATAAGTAATTAAATGTTCATCTCGTTTTTTGAAGATTGTATTGACTATAAAGAGATCAAATGACATGGCAAAATTTAAAATCTCTCTACCTTCCTCGTTTATATCCCCAAAACCAAAGTTTCCATGAATCCCTTATATCCTAATGCCTCTTTACCGACATGTCCATTTAAATCTCGTCCTAAACAAATCATCTCCCTTTGTGGAATCTTTTGAAACACCTTATCTAACTCTTCCCAAAAAACTGTCTTTATACTATCTTCTAGTCCTACTTGTGGTGCATAAGCACAAACTATATTCAAAACCTCTGCTCCTAACACTAATTTCAACGTCATGATTCGTTCACCATATCGTTGTATGTCTACTACACTCTCCTTTAAATCTTTATTTATGATAATACCAACTCGTTTCGAGCCATTTCTTTACCTGAGTACCATAATTTAAAACTTGTATCCTCTATCTCCTTTGCTTTTTCTCCAACCCATTTTGTCTCTTGTAAACATATAATATGAATCTTTCTCTAAATCATAGTATCTACCACCTCCATTAGCTTACCCGATAATGTTCCGATATTCCAAGAACCAATACGAATCTTATTATCTAGGACTAACTTCCTTACCCCCCGCATCCGTCCATAATCAAAATGCGGAGATCTTCTCTGAAAAATTTTCACTACTTTCGGGCGATAATGTAGCGGGACTAACTTCTTTACCCACACCCGTCCATGATGTGGGAACCCTCTCTGCAATTGATTCACTACATTCGGGCGAAAATGTAGTGTCCCTTGCTTACTTCTTACTGCATTCGGGCTCTGCAACACATCGCTAGGCGGGGACGCCCCAAAGCAATGCTCATAATTTTTGTAATCCATGTTGTAAAAATCCGACGAAGTTTTATGCTGGCTGTCAGAAGCCTAACACAACCCTCCTCCTTTATCCGGGCTTGGGACCGGCAATGCAAGGGTGATCCCTTACATGGGTGGAGTTCCCTCAGGTCCTGTCATACATTAAAAAAATAAAAATTCAAAAATAAGAAATAGAAAATACATCTTAACACCCCTCGTACTAACAGTACGACCAAAAGTTTGTTAACTAAAATTTGAAATTGTGGGGTTGATAATAATTTAATGAAGAGATCTATAAGCTATTATTATGATCTCACAAATTGTAATGTCAAATTGCCTTATGTTCCTCACAGATGTAGTGGCAGTCCATTTTAATATATATGGTGCACTCATGAAAAGTACGATTATTGGCTATATACATAGCACTCTTGTTGTCGTAGGACATAATTAAAGTGACTTGCAACAATACTCCTAGATTGTGAAGTAGTCGTCTAAGCCGGGTCACTTCAGTTGTTGTGTTGCCATTGCACGATACTCAACTTCAATGGAAGAGAGACGTCCTTTGTTGTTTCTTGCATTTTCATGATATAAGGGAGTCACCAAGGAAAATATAGTAGCATTTTGTGGAATGCCTGTCATTTACATCACCACCCCAATCGGCATCACTATAAGCAATAAGACGAAGAGTATATAAATACTTCCTTAGTTGTGGTTTGCTGAACATATGAGGCAATCCTCATAACTGCACTCATATGTATAGGTGTAGGTGCATGTTGGAACAGAGTTATAGTGTGGACTGCATGAGTTAGGTTGTGTTATTGTGAGATAAGTGAGTGTCTCAATTATCTCTCTACAAGGAGTAGGATCTCTCAACAACTCTCCATAAACAAGTCACATTTTTTGGTTGATCACCTCTGGTGTCTCAACAATTTATCATTTGTAAGTCTTATCTTAGAACAACATCATTAGCAAATTTAGTTTTGGATAAAAAGAAATCTCTAACATCTCTAATTGCTTCAATGCCCAAAAAGTAAGATAGTTATCCAAGATTCTTCATTTAAAACATCTTACTAAGTTCTATATATGAGTTGCTTGGGTTCAACTCTTCTAATGCAACAACGAGCTCGATTCAGGTCACGATGAATGTGGACTGAGATTGAAGAATTTATATTTGGTTAGTTAAACTTTTTTCAGCAAACCTATTTGGCAATTGTTTGAATACTGTGAACAAATAGGCGATTATTCATATTTGCTACATAAATTTGGTTGGTATATGCATTATATGATGAATATTTCTTCATATACGGGCATATCGCGTAGTTGGCAATTTTGTTAGTTAAGCTTCTCTTATACACATTTTGCAATCTCAACAAGCATATCGAAAGATGCCTTAGAGAGAAGTGAAGAGAGGCCAGAAACGTTCAAAAAATTTTTTGAATTTTTTTTTTGGAAAAAAAATAAATTTTTGTTTTGGGCGTATCGATACGCTCCGTATCGTGCGATACGGAGCGATACTCAAATCACGATACAACACGATACAGGATGCTGTATCGTACGTACGGTGCGATACGGATAACACTGGTTCTAATAGTTATCATCCTAGTTAGAGGAGAAAAAATTTCCTTATAATCAATCCCATATTCCTGTGAGTAACACTTTGCAATTAATCTACTTTTATAGCGGTGAAGAGAACCATCACTATTAGTCTTAATCTTATACACCCACCTATATCCTATAGGCTTATAGGCTTTTTGTTTGAGGTCTAGGAACAACATCTCATGTTTGAGCTCTATATTATGCATCACATTCTTCATTCATAGTTTGGGCTTCTTTAAAGGTTCTATGGTCCTTTATAGCATAAATAGTAGTCAAGAGGGCTCTATGTCTTGGTGAAAAACTATCACACGAAACAAAGTGCTCAGGATGTCTAGAGTCACAACTCGATTTTCTAGGCACAAGTTGGGTAACATTAGGAGGTCTTCTAGAGTAATATTGATTAAAAAAAATAACATAATGCTTTGATGACGTGTGTTTATCGTGATAATTTTTTAGGTTTATCATATCATTTCCTAAAACATCATTAAAAAAGGAATATGTAAACTCATCAATAGAACTAAAATAATCCATGCCTTTAAACACATATTCATGTTCGAAATGTTTGACATCTCTGGATATATAAAGTTTGTCATTTTTATAATCATAACACGTATACCCTTTTTTCTTTATTTCATATCCCAAAAATATACATTCTATGGCACGAGAGAATAATTTATCATCTTTATCAATATAAAGTATAAACAAAACATTTGCATCTGAAAATTCTTAGTATATAGTAGTTGGGATGAATTTTAAAAAGCTTTTCTACGGGGTCATGTTTTGTAAAACCGAAGAAGGCACACATTTAATTAAATAAATAACAGTCATAATTGCTTTTGCTAATTTTTTTTTGAAAACCCCACTAGATAAAAGCAATGTTTTTGTTGTTTCTAGAATATGACGTTTACATTTTGAAATTCCATTTTGTTGAGGAGTCTTAGTGGAAGAAGATTGACGAATAATTCTAAATTTGTAAAGATAGTTTTTAAATTCTTTAGCTAAAAACATTCCTCCTAAGTCAGTTAAATATTGGAGTGAACAATTTCAAAAGATCTCGTGGAAACATGCGTTTTGTTTTAAAAAAGAAGGTATTGCATTTTACCAAGTACACAATCTTTGCAAGAAAAATTCTAGGTACAACTTTTAAACATTAAGATGTCCTAATCTTTTGTGTCACACAAAAACATCGTTTGATAAAACATTAACATATTCTATACTATACAAGCAATCCATGACATAAAGTCCGTACTTCTTATGACCACACCAAATCACCTTCTTCGATAGATGGCCCTGTACAATACATCTCGTAGATAAAAAATTTATAACACAACTATTATATTAAATTTGAGATAAATGAAGCAAATTTAAATTTAATTTTGGAACAACACTTATTTTAGAGATCTTAAAAATTTTGTTTTGAAGGTCACCAATCTTATCAACATTAATTTGGTTCCATCTAGAGTATAAATACAAAATAGGGGCTTGCTAACACATGAATTTAAAATTTTCTCATTATAATTCATATGAAAAGAAGTAGACAAATCAAGAAGCGAAGAAGTCATACCTTGAGTTTCTTTAGTTGAAGAAGAGCAAACTGCTCCAATCGTTTCTTTTTTCTTCATTTGAGCTGAAGTAGCTTCACTTTTTCTTGAAGTGCAAGAATGGAGTAGACTTGTTCTTCTAACATGACCTCCTTTTTTAATTTAGGACAATTTGCCCTAATATGACCGACCTCGACAAATAATTTCTTTTCTAGCCTCACTTGACCCTTCAATTTTAAAATAAGGAGGATAATATGACTTGACAATTGCTTCGAATCTAGATGCAACTAAGACTATATCTCTTTGAAGTCTAGCGTCATTTAATCTTGTTTCCACCATTTGAAAATCGGTAATAAACTATTTTTTAGTGAGAAAGGGTTTTCGAATGGATGAAGGAAGATCTTACCCTTTCAAATTCTTCACGAAGGCTTCTTAAAAATTAATACACGAAATCCTCATTGCCCTCACATTGTTTCTCACTAAGAAATGTCGATTTATCTCGTAATGCCATTCTAATCGCTTTGAACATGAGATTTTTTTCAAATATTCTCATGCTTTTCTAGCATTAGTGAAGTCGGCCAAAGTGTCAAAGTGTCAATAGTGTGCTCATTCACATTGTTCATGAGCACCATTCTATGACCTCCTTCATATTCTTCTTTTTATAAGTGTGGGATTAATGAAAAGTTCTACATTCAAATCACTTTCATATCTCCATAATTTTTTAAAATATAAGTAATTTTCTATTGATTTGGCTAATGTTTTGTAGTTCGAGGGTGATAGACAAAAGTTAAACCCTCATTTTTCATCCATTTTTCAAGGAGAAATAAAATTTAAAGAGGTAAAAAGAGATGAAAATTCTTATTAGCACACTTCTCGAGGTGACAAACCATGTTTTCACGATCAAGAATGACTCTGATACTGTATAACGAAGATGATGCTTTAATGTAGTAGCGGAAGATCGATGAATAAATGTCACCGGAACGTGATTATCACAAACTATTAGAAAAGGCTATAATCATATTCAAGTGCAATGAAGACACATTAAAAGTAATGAAAATCAATTTTATTAATCAACCATAAAAAATATGTTTTAAAGAGTGTAAATGGGAGAGTTTATATAGGAAGAAGGGAGAGAAGAGAGAGTGAGAACATCACCCAGCCAACTAACCGTTGGGGGCCCTAATAGCCATTGGGGCTTGGCGCCAAGGGCCATTCGGCCAGGCGCATGTGACAGGGCCCGAATGCCCTCGAGTCCTGTCATATATTCACAACAACAACTAAGCCATTTCCCATATTAGACAGGATCAACTACATAGATTCTTTGTTTCCACAAAGCCTTAACATGTGTCATGTTAGCAATTAACTCACAATAAGATAGATCATTCTTTATTGTTTTTTTCCAATACTTTTGTGGTTATCCTCTATCTCTTTTAATACTTTCCAAATTTAATTTTTCATACATTATTAAAGGTTCTTTTTTTGATCTTCTTTGTATATATCCAAATCATCTTAAACGATATTCTCTCATTTTATCCTCTATTTGTGTCATTCCTAATTTGTTTTTAATAACCTCATTATGTATATGGTCTTTTCTTGTATGACCACTCATTCATCTCAACATCTTCATTTTTGTCATAAACATCTTTTTTACTTGTTGATGACTAACTACCCAACACTCATAACCATAAAACATGACATGTCTAATTATTGATCTATAATATTTACCTTTTACCTTTAATGGTATATTCTTATCACAAAGAATACCTGATGCCCTTCTCCATTTTAACCAACCAGCATTAATTCTATAAATAACATCTCCATCAAATTCTTCCATCACTCTGAAAAATTGACTCTAGGTATTTAAAACTTTCCTTTTGGGAATGCAATGTGGGTCAATTTTAATTTCTATGTCCTCTGAAGTAACCAAATGATCAAACTTACATTCCATATATTCTGTGTTTGTTCTACTAAGTCGGAGGCCTTTGCTTTCTAATGTTTCTCTTCATAGTTTCAATTTTCTATTAACTTTTTCCTTAGACTCTTCCACTAACATAATGTCATTTACAAATAACATACACCAAGGTATTTCATCTTGAATATGTTTTGTTAACTCATCAATCACCATTATAAATAAGTATGGACTTAAAGTTGATCCTTGATGTAACCCAATATTAACTTCAAAGAAGTCTCTCATTCCTTCATGAGTCCCTACACATGCTTTTGCACCATCGTACATGTCTCTTATAAGGTTAATGCATGTAAATCGGATACCTTTTTTTTTCAAAGTTCTCCAAAGAACCTCTCTCGGTATCATAAGGTTTTTCTAGATCAATAAATATCATGTGAAGGTCTTTCTTTTTTGCTCTAAAATGTTCCATAAGACATCTCAAAAGGTGAATCACTTCAATAGTTGATCTGCCTGACATGAATCCAAATTGGTTCTCTGTTGTACAGTTGTACTTGATACTTGTCTTAACCTATGTTCGATAATTCTTTCCCATAATTTCATAGTATGGCTCATTAACTTGATACCCCAATAATTCACACAATTCTAAATGTCTCACTTCTTCTTATATATGAGTATAAGTGTACTCGCTCTCCATTTCTCGGGCATCGTTTGGTTTCTCTATATTTCATTAAATAGTCTTGTGAGCCAAGTGATTCCTATTTCTACTAGTATTTTCCAAACTTTTAAATATTGTCTCATCCTACCGATTTACCACTCTTCATATGTTTAAGAGCCTCTTTGACTTCATTCTTTTGAATACGTCGGTAGAAATTTGGTTTATATACTTTTTTGATTGGCTAACTCTTCTAAGCTAATACTAACATCTTTATTTTTATTAAAAAGCTTATAAAAATAGTTTTTCCATCTATTTCTTATATCATCATTTGTCACTAGAAATTTTTCATCCTCGTTCTTGATGCATCTAACATAATTAAGATCTTTAGTTTTCTTATCTCTAGCTCTAACTATCCTAAAAATATCTCTTTCACCCTCTTTTGAGTTGAGTTTTTTTTTATATAAATCCTTTCAAATTTTAGCTTTTGCTTCACTCACGGCCTTTTTCGCATCCTTCTTTGCTTTCTTATAAGCCTCTAAAGTTTCACTAGTTTTATTAGCATAATGTAATTTGTAGCATGCCCTCTTTGCCTTGATTTTATTTTGCACTACTTCACTCTACCACCAAACTTCTTTTTGTGCCGGTACACCTTCCTTAGATACACCTAACACATCTTTCGCCACTTTCCTAATATGTATAGCCATATTGTTCCACATATCACAGGGTGTACCAACATAATTCCAAACATCTTCTTGAAGGACTTTCTGTTTAAATATATATTCTTTCTCGCTTTTGAGGTTCCACCATTTAGTTCGAATAGCTCAATGCACTCTTTTCTTCTTTGTCCATTTTTTATTTGTAAATTTATAACTAAAAGTCGATGTTGGGTGGTTAAACTTTCTCTTGGAATTACCTTGCAATCTTTACAACACGCTCTATCTTTTTTTTTATAAATAAAGTAATCAATTTGTGTTTGTGATAAGCCACTCTTATAAGTAATTAAATGTTCATCTCGTTTTTTGAAGATTGTATTGACTATAAAGAGATCAAATGCCATAGAAAAATTTAAAATCTCCCTACCTTCCTCATTTATTTCCCCAAAACCAAAGTTTCCATGAATACCTTGATATGCCTCTTTACCGACATGTCCATTTAAGTCTCCTAAACAAATCATCTCCCTTTGTGGAGTCTTTTGAAGCATCTTATCTAACTCTTCTAAAAAAGCTGTCTTTATGCTATCTTCTAGTCCTACTTAGAGTGCGTAAGCACAAACTATATTCAAAACCTCTGCTCCTAACACTAATTTCAAAGTCATGATTCGGTCACCATATCGTTGAATGTCTACTATACTATCTTTTAAATCTTTATTTATGATAATACCAACTCCGTTTCAAGCCTTTTCTTTACCTACAACAACAAAACAACCACTAAGCCTTTTCCCATACTAGACGGGGTCGTTTAGATGGATTCTGTGTTTCCACAAATCCCTATCGTGTGCCATGTTAGTAGTTAACTCACAATAAGATAGATCATTCTTTATTGTTTCTTTCCAACACTTTTCTGGTCGTTCCGTACCTCTTTTAATACTTTTCAAATTTAGTTTTTCATACCTTCTTACAGGCTATAAGCTCTTCTTTTGATCTTCTTTCTATATATCCAAACCATCCCAAACAATATTCTCTCATTTTATCCTCTATCGGTGCCACTCCTAATTTGTTTCTAATAACCTCGTTATGTATACGGTCTTTTTTTAAATGACCACTCATCCATCTCAACATCTTCATTTTTGTCACTAACATCTTTTATACATGTTGATGATTGACTGCACAACACTCGGAACCATAAAACATGGCAGGCGTAATTGCTGCTCTATAATATTTACCTTTTACCTTTAATGGTATCTTCTTATCACAAAGAATACCGGAAGCTCCTCTCCATTTTAACCAACCAACATTAATTCTATGCGTAACATCTCCATCAATTCTTCCATCACTCTTAAAAATTGACCCTAGGTATTTAAAAATTTCCTTTTGGGGGATACAATGTGTGCCAAAGGTAACCAAATGTTCAAACTTACATTCCATATATTCTGTCTTTGTTCTACTAAGTTGGAGGCCTTTGCTTTCTAATGTTTCTCTCCATAGTTCCAATTTTCTATTAACTTTTTCCTTAGACTCCTTCACTAATACAATGTCATTTGCAAAAATAACATACACCAAGGTACTTCATCTTGAATATGTTTTGTTAACTCATCAATCACCATTATAAATAAGTATGGACTTAAAGTTGATCCTTAATGTAACCCAATATTAACTTCAAAGAAGTCTGTCATTCCTTCATGAGTCCTCATACATGTCTCTTATAAGGTTAATGTATGTTAATGGAATACCTCTTTTTTCCAAATTTCTCCAAAGAACCTCCCTCGGTACCCTATCATATGCTTTCTAGATCAATAAATATCACGTAAAGGTCTTTTTTTTTTGCTCTAAAATGTTCCATAAGACGTCTCAAAAGGTGAATCGCTTCAATAGTAGATTTGCCTGACATGAATCCAAATTGGTTTTCTGTTATACTTGATACATGTCTTAACCTACGTATGATAATTCTTTTCCACAATTTCATTGTATGGCTCATTAACTTGATACCTCGATAATTCACACAATTTTGAATGTCTCCCTTGTTCTTATATATGGGTATAAGTATACTCGCTCTCCATTCCTCGGGCATCTTTTGGTTTCTCCATATTTCATTAAATAGTCTTGTGAGCGAAGTGATTCCTATTTCTCCTAGGATTTTCCAAACTTCTATAGGAATATTATCTGGTCCTACCGATTTACCACCCTTAGCCTGTTTGACTTCATTCTTTTGAATACGTCGGTAAAAATTGTGGTTTATATACTTTTCTGATTTGCCTAACTCTTCTAAGCTAATACTAACATCTTTATTTTCATTAAAAAGCTTATAAAAATAGTTTTTCCATCTATTTCTTATATCATCATTTGCCACTAGAAATTTTTCATCCTCGTCTTTGATGCATCTAACGTAATTAAGATCTTTAGTTTTCTTATCTCTAGCCCTAACTATCCTAAAAATATCTCTTTCACTCTCTTTTGAGTTGAGTTTTTTATATAAATCCTCTCAAATTTTAGCTTTTGCTTCACTCACGGTCTTTTTCGCTTCCTTCTTTGCTTTCTTATAAGCCTTTAAAGTTTCACTAGTTTTCTTAGCATAATGTAATTTGTAACATGCCCTCTTTGCCTTGATTTTATTTTGCACTACTTCACTCCACCACCAAGCTTTTCTTTGTGCTAGTACACCTCCCTTAGATACACCTAACACATCTTTTTCCACTTTCCTAATATGTATAGCCATATTGTTCCACATATCACAGCATGTACCAACATAATTCCAAACATATCCTTGAAGGACTTTCTGTTTAAATATATCTTCTTTCTCGCTTTTAAGGTTCCACCATTTAGTCCGAATAACTCGATGCACTCTTTTCTTCTTTGCCCATTTTTTATTTGTAAATCTATAACTAAAAGTCGATGTTAGGTGATTAAGCTTTCTCCTAGAATTACCTTGCAATCTTTACAACACGCTCTATCTTTTTTTCTACAAATAAAGTAATCAATTTGTGTTCGTAATAAGCCACTCTTATAAGTAATTAAATGTTCATCTCGTTTTTTGAAGAAATTATTGACTATAAAGAGATCAAATGCCATAGCAAAATTTAAAATTTCCCAACCTTCCTCATTTATATCCCCAAAACCAAAGTTTCCATGAATCCCTTGATATCATAATGCCTCTTTACCGACATGTCCATTTAAGTCCCCTCCTAAACAAATCCTCTCTCTTTGTGGAATCTTTTGAATCACCTTATCTAACTCTTCCTAAAATGTTGTCAATATACTATATTCTAGTCCTACTTGGAATGCGTAAGCACAAACTATATTCAAAACCTCTACTCCTAACACTAATTTCAACGTCATGATTCGGTCACCATATCGTTGTACGTCTACTACACTATCCTTTAAATCTTTATTTCCGTTTCGAGCCTGTTCTTTACGTGAGTACCATAATTTAAAACCTCTATCCTCTATCTCCTTTGCTTTTTCACCAACCCATTTTGTCTCTTGTAAACATAGAATATGAATCTTTCTCCGAATCATAGTATCTACCACCTCCATTAGCTTACCGGATAATGTTCCGATATTCCAAGAACCAATACGAATCGTATTATCTAGGATTAGCTTTCTTACCCTCCGCATTCGTCCATAATCAAAATGCGGAGACCCTTTTTGAAAATTATTCACTACATTTGGGCGGCAATGTAGCGGGACTAACTTCTTTACCCACACCCGTCCATGATGTGAGAACCCTCTATGCAATTTATTCACTACATTCGGGAGAAAATGTAGTGGCCCTTGCTTACTTATTACTGCATTCGGGCTCTGCAAAATGTTGCTAGGCGGGGACGCCCCAATGCAATGCTTATAATTTTTGTAATTCATGTTATAAAAATCCGTTGAGATTTTATGCTAGCTATCAGAAACCTAACACAACCCTCCTCCTTTATCCGGGCTTGGGACCGGCAATATAAGGGTGATCCCTTACATGGGCGGAGTTGATTTACCTGAGTACCATAATTTAAAACCTATATCCTCTATGTCCTTTGCTTTTTCTCCAACCCATTTTGTCTCTTGTAAACATAGAATATGAATCTTTCTCCGAATTATAGTATCTACCACCTCCATTAGCTTACCGGATAATGTTTCGACATTCCAAGAACCAATACGAATCTTATTATGTAGGATTAGCTTCCTTACCTCCCACACCCGTCCATATTGAAAATGCGGACTCTCTCTGAAAATTATTCACTACGTTCGGGTGACAATGTAGCGGGACTAACTTTTTTACCTACACCCGTCCATGATGTGGGAACCCTCTCTGCAACTGATTCACTAAATTTGAGCAAAAATGTAGTGGCCCTTTACTTATCACTGCATTCGGGCTCTGCAGCGCGTCGCTAGGCGGTTACGCCTCAAAGCAATGCTCATAATTTTTGTAATCCATGTTATAAAAATCCGACGAAGTTTTATGTTGGCTGTCGGAAGCCTAACAAAACCCTCCTCCTTTATCCGGATTGGAACTGGCAATGCAAGGGTGATCCCTTACATTGGCGGAGTTCCTGTCATACATTGAAAAAATAAAAATACAAAAAATAAGAAATACATCTTAACAGTGGATGCATGGTAATTATTACCTCCCAACTTTGTCACTTTATGTTTTGTCTAGGAATATACACATTGTGAAATCTTCTAAGACAGGAGCTTAGAGAATGACAAGTTCTGATTTTCTTAGCCTTTGAAGGCATCCATGAAGAGTCTATAAAATGGAAAGTTCGAAATTTCTCACTCTCTGGAGAGGTCCACAATCTGACTTTTATGTAAAATTAACTATGATAAATTTCTTCTTCAACATCTCATACAATCCTTTAACCCTTCTAGCATGGAGAAGTGGCAATTCCCTTCTTCTTGAAGACAAAGCCCGGAGGAAGTGTATAGTTCTTTTTTGTAGTTCTTTTGTTTATTAGCATAAGAGTAAGTGTATAGTTCTTTCGGTACTTTTCCGGTGTTTTGGTTTGTTTGGAGAGAAAGGAATATGAGGGTGTTTGAGGGGATGGAGAGATCTTTGACCGAGCTGTTGGGAAGTTGGTATCATCTTTTGTTTTTTTTGGCACAGAGGTTCTTTTGTGGGTTCTAGGGTAGAATTTGCCGAGCTTATGAAATCCTGTATCAATCTATCTTGATGTACAGGATGCACCCCCTGGTGCTTTTTCATGATACTTATCAAAAATAATTTTCTTGAAGATAAAGCCTCCCATTCATTTACTTTTCTAATAAATATGGGTTTTATCCAAGTGTGCTAGGACTTCCCATTGTGGATTGCTTCCATCACCATTATTCCTCTGCCTCTGTTTCAGATATGTCTCTACAGTTCATAGAGAGTAGACCAAATCAAATCAACTGTAATCAATAAATTCTAAAATAACAGAAATTTAGGAACTAAAGTAACTAACTAAATGAATCAAAATAGGAAATTAGGAGAAAGCATGCCTGAATTGGTTTTGGGAAAAAAATCTGTTCTCACCTATTTTATCCAAATCAGGAAATGGCTACACTTGTTTCAGAATAATGTTCTTCACTCATATCCTGTTTCATTTGCATGATGTAATTTAATTCTGAATGTTGCATGATTTACTTGATATGTATAATTTCTTTTATTGCTCATAACCATGACACATATAAATCTAGCAAATGCTCTGCTGAGTTCTGTGATCCCTATCACTCTTGGCATTAATTTCTTCCCTCTTCTCTGCCATTTTGAACCCTTATATCATTTACTGTTTATGATATAGTATCAAATAAAGAGGACAGGTAAAAATAAGTTGGAAAGCACATTTTACGAGCTGAAGACAGAATCCAGCTTTTCATGTGTTTGATATGCAATTAGAGTAGATCGACAAAGGTAGAAAATGAAGCGAAATTGGAAATGAGGAGCTTATGAGCTCAACTGCTCGTTGGAAAGCATTTGTATTTTGGGAAGAGAAAAAGGCAATATCTCGTGGCATGTGAATTTTGTGAATGTTGTGGTGGTATTGATGTGATAATTTGCTTGTTCTTTGTAGACATCTACTGACGTGGTTGCATCTAAACAACTTTTAACGGTCTTCTTTCTTGGTTATACTGCACAGAGGAACAACTTGATTTTCCTGTGCTTTATGCATCGGCCAAAGAGGGATGGGCTTCCTCTAGCTTTGTCAAAAACCCACCTGAAGAGGAACGGAATATGTCACCACTGCTGGATGCTATTATAAAATTTGTTCCTCCACCCACAGCAAACCTTGAAGAATCTTTCAGGATGCTGGTAAGTGGCTATTATATAACTTCACCATGGATATATGGTTGCTTCTGTTGCAACACAACTTGAAGAAGTACTTTTATTCAGCAAGAGCCAAGGGTTTCAATTCAAATGTAATTCAACTCAACTTTTACCATCATATTTCATGGTGAAGCAGGCCTATTATTGTGTCTTGACTGTACAAGCAGTCAACGATTAACATTAAAAAAAATCGGAAATTCAATTTTTTTATTTAGCAGTCTCTTAGAGGGTAGAATTATGAAACCTGAAACCAATGCTTTTAAGGCTGTTATTTGATCATAGACGCTCTCATGTTAATGTGCAGGTTTCCATGATGGAGCGTGACTTTTACCTTGGCAGAATATTGACTGGGCGAATCTCTTCTGGAGTTATTCGTGTAGGTGATAGAGTACATGGACTTCGTAAAACAGATGCTGGGACTGAGAAATTCGAGGAAGGCAAGGTTTGCCACAATTTACATAGCAAAATGCTAAATGATGCCGTGCCTTCTTTTTTTTGCATAACATTTGTGTTAGTCAGAAATCTGAAATATTATTCGTAGGTCTTAAAACTTATGAAAAAGAAGGGTACAAGTGTGGTATTGATCAACAGTGCAGGAGCTGGGGACATTGTTTCGTTGGCTGGATTGACAACTCCATCAATAGGTCATACCGTTTCAAATGTGGAGGTAAATTTTAGTAGATATTCTTGTCTCTTGAAGTGGTTTGGATCTTCCAGTTGGAAAGACAGAAACTTGAGCATCTTTAGGCTGTTTGTTTTGTCTGTGGATGCATGGTGTTGTTTGTCATTTGAAGGTAGCAAGCTCACATTTATGGCATAGTTTGACATTGGATCTATACTAAATTGTTTCTCAATCACATGATGATTTCATGGACGTTTTCACTTAACCAAGTCTAAGGATCTATAAAACTTGGCATTGAACTAAACTGAGCCCAAGTCATGTCATTCACTCACTAAGTTGGCTGAGTCATAACATTGGCTCATTTAGATCAACCAAGTGTTACGACTTATTCTTGACTCATGACCACGCACTTGGTAACTTTTGTTTCTGAATCCTGATTTACTGGATGATGGTCTCTCTCTCTCTCTCACACACACACAAATGCACACAAACACATATGCAGACACATGCACACATGCATGCTGTCTATATGTGTGTGTTTTTGTATCCAACTTTTATGTATACCCTTCGTCTGTTTGTAAAACATATTACTGCATTGTCTTGGCATACATGTACACTGGTAATTAACTTGATGAAATGCATTCCTATGTATTAGACTATTAGTAATATTGTTACATGCTTGTAATCCTGATTGTTGTATGCTTTGTAATGCATCTGTGCATTTATAATCTTTTGAAACTTTTAATCTTTTTGTATTCTAGGCTGCATGTAAATGTAATATGTATCCATAGACATGTAACTTTGAGTAAATGGTTGATAATTTTTTATGTTGAATATTCGGTGCATGATTTTTGTTGTTATCATCTTGGTCTCTTTGTGTTTAATTTCACTTGTTTTACTTGATAAACATTAACTAGCACTGAAATAGTTCTAACTATTACTTCTACAAAGTTATGTACTTCTTTGCTTAGTTGCTCTGTTTTGGTCCTAATAACTAACATTTCTTGCTTGGAGACTTGGTACTAGTTGCTCCGTTTCTTCCTTCTCTTCTGTCATACTTTATTTTACATTTCTGTGATGGGCGTCAGATTTTGGGGTGCTTAAGAGTGCATTACATGCTTTAGTATTTTATGCTGCTATTTTGAATGTGCACCAGGTGATGACTGCATTGCCTACAGTTCAGCTGGATCCTCCAACAATTTCTATGACCTTTGGTGTTAATGATTCACCTCTAGCTGGCCGTGATGGGACTCACGTAGGTGCTTTTCTTGGAAACAGTTAGTAAATGTGGCAGTTGATGTCCTTTTGATCTAATTTCCTTTTGAATGGAATTCCAAGGCTTATGGCTTTTTCACATTTTAAATGTCTTTGTCTCCTGCGAGCTTTTCTTTATTTCATGTGGTCATAAATACAGTTCATGAATTTATGCTAACCGTGCTGCTTTTGGCACTCATGGTTACACAAGCAATCTTTGTATACCTCGTCATCTTGAATTCTTGAAGTGATTTTCTATACAAAAAGTACCGCTTGCAAAACCCTGTTAATTATTCTGAATCTCTGATGCCAGGATTTTAACTCTAGATATTTTCTGTTTCTCTGATCATGGTCTTTATTGAGTTTTTTTGCTTTATTACTACCAAGCTGTGTAACGTGTGTACGGCAAAATTTAGCTGAATGACCTCATGCGGGAGTAGTTATACCGGTTAAGTGTTTGGAACTTTGGACAAATGTTCTATATTTTGACTTAACTGGCAGTAATATAAGTTGATAACCAGGATCAAGTTACCATCCTTTTTGTGCTACCCATCAGAAAGGAGTTCTGAATGGCCTTTCCTACATGAACTGCTTATGGTTATCTTTAGCTTCTCCACTATATCGAATTTTTCTATTTTGGAGTCCTGCCATGGTTGACTGTATGATTTATTTATTCACTTGTCATTTTTTTATTCATCAGTGGACATCTGTTTTTCTACCAACCCCAGGCTGATGCTTTCATTTATAAATTTCTTTTCGTTTATTCTGTTTCAAGGGTAACATCCCATTGTAGAATGATAGTTAATGTAATTGCTGGGCATCATAAGCACTCTATTCTCTTCTCAATATATTACTCTAGAGGTGTTCATTTCTGATGATCATGTAAGCTATTCTAGTACTTCTTCTTAATGTTAGAGGCATCAAAAGCACAACAATTTTTAATAGCTTTTTGAAGATGTCCCTAGATTTTTTCCTGGTTGTTGACTTAAAGGAAAAAGAAAATCCCTATTATTTGTCGATATATAACTCATAGCAAACATGAAATTGCACGACTCTTTTTCCTTGCTCCTTTTTTAGTATTCAATTTCTTTTTTGCATAAGATTCATCAAATACTATACATGTTGTGCAGCTGACTGGAGGAAAAATTGGGGATCGGTTGATGGCTGAAGCAGAAACAAATCTTGCCATAAATGTTCTGCCAGGCACCTCTGAAACTTATGAAGTTCAAGGGAGGGGAGAGCTCCAGCTTGGTGTGTGTTCATGAGTGCATCTTTGTATTCTTTCATTATGCTTCAACCATTGGGGACACCCTGTGTGTTTTCCCTTTTAATTTTCTTGAACTGACAAGGATTTTTCCTGATCTTATTGCTTTTTTTAAAGTTATGTATGTTGGATACAATTATTAGTATGCGATTTTACTCTTCCTTTTAATAATGTGAGCATCGTCTCTTTATTTCCTGAAGATAGTAGTTTTTCACATTTCATGTAGGTATCTTGATTGAGAACATGAGGAGAGAGGGATTTGAACTGTCCGTTTCACCACCTAAGGTCATGTGAGTTTGCATCTCTCTCTCTCTTTCAATATTCATTTGGTTTTGATTTATGCAGTTAGGATGTTTTATTAAATCATACGGAACTACCGTTCTTTCATGCTTCTGATTTTATGATTATTGTACCTAACAAAATTAAATAGGCACTAGGTGAGAAATTCAGTTTTGCATTGGATAGTGGGAACTGTATTCTTCCTCGGAAATTTCTGGACCTTTTCCCTTTTGGTGGTTCAAGTTCAGTGATACAAGCTTGACTTGTCATGATTTCAGGTATAAGACTGAGAATAGTGAGAAACTTGAGCCACTGGAAGAAGTGACGGTTGAGGTACTTGAATGTCACTGAGGAATTATACATTTTCTCAAATGTTTTTATTGTTTAAGATTCGTATCGAGCATCTTCATTGAAGTGAAACATCTTTCAGGTTAATGAGGAGCATGTAGGCCTTGTCATGGAAGGTTTATCACATAGAAGAGGTGAAGTTGTGGACATGGGCCCTGTTCCTGGCAACGTTGGGCGGACAAGGATCTCCTTGACTTGCCCCTCAAGGTTCCTCTTTTGACATTTTAAGTTATCCTGCTTAGATTTTCATTAATAATGTTTTATTGTCTTTTAAGTATCCCTTGTACCAAATTTGCGTACTTCATTTTTTTCAATTACTGGCTAGCAGGTTTCTTTTACTCTCCGAACTTTTAAACTTTTTTTTTCATTATTTCTTGTAAAAATGGTAAAGGTCTGCTTGTGTGCGGAGACATTCTATAGAGTTTTGCTTCTTCAGTTTTGGACATGTTGGGGTTTGAAGACCCTTTTGCTTGTTCTCATCTCCCCATTTGGGAATTTCCAGATCCTGAATGGTTATCCTAATACTTCATCTTCAAAATTGATGTGGTTTTATTTGTGACTTTTCAGGGGTCTGGTCGGGTATCGAAGCGTCTTTAGTAGTGATACACATGGCACTGGGTTTATGCATCGTGCTTTTCTGAGTATGTTTTACTGCCTACTTGCCAAAATTTTCTTATGTGAACGCTGTGTTCTCTAGATAGTGCATTCAAAACCAGCTAAGACATGTGCTTGTACTTTGTAATACTGTTGCTTTTTTATGGGGTTAATATCAAGGAAATAAGGTGTGCCCTTCATAGATGGATGTGGATTTTTTCTTTAGATTATTTGTTATGGTGATCACTCATGTGTGATTCCATCTTGTGAATTTGCGCTTGCTTTTACCGTTTTATATTTCACAATTTTCAAGTACCTTGAGATATTTTACAGTTTCCTTTTCCCTGTTTCCATGGTTTCAGTCAAAGGGTATCAGTATAGAAAAATAGATTGATGTCGTACAAGTGATCATCATGCCATAGTTCATCGTTGCATTCTGATGTGATTCCTAGTACTTTGCTCTTCAGTGTTACACTTGTATTTCTGTATGAACTTGCTGTTCAGAATCTAGTTGACTTCAGATATATGCTGGTTAAGTGCGCAAGATATGTATTTGGGATTAAAAGCCAATTGAATGCAATGTAATACGACTGAGAATTTACTTGTGATCTTGCTGAGTTACATCAGAAAACATCACAGATATAGACATGTTTGTAGCATGTCTACGTTGCATTCAGTTAGATGCCCACTATGCTTGTCTTCTTCATCATTAAATTTTTTTTCTTGCTTGCACATGAATCTTGCATGCGCTTAAAAATCTTCTTGCTTTTGATTTTGGGTACCCACCTACTGGATTCATGATGTACTTCCATCACCATCAACCAAGCGCTATATCACATGAAATGTTTAGTAAAGACTAGTCAAAGCTGTCCCTCCTTGAGGAGGGCCAAAAGAAAATGGCTGTTTAACCACCTGAAAAAAAAGAATTACTAAGATGTTAGCACTCTTGGTGAAGGAGAAATTCAAGAAATCTCTCACCAATGAGCATAGATTGTTCTTATCTTTGCTTTATGTCTAATTTTGGATTTAAGTTTGCTGGTTTTGTGATCAAAATATGCATTTTTTGATAACCCAAATGAAACTTGGATCCAGTACTCATGATAATGGCTTTTCCAATTTTTCTTCCATCATGACAGCGTACTCAAAACACAGAGGACCACTTGGAAATGTCAGGAAGGGAGTGCTGGTATGCCTTTTCTTCTGTTTTGACAAGATCCGAGTCTGACCCAGCTTCAATGTTGCAAGCCAATACCTCCAAATTGTTCTTGGAATTTCAGCTTTCTTTTGTTGTGTTATTGAACACTTGAACCCTCAATATTTCAAAATTTAAGTAAACAAACAAACAACAACTAAGCCTTTTCCCATACTAGACGGGGTCAGCTATTTCAAAATTTAAGTAATGATAGTAAATTCTCTCCATTTCTTGATTGTTATGAATGTAGCAACATTCTTGCACTGCATAAGCTATCTCACCTTCATGAGCAAGCGATGAATGAAAGATCAACATATATCTGTTTTTTTGGTTGCTTGCACAGGTGTCGGTTGGCAATGGAGCCATAACCGCACATTCACTCATGAGTTTAGAGCCTCGTGGAACTCTGTTTGTTACACCTGGCATGGAGGTATTCTTTCCCTGACACTTTTTTCCCCTGAAGGATCCTTAAAGAAAGGTAATAGGTATACTGACAAGTCCATATTGATTCTTGCTGGTGAAGACTTATGAAGGGATGATTGTTGGTGAGCACTCGCGGGACACTGATCTTGATGTAAGGAAATGATACTCCATTAGATGAATAAACTCGTGCACATCCACATGATCAGTCATAATTCTCTGCACTATGACGAATGCAGGTTAACCCTGCAAAGGCAAAGGAGTTAACTAATGTACGTGCAGCTGGCAAGGATGAAAACGTGCGGCTGGCGCCTCCTCGCCTGGTATATTCTTCTAACTAACATCTATTTTTTTTTTACCATAGATGTTACTTGAAGTAAAAGTTTCTTCGTTTATGTTTGTGTACAACATAGCATGCATATTTTCTGTAAACTGACACGCTGTTTTGAAAGAACTATGTGGATACCTAAGTCACACAAACACTTCTAAGAGGTGAAATGTCAACCTCGACACGGGTGCGACACCAATATCGACACCGACACATTGTCGGTGCAACATTTTTTTTTTGTAACTCACGGTTCTACTGTCTATTGGAGAACCCGATCAAAGGGGGAGCAATCCGTGAAGATGATGAAATCGAAGCCTCTTAATCGACTTGTGACCTTATCTCCCATGATGACCACCTGAGTTACCTCGCCATAGTTTCCAAAATGCTCCTTTAGCTTGTCTTCCATCATCTCCCATGAAACTCCGCCAATGAACGTAGAAAAATATGTCAACGCGGACCTTCTTCGCTTCCTTTTGTTTGGATATTTTACGCTTCAAAATCTGGTATCGATTTTGAAGTTCGGGCCTTTTTGGATAAATGGGTCCGGATAGTGAAAGATTGATTTGTGTATTATGATGAAATTAGTAGTTGTTTACGGTTTATGTGTTTTGCTTTAATATAAAGTTGTGTACTTGCTATTGTCATATACTTATGTTAATTGATGTCTCACTTGTTGTAGCTTGAATATTATATATAATATATAATATTATATATCCTAACCATGTCGCACCCAAATTTTTTGAAATTTGCCGTATCCCGTACCCGCACCCGTGTAACATGGATACTTCATGATCTTTGTACATTTCCACTGGTCATGTCATTTGGGGCTGTTATCCAGTATGCATCATACGTTATTACCAGCTTTTATGGTTCAGAATAATTCTTGTTAGCCTAGTTATTCTCTTTCGCTGCAATTCAATCCATGTCGTTTGTGACTGTTTTATAGATCTTGTTTTTGAATGAAAACTGACACTCTGTTGTTAAAGAACTATATGGATACTTCATGATCTTTGTACCTTGTCCACTGGTCATGTCATTTGGCACTGTTAATCCAGTATGCATCATATGTTATTACCAGCTTTTGTGGTTCACAATAATTCTTGTGAGCCTAGTTAATCTCTTTCACTGCAGCTTGATCCAAGTCGTTTGTGGCTATTTTGTTGAACTTGTTTTTGAAATTGTGGCTTCTTGTCTTCCCCAGGCAATTGCTAGCATTGATTACTTTGACTTCCTAATTTGCTGTTTGATTCAAATAATTTTCTAGATGACTCTTGAAGAAGCTATTGGCTATGTTGCAGCGGATGAGCTCATCGAGGCAAGTTTTGCTTTTCAACAATCAAAATTTGCTTCCTTTCTTTTTGCTGTTCATGGGTTTCCTGTCAATTTAAAACCAAACTTGTGTATGAGGCAGGTTACTCCAAAGACCATCCGCTTGAGGAAGAGATATCTTGATGCCAACAAGCGAAAAGTGATGCGACATAAAGCCAAAGATTAGTTACGTCTATGACGGACTTGAAGCTATCATTTCCTTTTATCGTGAGGTATTCACTGCTCAGACTCTAGTCTTGCACCAACTGTAACGTTTCAATTTTTCTTAGAAGGTGGGAGAATATATCGGAGATCATAAAGATAGACATGAGGTCATTCTTTTTGTAAGTTATAAAATACGAAGCCGTATCATTACGGGATATATGTAAGACAGAAGTTCCATTTTCCTCTTCTTTCTGCTTCAATTATGAAAGTTGTTAATAAAAATATCTTGTTTTATCAGCTTCAGTGATAAATTTACCCATTAAGGCATAGTTGTTATCCCCAACCATTAATGGTTGATTAACCTTGTCTGAAATCTAACTAGATCGTCCACATAAACAATGGAAAAATGAATCTCATATCATTGACCTCAAAAAGAAAATCCCATATCAAGGTTTTCAAGAGAAATCAAAATTATGTTGGAGTAGTAATGTTTGGAAAAATTATTTTCATAAGCTTTTTAATGAAAATATAATACTAGAATTAGTTTAGGAGAACTAACCAAATTTAAAGAGTATATAAACTACAATTTTTATTGACGTATTCAAAGGAACAAAGTTAAAGTGATTCTTGAACATACGAAGGTTGGTAAATTAGTAGGACCAAACAATATTTCTATGGACGTATGAAAAATTCTAGGAGAGACGTAATGACTTGACTTATAAGATTATTTAATGAAATATGGACACTCACAAACATAACAAGTGAAACTCGTCATAAACAAACAACTGCTGTCACATGCAAACATACTTTTAATAGCTCTGCATCGTCAGCACACACATACACACGCAAACAAACAACTGATGTGCGCACACTCACAAACAAACAACTGACGCGCACACACAAGTGACAAACTCGCATACAATAACAGCAACAACTGCTGTCACACACATCGGACAAAAGTAGCATTTATTATAGTTACATTTATTTCACACTTCACAGAGGATGTTGGCATATGCAAACTTTACTCTCTCAATTTCACAAAAGTGAATATTTCAGATGGATCAATTGTTAACCTTTATGGATTAACATAACTGCTCTTATAATTCTGCGGCTAGTTATGGTCCTTTCAGAATAAGGCCAATATGAAGATGGTTAACATCAGAAAAAAGAAGAAAATTCAGTTTATAGAAGAACCTGAAGAATCTGCTTGAATAGGGAATCTGCTAATACACGATAAACCTCTTGGGTAGGATGAACCGAATCCCAAAAGACGTATGATGATGCATCAATGCAAGTAACAGTGAATGGATTGCAGAAAGGACCTGTCTCAAGTAGACCTGTTCCACAGCAGCCTCTTGTTGTATCCTCGAAACCTGAAGGGCAAAACATACCATATATTTAACACCCATCCATTAAACAAGTAATTGTGTGTAGTGTATAAGACGTGCGCGCACACAGGCGCGTGCACACACGTATAGAAAAGAGTAGAGAAGTTTTTAGTCAGAATCTTCACACATGGAATATTTTTGGTTTCTGCAGCATCCGTGCATAACATGATTATCTGCATATAAATAGAGCATGTAATAATGGAAATTGTTCTACTCGGAGTGCAATATGTGTGTTTGTGTGCGCGTACCAAAAAACTAGGGACTGCTTATCTTCTTTTCCCAGGTCTTATAAGTAAAAGAAGCTGTGGTCATTAAATATAGATATTCAATTTTAAGATATGCAACTTTATTTAAAGTATAGTGCTCTTGAGTAAATAAAATGTCTTATCATATGATAGACACCAAATTTTTGAGGATCTTTCACCAAATCAAGGAAGGAATTGTAAGCATCCCCATAAGCAATCTTTGCACCGAGAAGCTTTTCTACAGTCACTCTTTCCAACATTGCTTGCAACTTCTTGTTGTATTGTTCTGCTACCAAGTTCAGATCCCGAATGCCGGATCTGTCTAGAGTATCTGCATAAAGAGTTATTTGTGCAGGTAAGCAACCTATTGGTGCTATTCCCAGGATGATGAACCTTCGAATTCCAAGATCATATAATCTCTGCAAGAGACAATCACCTTGATCATTCGGTTATATAAATCAAAGCAGTGCACATCATATCAGTGGTAATACTTGTTCTAGAGATCATGAGTCCGGAGTCCTTTTTTCCCCTCAAGAAGCAAGTAGTGAAAGACAATGGCAGTTAACAAAGAAGGGTTGTGACTTCTCATGTCAATGGCCTATATGGGCCCTGGGGGCCGAGGTCCCAACATTGGAGCTTTACAATTCCAACCCATAGTTGCTAGAGACGGTTAACGGAAAGGGTTCACAATCAGCAATGTTATGTTTACATTTAAAACGTTTTCACGTAAGTATTTATACAAAATTTATGATATTGGTAATCATTTCTTGGAAAACTAATTGCACCATCTTGTTCAACGATTCTATCGAGCAGAAATAATTTTAGATCATTGGAATACGATGTTAGTTCATAATGTAACTTCCTCAGCTATTATTTTTCAAATCTCACAAATTTTGATTATGCACCATACTTGGGTGACTGGAAAGTTCATATAAAATCAACTAATTTTCATTCGCACACCGGATGGTACAACCTGACCAAACCAACCAACATGAGAAGTAGTTCACTTGGCTAGGGGGTCGACTCACAAGTGAATGGGCCCGGGTTTCCCTCATAGCATTAGCACACTTCACAGGGCTCTCGACTCGCGTGATGTTGGCTGCTAGTTCAGCTATG
The DNA here is from genome assembly GCA_036023115.1 of Brasenia schreberi. Taxonomy (NCBI): domain Eukaryota; kingdom Viridiplantae; phylum Streptophyta; class Magnoliopsida; order Nymphaeales; family Cabombaceae; genus Brasenia; species Brasenia schreberi. Next base: position 9,815,329 of record JAYKKT010000089.1, on the reverse strand, counting down.
TATACCCTGCTTCAGCCTCCCGTTGTGATCAAAACAAAATGTGAATATGGGTTTGGATGGATGGAGTTGCAAGTTGAACTGATTAATTCCCATGAGATGAAAGGAGAATTAGAAGGAAATGGATCATACGAAAAGTTCAGGCATCAAATCGGGCACCCACTTCTTCCTGCTCTAAATTAAGGGTAGTGCGGTAAAATTTTCCATAGTATCCGCCAAGCCTTGATTGCCAATTAATACAGGGCCAAGCTTTGGCTAAGAATAAGTGGCGTCTGGTCACCATGCTTTTGTTGCCAAAACCAGTAAAAGCCTCCTTTATTGCCGCTTTATTTCTCTTTTGTTGTTACAAATGGAGGCAGGAGCCTAAAACACACACACATAGGAGTGTCCATGGAATGGCTAAAACCGAATCGAAATGGTAGTTTGGTTTGGTTTTCGATTCTACTGCTGAAACCGAACCAAACCATTATATATAAAGTTTATATACATATAAATATATGTATAAAGTTTATATATACATATAAAATGTGAAAATATATAACAGTAGTTTAGAACCGAATTCCGAATATGTCATGGTTTGGTTCGGTTCTAAACCAACAGTTCAGTTCGAGGTTGAGACTAATACAGAACCGTGAACACCCCTATGCAGACATGCACCCTCAGGAGTCGAACTCCCCACCAGCAGCATCGGTGCTGAAGCACCCTGCCGTTGAGCTAACGCCCTAGGTGCTTTATTATTGTGCTTTGTGACAACCAAACTTTTCGTTTTGGTATTTCACCAACTTTCTTGGTTGTAGCCCGTGCCAATATGTAGTTGAGATGGCGTTAAATGGAAACTTATGACACTTTAAGAATAAGAGGTATCTCTGATCCAAATTTTAGTCACAAATTCTCTTTTTTTGTTATAATTGGGATGCTGAAGCCAGTTGCACGCTGTAGGTATCGAACTCATGATTTCAACTTGTGAACCTTTCTAACAAGTAACAAATAATGAATAATACCACAAGTATAATATCAATCGCCACAGACTCTTCTCCCACTAAAAGTGCCAAACGCCACCCAAAACGCCGTCACTAAAAGTGAACTTTGTTGTAGTATTGGTACCTGAAGGTTTTCACTCAGTTGATCCAGCACAAAGTCCTGGTATTCCTCCACAGTGAGGCTCAGATTTCTCACAGGTAGAACAAAGTAATTAAGGATAAAATCGTTGGCTCCGGCCGATACGAGCACCCCCGATTCTTGTATGAGACTCGCTGCAGTAGCCTTTCCGATGGTGTTCCCAATTCTAGAAATGCACTCTTCCATGTAGTCCACTTGCTTCCATACTGGTATCACACCCTGAATGCATAACATAGCTATATCATGTAACAGGATGATCATCACACATCCTTGAATACCAGTAGAAAAGAGGAGTTTTGTGACCGTTTCATCGAACCCCACCTGGCTGGTCAAGCTTAGTTGCACCGCTGGCGGTGTAAAACTACCAGGCCAGGCCCTAACTTGGCTAAATTATCAAAGCGATTTTTAAAAGTGAAGAAGGAAATGTTAGAATTAAATTGTTCAATATGTGGTTGCTGTAAAGGCCACCGGCATGACACACATAAAATTCAGCTTGGTAACGTGTCCTGTCCTTTTGTGCATTAGTTGGAAGGAAACATTATAAAGAAGTGATGCTTCTTCTCGTGTCCTATTTGGCATAGCTTAAGTAACATAGGTCCCACATGGTTCATGAGATCACAAAAGAATCTCACCATTTTATGACCATCCAACTCCCATCAACATCACTTTATGATCCACACCGAATTACTCACATGGACATAGACTGGGCCCGTTCTGGTTTGCCTTAAACCATTAACCGTAACCGCTGGTTCCGATCTTAACCAAAAACCAGAAAAAAGGAGAGGAAAAGATAAAAGAAAACTTATGAAATGGGACTAGAACCGGCAGTTCTAACCACCCAGTTCCATTACTTGAGCCTTTGCATCAGCCGTAAAATGCCACATTCATAAAGTGAGTATCAATACATAAACAATACGGAGAAACTTCGAATTCCAGTAGTATTGTAAAGTCCTGACTTGGGGGCGAGGTGCTAACGTAAGAGATTTACAGTAGAAAAAAAATAAAAATAATAAATAAAAATAATAAATAAATAAATAAATATATATATATATATATATACATATATGGGGGGGGGGGGGGGGTATATATAATGCACACACACACACATATATATATACACACACACACATATACTTACATATACATATAATATATATGAGAGAGAGAGAGTTACACCGATCTTTGCTGTTAGAGGATCGAAACCAGAACCAGCAGATGCAAAATTTACTCCGGTCAGCAGCTCCTCGTCGCTAAGAGTGAAATCCAAGTAGGGAGGAATCGTCTCCTTAAGTCCCAAGTATGAAACTGCACTCTTTCAACAAAACCATAAGATCAGACAACGATATATTCATGAAAATGATACAGGGATAAAACCTCGTCCGGATGCAATCGTTAATGGAACACAAACCAGGGACAACCAAACAAACGAATAATATTGAAAGTTGAACAATAGACAGAATTAGGAGAACGTAATCTTTCCATTTGTAAACCTTCCGGTGGGAATATGATCAATGAAATCTCTGCCATATGGGGGGATATTGCTCTTGAATGTAGTTGGTATGTAATTATTGTTACCCGTATCCGCACTCGAGTCGCCCAACGCAGAAAACGCAGAGACATTGTGAGGGTTTTGCAGAGACTGTGATAAAGAGACACCATGAAACACTAGCAGCAGAAGGAAGAGAAGCTCTTGATGGGTGTTCGAGATTTTAATTAGAGACCACTCCATCATCTTAGAGAGGACGCCGGAGTTGTCTATCAGAAAGATTTACTACCTTGTACTCTTATATAGAGGGAGATAACTAAATACAGCCAAAAATTTCAGTCGTCCAATGTGCAGCTCTTTCTGTGTACACACGCAGAGAGAGAGAGAGAGAGAGAGAGAGAGAGAGAGAGAGAGAGAGAGAGAGAGAGAGAGAGAGAGAGAGAGAGAGAGAGAGACAGTAATGAGTCCCGAGGGTTTGGCAACCTTTTACCTGCATGTGGTAGGTAAGGATGCCAGTATCAGCAAGTGCATATCCATATAAAGCTCAGGGTTTCACACCCTCCAATTTAAGCCCAATAGCAAGGTTCAACTTATCAAAATGAATCCCATGATTGAAAACCTAATGTTGTATCTTATTGAATTCAGATTAATGATCCACCTTACTGAAAATTCTGGATCTACCAGTATCAGATCCAGGTTTGGTTCTTATCATGTCTACCACGAATAATCGAACACCCAAATCTTAAAAGGCAGATCTAATTGCAATTGCAATATTTTGAGCACTTTTATATTGAAAAATTTGCGGATTCTAATAAGTGCTTGGTTTGAACTCGGATTTGGTATAGATCCTTACCAATCAAACCTAACTCCATTTATTAGTTGGATCTTATACTTGTGGTGTAAAACCTGACCCGTTGACACCTTTACTGTCATTCTCTAGGAATGGTGCTAAACCGATGAGAACCAACTGCACGTAGGGGATATGCCCTTTTCTTAATAATGAGGGTCTTCGCCCGAATGATAAAATTGGGAGATTTGTACAACGAGCAATAGCTCACCTGGCTAGAGGGTCGACTCACAAGATGAACGTCATGAGTTTGATACCCAGGAGTGTGCGTCTGGCTTCGGCCTCCATTGTACTGAAACAAAATTTTGAAGATTTTGATTTTCTAAACTTCTTCTTTCTGGTCAGTAAATAATCTATCGTGTCTTATAACTACTTTTAGCCCATAACTTAATTAGCAACAAAAATAAGGGCCAGTCTTTCTCTGTTCCATTCTTCAAATGAGCAGCCATTTACATTAGTGGTATCAGGGTAGAAAGCAATCAAAACAAAGTTTCACATCTTACCCGCAGCATTTCTTGAAAGCTAGCTCAGTAATGTTTGGATCTGAAACCCCGAAAGGTCGAAAACATGTCCACTTTTATTGGGACGATGGGGAAGTCGGAGCCAATTGTGTGCCCGAAGTATCGAACTCATGGCCTTCAACGTGTGAGTTATCACCTTAGCCCGGTAGCTATTGCTCGTTGTGCAAAAACAACTTACTTTCAGGTAGAAATTCTGAACAATCTGAGTAAGAAAACTCATGTTCTACCATGAGTTAGAGTGTAACATCTACTTGTCGTCGAGCTGACCCTCTCCTTCGTTTTAAGAATCAACAAAATAGGGCGAGCTAAGTGTACCTGGGGCAAAAGATGGAAGCCAAGTAGATTTAGTGTTGTTTCCGTTGTAGTGTGTTGGGGATCATTTCTATGACTGCTTCAGCTTCATCTTTGCTTATGGCAAAAGCCTTTTATTTTGTTAGGAATGATAAATCTTTTGGGAGTATATACTCTATGAGACTATCATTTTATTGTCTTGATAAATGATGGATGATAAGAGACGGCGCTATCATTGGTTGGCTTGCTTCTTTTTCTTTGACTTGTTTTCACAAACACAAGTTCTATTTTCTCACTTGTTCATCAATCAAAGCCAAAGTATTCAATAATTGATTGTGTCTTGGATCAGGTCACAATTTATAGCAGGATTCGTATGTATGTACGTGTAAGAAGGTTGCACTAATCTCACTAATGCAATGATATCACCTTTACTCCAAAGTGCATTCAACTTGTATGTACATAAGAAAAGCTATCTCTACTTTTTCTTATGATTTATTTAAATGATCCAGGTCATGTGATGAGTTCATTTTTCACATTAGGAAATTCTGAAATTAAAGGGTAGCCCAGCTTCAGCTTATTAAGCTTGAACATAATTGTATTCAAGACAGCCCCAAACAACTTTTGTTCCCGTTGTAGTCTAGTTGGTTAGGATACTCGGCTCTCACCCGAGAGACCCGGGTTCAAGTCCCGGCAACGGAAGTCTTTTTCTTCAACCATCTTTTAATGGGCGCCGGCGTTGGGAGGCTTTCTTTTTCCCCCTTATTTTTTTCCGGGAACGAAAGATTATCGACGAGCTTGACTCCAAATGCTTGGTGGATATGCTCACCTCACCCGAGACAGCTTGAGCGAAGAACTATCTGAACCCAATAGTCAAATGCATCTTTACCATGGTAAAGAACATCTGGTTCTATCAAAACCCTTCACGAGGTTAATCAATGTGCCCAAGAACCCGCCAGCATTCATTACCATTGGGAGCTAGGTTGCACGGAAACTGAAAGAGAACATGACAAATGATAAATCTCCAAAATTCCTTGAATCATGAATATATATATATATATATATATTCATGATTCAAGGAATTTTGGAGATTTATCTTTTGTCATATATATATATATATATATAGAGGGTGGTAGATACTCAATTCATCAGTATTTAAATATATTCCAACATTTTCACTGTTAGACCGATGGGAACAATGATAGAGATGTAAATCATACGGTTGTACATTAAATATAAGTATAGAACAATAGTACAAAGTTGTTTTTTATTCAAATATCTACCATAGATCGGAAGGTGAAAATATTATAATGAACTATAAAAGAAGATTGAACGTCTCTCTCTCTCTCTCTTTATATATACATACATACATACATACATACATAAATAAATACCATTTAAATCTCGATTAAAACATTAGAATAGATTTAAGTATGAACAAACATTGAACACGGGCCACTATCTTTCTCTCTATACATATACATATACATATACATATATATATATATATATATATATATATATATATATATATATATATATATATATATGTGTGTGTGTGTGTGTGTGTGTGTTTGAGCATTTCTATCTCTTTCTATAATATATGTGTGTGTGTTTGAGTCATGAAACAATCAGTTGCAAAGGGCAATAATATATGTCAATCATGAAACATGACATAGAAGTTTCTGATTGTTTCCGCATCGTTTGCGGGTTATTTAATCGACCGCTGGCCACCTCTTTCTCTTTTGTAGGATCTACTGTTGAGGGCCTCGTTGAAGGCTATGCACTCTGGCCTCTGACCACGTCTTTGTAGGGTAAAAAAAAGGCTATTGCACGTAGAGCATTAGCTCATCACCCCCTCTCACTGACGGTGCAAGTTGTGGGCTTGATTCTCAAGGAGGTGTTTATGCGTGTGCGCGTTAGGTTTCAGATTCGACTGTAATCTAAAAGCATACTTAGTAATAATCCTAATTACTAAACGCGAACCCCTGTTCTCAACCCACCTCTCTCTCTCTCTCTCTCACGTATTCTTGGCTCTCTTATACTCTTCCTCTCGTGTTAATGAAACCCACTCGTCGTTGTAAACAATTTTTTTTGTCTTATATGAACTTAAAATTTTACTTGCAAAAATTATTCGCGAGCATCACAAGAAGTTTACTGAAACTTGTAAAGAGATTTATCTGCCTATTTTTGCGATTATGGATAAATAAGTTCTTATCATCATACGCTTTCTTAAACTGGCACTCAAGAGTCAACCTACACACTTAAAAAGAGCGATTTTAGAATCTATGATTTTCTCAAAACAATTTCCAACTAAAACGGTTTTTTCAAAAAGTTATGTTTTTCACTTGGCCAAACCAATTAAGGTTATGTGAAAACAGAATTGATTCTATTTTCCAGCATGAGAGTTTGAATTTTTTATTATTTTATGAGAATCCAAACATTTCAAAAATTTTACCTAATTGAGAATTAGGTTTGAAGTTTTATTTAAGATTTTTTTTTGTATTTTTAGATCTTTGAAGGATCAAAATTAAACCTGAGAAAAGTTTTAACCAAGTGTTATTATGAAATTCGAGACTATCTGTATGACTGAAATACAAAGTCTTAGTGAAATAGTTGTATCTCTGTACGCAGGATTCTTATTTCTATGAAAATTCTCAATTTAAAAATCTAAGGATATTAGCTTTCCAACGAAACTATTTTCAAGGTATTTGGATACCTACGAGCCGAGTTATTACGGTTTTACTTAACGTCTATCGCAAGAATTTTGGCACAAACAGGTTCAGTTTAAGGTTAAGTATGATTCTTAATGATTTTTTTACTGGTGTGTGAATCACTTTGTCCAAATTTTTTGAGAATTTTACTGGTGTTAGTCGGTGTGTGAATCACTCACGGACAGAATTTCAGAATATTTTGCTAAGAGACGATAACTATAAAATTCGAGGATCATACAAGATCTATGTGGTATGCTGAAATCTGTGAAACATTTTTTGTAAAAATATCCGGTTAGATCCTTAATGATTTAATAATCATTCAAAGAATTTTGTTGGAGACTTGTGCTCATTTGAGAAGGTGCTCATCTACATATAAATCTCTGAGGCATCTATCGCGAGAAGGATTGCTCTCTTGAAAAATATATGCGATCATAACTCAATGCCCGCCTGTAACACAAACTTGTGGGTAATTAATCTAGTATAAGAGTAATTATATACTCATATCATCATATGTAAACATGACAACTATGTCCCACTTATGACTTCTTGAATTGATTTATAAGTAATCAAGATAAAAGAAGAAAGGGGAGAAGGGATGATAATATACATAAGCATAGAATAAATGAAGATTTATAAGATATAGAGTACATTGGGGTAGAAGAAACAAAATTATCATAGAAGTAGTGATTGCTCTTACCTATGACTTTGCACGAAATTTGTTGCAATCCTTCAACTTACAAGAGGTTGAAGATGAAGACTTCGAGCTTACAATAACCACAAACCAAAAAATAGAGAAGGCGAGGTGGGGATGGGTTGACCTCTTTCTTTCTCCTTGGTTGGATTTTCTTGGGTTGGTTTTTCTATGAGTGGCATCTCTCTTATATACTCTACCTTTTGGACTACTTTAACCTTCTAATGGACACATAGTCTCGGACAATTTTAACCCTTTGATGAGTATAGGTCTCAGACCACATTAATCTTTTGATGTAGGGTTGCTTGGTATAGGACTGTTCTTGATCTGATGAGTCTTTTGAGGTCTATTATGTTTTAAACCTGTTTGTTATTTGTCTTTTTAATTTCAAATGTTCTATAGGTTTGTAAAATGGTTACTTTACAAATATTTTGCAGGTAAATATTTTGGTTCCCAATGTCCCATCTTAGCTTTTCTTTGAATAAAAATTATCTAAAACAACAAAATTTCTTTAATTTGGCCTTGATGACAAAGTGATTATTTTTTTGGATTTTGTCAAAATTTAATTTTTTGTGATGGGGATTCTACTTTTATTTTGAGGTTGATAAAGAATTTTGATGTGGAAATGTGTTCATTTAAGGTATTTTTGTTGAAAAAAGCCTTAAAAGACCTACAATCATAATTTTTCTTATAAAAGAAATTCTAAAAATCTTTTGATAAATTTTTGGGTGTTCAAAGTCACCTCTCTCTCTCTCTCTCTGCTCGTCGTGTAGTTGCGTCTCTCTCGTACCTCTAGATGTCACATTTGCCGAAGAGTGCTTCCTTCTTATCCACCATCACCATAAAAGGCCCTTTCTTTTTCTCCTCTTTCGTCTCTTTTAAAAAAAGGTACACGAGCGTACATCTAGTTTAAGGGAGATGCATGAGAAGACACGCACATCTCTATTCGACAAAGAATGTATTTAAGATGTATTTTTATTTAAAAAGAGATGCATGTTTTGTAAAGAAAAGATGTGTACGAGTTTCGTCTCTTATATTTACAAACAGTTTAAAAGAATAATTTTAAGATTTTTAAGCATAAAATGTGTGTGATTAGTAAAAAAGGGAAAAGAATGTGTCTTTAATAATTTTCATAAATACAACAACAACAACAACAACAACTAAGCCTTTTCCCATACTAGACGGGGTTGGCTACATGGATTCTTTGTTTCCATAGATCCCTATCGTGTGCCATGTTAGCAGTTAACTCCCAATAAGCTAGATTGTTCTTTATTGTTTCTTTCCAACACTTTTGGGGTCGTCCTCTACCTCTTTTAATACTTTCTAAATTTAGTTTTTCTAACTTTCTTACAGGTTCTTCTTTTGATCTTCTTTGAATATGTCCAAACCATCTTAAACGATGTTCTCGCGTTTTATCCTCTATTGGTGCCACTCCTACTTTGTTTCTAATAACCTTATTATGTATATGGTCTTTTCTTGTATGACCACTCATCCATCTCAACATCTTCATTTTGGTCACGGACATCTTTTGTACATGTTGATGATTAACTGCCCAACACTCAGAACCATAAAACATGGCAGGCCTAATTGCTGCTCTATAATATTTACCTTTTAATTTTAATGGTATCTTTTTATCACAAAGAATACCTGATGCTCCTCTCCATTTTAACCAACCAGCATTAATTCTATGCGTAACATCTCCATCAATTCTTCCATCACTCTGAAAAATTGACCCTAGGTATTTAAAACTTTCCTTCTGAGAAATGCAATATGTGCCTATTTTAATTTCTATGTTCTCTAAAGTAACCATGTCACACCCACACGGGTCGCGACCACGACCCGACCCGAGCCGATGTCACGTGGCCGCTTCTCGCGCGGGCGTGATGGTGAGCAGTAACCAATTTAATTCAAACTCAAAAATATCTAACTGAAATAAATATTCATATCGAAGTTATAAACAACACGTCTAAAATGGTGTGGGGCCCACCTAACAATAACCCTGAATAAAAGACTTTCTAAATTATTCAACACTTATCATACCATCTAAAATAAAAATGTTGCTCTATCAAACTCCTACTCTCCTCCGTGTGCTTTCGAAGTGGTAGCTTGAGGATGAGCTATAAAACAATAGGGTGAGCTCCTATATATAGCTCAGTAAGGAGGTTAAACATCTTTAAACAGAAAACATACTAAAAGCATGCATAGTTTCACAATCATTTCATAACAAAACATATTTACCTGGAAATCATGATCTCAAATTCATACGCACACACTCACACACTCACACACGCACACATCATTAGTTTCGATAATTATAGCCCATACTGTGTCTGTCCCAAAGGCCACGGGAGTCGTCCGGGCCTCCCTAACGTGACCTCGGTAACCCTGTCCATAACGGTAACCACGCCCTGGACAGTCTACTGTCAAAAATCAGGAAAAAATAAAAATCTGAAAAATAAGTCAACTTACCGGATTTCTGTCGATTCCTCTCATTTTCCGGCTGGTTCGAGGCTACCCAACTCCGTGGACAATCTACTGTGAATGGCCCTTTTAAAGGCCCTTCGTGTTCTAGGCCGTGCGTTACTGCACAGTCTGTGTAGTAACGCTTAAGCGTTACATTCTAACCCCCTTAAAGAAATTCTGTCCTTAGAATTTAGAAAGTACCTGAACAGATATGGATACTTCTCTTGCATTTCAACCTCGAGCTCCCAAGTAGATTCGCTCGGCAAATGATGACTCTAGTGTACTTTTACTGTCCTCAAAACTCGACGACGTAAGACTTGTTCCTTTCTATCTAAAATGGCTATGGGCACCTCTTCATAAGACAAATCTTCATGAATGTGTAGCGGCTCGACCTTAATGATATGTGAGGGGTCAGGAACATACTTTCGCAACATGGATATGTAAAATACATTATGCACTCCAATCAATGATGATGACAAGTCTAGTTGGTAGGCAACATCCCCAACTCGTTTCACGATTTAGTAAGGTCCAATATACCTAGGACTCAACTTACCCTTATGTCTGAAGCGAGTCACTCCTCGAGCTGGAGAGACTTTTAAGAATACATAATCACCAACCATAAACTCTATATCATGACGTCTCTTATCTGCATAACTCTTCTATCGGTCTTGAGCTGCTTTAATGCGTTGACGAACCAAGTTCATCTTATCTGACGATTGCGAAGTATTTCTAGACCTATTGCAGGTCGTAAACCAGGAATATCCCAACATAGTGGAGTCCTACACTTTTCCCCATAAAGCATTTCATAGGGTGACATCCCAATGCTCGCTTGGAAACTATTGTTATATGAAAACTCAATCAAGTGTAATTAGTTATCCCATTGGTCCTTATTGTCCAACATACATGCTCGAAGCATATCCTCTAGAGTTTGAATTGTACGTTCAGCTTGCCCATCGGTCTATGGGTGAAATATCGTGCTAAACTGTAATCTTGTTTGTAAAGCATCTTGTAAACTCTACCAGAAATGAGAGGTAAAACGAGGGTCTCTATTTAAAGTGATGGTCTCTAGCACACCATAGAACTTAACGATCTCAACGATATACACAACAACTAATTTCGATAACGACATATTCTTTCGAATGGGTATAAATCGTGCAACCTTAGTAAGTCGGTCGACAATTATCCAAATAGCATCGTACTTCAGTGAGGTGAGAGGAAGTCCAATAACAAAGTCCATGTTAATATGTTGCCAATTTCTTTCAGGAATAGGTAATGGTCTTAAGGTTCCTACTGGACACTAGTGATCTGCCTTAACCTTCTGACAAGTCATATATCTAGTCACAAATTCATCAATAGACTTTTTTATTCCAAACCAATAATACTGTCGGCTTAGGTCCTTATATATCTTTGTGCTACCCGGATGAATGCTGAAGCGACTACGATGTGCTGCTTCCAGTATCTCATTTCGAAGTGATTCATCTTTAGGCACACATACGCGCCTCTCAAATCGTAAGAAACCATCATCCTCGCGTATCTCATATCTAGGCCAACTCCCGCTATGAATCTCATCTATAATCCTCTTTAACGCAGGATCATCTATTTGTGCACCAAGTACTCTGAGCCAAAGTTCAGGAGTTGCTCGAACAAGAGTAGAACAATGAGCTACCGGCTCTTTAAGGGCATCTACAACTATATTAGCTTTTCCAGAGTAATAAATAATCTCATAGTCATAATCCTCCAAAAACTCAAAACATCGCATTTGTCGCATATTAAGGTGAGGCTGTGTGAAGATATACTTTAAGCTCTTGTGATCAGTGAATATCTGGAACGTTACCCATGAAAATGTCTCACGCTTTCAATGCAAGCTACGGTACCCGACTCGAATCGCAGGTGGATAATTCCTCTAATGCACTTTCCAACTACCTCGACGCATGTGCTACAACCTTATGATTTACATAAGTACACAACGATCATTGGTACGCGAAGCATCCGCAAATATACTTGAAGGTTCGTTTGGATCAGGTAGAATCCAAAGCAGGTGAAGTAGTCGATCATCTTTCAGGCTCTGAAAACTTTTCTTCCCGTACATCGGTCCATACAAATGGTTGCAGTTCTTCTCGTGTAAGTTGGGTAAGTGGTCACCGCTATCTTGGAAAAACCCCTCGATAAGCGTGAACCTCAGATAGTAGCAGGACGAATCGGATAAAACTACGGATCTCCGTACATACGGAGTCTTGTTTGGGTCTCTCCCGAATAATTGAGATTAGTTTCTATCGCTTGGATGAAGCATCGAAAGCTTCAATACTCCTTCTCCGAAATTACGTGTCACCCAAAAATTGCAACTTCACTTCCAGAAGCAAAATTCACATTTAGCCACAGCTTTGCGCTCTAGCTTATTCTCCTTCGGAGAGGCTTGAAGAACCACTACTGAGATGTTTTCGGCGTACTCTTCTTTGACCGGGAATAGAGCAGAATGTCATCTATAAAGATTAACAACAAACTTATCCAGAAGTACGAACGGGCAAAAATCCTATTCATATAAGTCCATAAATATAGGCAGGTGCATTAGTCAACGCTAAATGGCATCCCTTGATATTCGTAATGCCACATGCGGTGATTCGGAAGACACATTTTGGGAACATCCTCCAGCTCTTAACATGTATGCGGTGATAACAGATCTGTAAGTCTATTTTGGAAAATATTGCGGCTCCTCGTAATTGATCCGTTCAGATCATCCAATTCTTGAAGTGGATATTTATTCTTTCTCGTAATCTTGTTCAACGATCGGTAGTCTACACGTAAACGAGAAGTCCCACGTCCTTCTTCTTTACCAACAAGCAATTGGAACTCCCCATGGTGATACACTTGGTCTCGTGGCTTATTTTTCCAACGACTCCTCCGGTGTTTCTTGAGCTTTTTCAACTCCATCACTCTCGGTGGTGACATCACGATAAGGGCGCAATCGTAGATATGGAATCGACTCAATTTCACAGTACCCAATCGATAAGCGGAATTTGATTTCTCTTTACATGACGGCATTAGTCCGGGTGCATCATTACGGAAAGACCTTAGGAAATTCATTAACTATACTGATATCATTTAATAACTTCGCTTCAGCAAAAAACTGCATAACAAATGCTAAGTAACCTTCGCATCCGTTTCGTATATAATTATATAATTGAAGAACAAATATAACTGATACTAGGTTCTCTTCTCGTTGACCTTGGAAAATAAAAGTAGTCTCTCGAGGAATAGAGATAGTAATCTCTCACTTCTTGCAATCAATCACAACACGACTCCTAGATAACCAATCCATACCCAAAACTACATCATAGTTCGAGATCTCCAACAAAACCAAGTCGACTCTCAAGTCATGACCACCAACTAAAATAAAACAATCTCGCAAAATCTGATGCGATACAATAACATCTCCATTAAGGAAACATACATAGAATCCATCTAATGGTTTCGGGTCTAAACCCGTACGACTTACAAAAGTAGGTGAAACAAAGCAATGTGTTGTACCAGAGTCAAATACAATACACGCAAGCAAACCACAAACTGATAAGGTACTAATAACCAAATCAGAGGTACCTGACTCATGGCCCTCTACAACATAAACGCGGCCCTGGTTAGTTACTTGAGGGTGAGGCAATCGAGGTGGTCCTTGTTAACGAAAAGGTATCGGAGGACGAGGAGGCCCTATAGTGCTTCCCTGAATTGAAGAAGAAGTAAAATATGCAGCCCGTGGAAAATCAATCTTACGATGACCGAACTCTTTACATATGAAACAACGACCTCTCATGTCTTCCTTTTGTATACTACTAAATGTCTGAGTCTGAACTTGCTTAAAGTTCTTCTCTGAAGGATAGTCTCTAGTTCTATGACCTGTGCCTCTACAATTATAACATTTGATCCCTCGATTTTGTTGGATGTTTTGCTCACGTGAAGACCCACTTCTCGCCTAAGTCTGACTACCCCTATTTGTCCACTGATGAGTTTGAGTTGGTTTACTCTTCTTCGTGCCTTCATGTGAGTTGCCAAAAGTCGGTTCTGTTGGCCTCTTCTTACCCTTATAATGCAACATATTTGTCTCTATATGATTAGCAGGAGCTTGTAATTCATCAATATCTGTATATATCTTTCCTCTTAGTGACTTACGGATCAGATCAGAAAGTCCCCACAAATACTTATTTGCTCGTGTCTCAGGAATTACCATACCCGGGTCAAACTGTGACAACCTTAGGAATTGGTTGGTATATTCTCTCACTAACAAATTGTCTTGCTACAGTTGATTAAATTTAAGTTGTAAACACATCCGATCATTGTGAGAAAAGAAATGATTGAAAAATGTCTTCTTAAATGCCTCCCAAGTCCATTGAGTGCTACGAGTCTCTTTCTATGCTCTTCACCATTGTTTTGCATTTCTTTCGAAAAGACTCGACACCAACTGCACCCTCCTCTCCTCGTCGGTAGGAGTCAGTATGCCGAAAGCATTTTCCAGTTTACCAATCCATTCATAGGGTTCCAATGGGACTGTAATTACTCCTTTAAACTGCTTATAACCGTTCTTTGTGAAGGGTTGAATGGTTACAGTGGATTCTCTCGAAATGTGTTGTAATAAGTTGATCATCTGACCAAGTAATATCACTACATCTTGACCACCTTGTAGAAGAGGAATATGTGGTGGCTCTATAGATCCTTGAGGTTTATCGAATGGAACCTCCACTGCTACAGGAGATCCGTACGATGGCATTTCCTCGTTATCCTCACTCATAACGCTTGGAGTTAAGTTAAGATCCAATACTCGTGGGCTCTATACATAAATATAATATTATATTTCAATGATTAACTCACTATCAAATATACTTTAACAACCTTAGGCTCTGATACCAAGTTGTCACACCCGCACGGGTCTCGACCACGACCCGGCCCGAGCTGATGTCATGTGACCGCTTCTCGTGCGGGCGTGATGGTGAGCAGTAACCAAATACAATACCAATTTAATTTAAACTCAAGAAATATCTAACTAAAATAAATATTCAAATCGAAGTTGTAAACAACACGTCCAAAATGGTGCAGGGCCCTCCTAAAAATAACTCCGAATAAAAGACTTTCTAAATTATTCAACACTTATCATACCATCTAAAATAAAAATGTTGCTCTATCAAACTCCTACTCTGCTCCGTGTGCTTTCGAAGTGGTAGCTTGAGGATGAGTTGTAAAACAATAGGGTGAGCTCCTATACATAACTCAGTAGGGAGGTTAAACATCTTTAAACAGAAAACATACTAAAAGCATGCATAGTCTCACAATCATTTCATAACAAAGCATATTTACCTAGAAATCATGATCTCAAATTGATACGCACACACTTACACACGCACACATCATTAGTTTCGATAATTACAGCCCATACTATGTCTGCCCCAAAGGCCACGGGAGTCGTCCGACCCTCCCTAACGTGACCTTAGTAACCCTGTCCATGACGGTAACCACGTCGACTCTCACGGCAGAGTGCCCGGGAACACACCCTGTATTCGCCTAAAGCCGGATCGCCCGAGGGACCTATAAGTCTCTAGAGACTCCACACAAACCACACAAGTACGACTCGTATATTCACACATCATTACATTTATAAAACCAATTATAGTTCATCACATTTACAAATCATATCCAGATCTACGAATATCCAAAATCAAACTCATATCCACACAATATTTAAACAACATTTAAATACCATGTTCATACAACACATGCATATCAAAACATGCTCTTTATCAAACAGTGTCATAAACATATTCTATTTGAAAAGCACATCAAATAACTCATAATTGCGAATAACATTTCACAAACATCAATAAAATAGTTATCAATCATGCATATTTAAATCTATCTAAAACAGTAAAATCACTTCTAGCTTAGTTCTGTAAAAGAATGCATAACCCCTTACCTAAAGGAGCGCTAAGATCCAGTCCCGAAGCCGTTGGGTCACTCTTATCATCATCAAATCCTCCAATTTTAATCTCTAAACAATTACAAATGATTAAAATATTAGAAATTATTGAATTACGAGTCTAACGCAATAAACTGTATCCGAATCGGATTCCAAACTAGATCCGTTTAAGCTATCCGAGATCCAAATTGATACCCAAATCCATATCTGATCCAAATGAGTGACACAATAGGTAGCTTGTGTCACTGTATCAACACAGAACCTGTAACTACTGACACAGGTCTTATTCTTAACCTAGAAACCCATTTCAAGACACGACCAAAACTGGACCCGTTTCTGACAAAAAACTGGTTCTTAACACGTGACACGAGGACACGACATGAACCAGTGTCGGTTCATGACAATTTAGACACGACACGACACAGAAATGAGGGACATGCCCAAAAGTTTTTTTTTTCGGCATCATCGTCGGTTTCCAGCGAATCACAACCGTTTTCCGTCCAAATCGATGCCATTGCCTACCTACCCCACCAAAACGCTTAGTTCTACCTCAAACCTTTAATCCAAGCCCAAAACGATGATTTTCAACAAGTTTTTCATAAAAAATCAAGAAAAAACGAAAATCTGAAAAATAAGTCAACTTACCGGATTCTGGCCGATTCCTCTCATTTTTCGGCTGGTTCGAGGCTGCCCCAATTCCCTGGACAATCTACTGTGAAGGGCCCTTTTAAAGGCCCTTCGTGTTCCGGGCAGTGCGTTACTGACTGTGCAGTAACGCTTAAGCGTTACAAACAAAATGATCAAACTTACATTCCATATATTCTGTCTTTGTTCTACTAAGTCGGAGGCCTTTGCTTTCTAATGTTTCTCTCCATAGTTCCAATTTTTTATTAACTTTTTCCTTAGACTCCTCCAGTAATACAATGTCATATGCAAATAATATACACCAAGGTACTTCATATTGAATATGTTTTGTTAACTCATCCATCACCATTATAAATAAGTATGGGCTTAAAGTTGATCCTTGATGTAACCCAATATTAACTTCAAAGAAGTTGTCTTTCCTTCGTGAGTCCTCACACATGTTTTTGCACCATCATACATGTCTCTTATAAGGTTAATATATGTCAATGGGATACCTCTTTTTTCCAAAGTTCTCCAAAGAACATCCCTCGGTACCCTATCATAAGCTTTTTTTATATCAATAAATATCATGTGAAGGTCTTCCTTTTTTGCTCTAAAATGTTCCATAAGATGTCTCAAAAGGTGAATCACTTCAATAGTAGATCTGCCTGGTATCAACCCAAATTGGTTCTCTGTTGTACTTGATACTTGTCTTAACCTACGTTCGATAATTCTTTCCCATAATTTCATAGTATGACTCATTAACTTGATACCTCGATAATTCGCACAATTTTCATAAATACTATTACTAAATATTCGGTTGTTCAGAACTTAAAATCATAATCGAACCACCTTATAATCAGTTTGGATTTTGGGTTTCTGATTTTGAATCCAAAATCATCATAGAACAATTTGCCAAACAAATGTACCAGACAAAGTAGTTGCCACGGACGGGTTTCGTGTCCAATAAACCCCAGGGGACTAAGCAGATTGAATTGTCAGAGGTCTTGGGGGATCAGCAGTAAATAATTCAACGAATCCTGGAGCAACTGGAAAACAGAGGTAAAGATGGACTTCAGATCTTCACGAACGTTTTGTTGACGCTAATATTCTGCCCAACTGTCTAAAGCAACTTACCTATTCGAAGACTCAACTGTTCATATATATATATATATATATTGTGTTGGATTTCCCCAACCGTGATTTGGAAACTTAAACTGCAATATGGCACACGGTTGTATTTGTTGGCTGTAATACAGAACCCGTTATAACCTTGTGCTGTTCGCCACACACTAAAAGATTTGGTGATCCACTTCTCTCTCTCTCTCTCTCTCTCTATATATATATATATATATATATATATATATATATATATATATAGAGAGAGAGAGAGAGAGAGAGAGAGAGAGAGAGAGAGAGAGAGAGAGGGAAGCTTCATGGAGAACTAACTGGATATACAGTAGATACAAGAAGACTGATATGTGAAATGAAGAGGGAAACCAGTGGTAAAACATTGAACGTTATACTTGTTGCGATGGCAAAGGATATGTGAAGCAAAGTGAGAAACCTAATGTAAGGAAGCGAGTTTTACAAAGAATTTCTGGGGACTAGGTGTGACCATCTCCTCTTTTTGTTTCGTGTCATTTCATCTTTGTGCTCACAGTAGGTCAACCTGAGTAGCGGTGTTGACGGTTTGGTTTGGTTTGGTTCTAGTCTCAACCTCTATTCAAACAACTAATTTCGGTTCTCAACTTTTAGAGAATTGAACCAAACCATGCTATGTTCAGATCCAAATGAAACTGAATCACCGGTTCCAACTTCATTCGGTTCTAAGCCACAGTTCTGCTAATTTAAGGATTTTGCTAAATAGCGTGAGATTATTTGAATATATGCTCCACATTTTATATGTACATAAGGTGATAAAACTCACATATAAAAGCATATAAACTTGCCAAGATTTAAATCCATATAAATATATACCTTGTATATTCACATTTTATATCTATATAAGATTATAAAACTCATATACATAAACTTATCAACTTATAAAGATAAAATATATAAGTTTTATAACCTTATACACATAAAATGTGAATATATATATAATGATTAAGTTTGGTTGGGTTCTCATGATTGGGTTTCGACACTGTAACCATGAATCAAACTGCCAGAAATTTTCCCAACTAAAACCCAACTCAACCAAACTGTCAAACATCTAGAACCGAATAGGTCCATGAACACCCCTAAACATGAATGCGACTAGAATGTTTCTCCAGTTACTCGGGTGGGAATGAACTTGGATTTCCAGCTTGGGTTTTCCTGTCTGTGCTAGCAATTTTGTATTTTGAGTCATGTTTGCACAAGCAAGTTCTTCGTGTCACTTTACACGAACTGACCAAGTACCTTTGCTGAAGGTCAGTTGTCCCTCAGTCATAGTGTGGGTTTCATCTGCCGAACTGAACGAAGGGATGCAATGCCTATGCACCTGATATGCATGAGGTCGTAGAGTAGCGTTGATCAAATTGTGACCGTCGGATTGCAGATGAGTTGCAGTCACCTGAAATTCTGATTTTAGTGCTGATAATAAATGCGCAGGTACTTTCTCTTTTCGCCCCCTTTTTCTTATTAATTATTTCGATTTTTTCGTGGCTGTTGTATCATCGAACCTTTTTCTTTCTCTTTATTTTAATCTTTGATTTTTTAAATCTTTAACTAAAAATACGTGCCACAAAATCCTGTCATGATGATACCAATCAATAATGTCTACTCATTTTCATGGTAAATACGACAAGGAAATTGCCATTGAATTTGCTGCAATCGCTTGTCAATAGACTTGGTCGATTCGGACAGTTTCAAACCGATAATTCGTTTTTTTTTAAAATCCGGAACCGAAACTAAATCAGTACCAGACTGATTTGGTTGCGCTTTGCGTCTTAAACCGTTTAGAATCATAAAAATCATTAAAAATATATATTTTTAAAAAATAAAAATATAGAACTGACAGTTTGGAATTGCCTGTTCTAGCCTAATTCCAATCCATGAAAGGTGAAACTGAAACCAGATTGGGTGGTTTTTATTTGTAGGTCTGCGTTGATAGGTTTTAGTTTCAACCGGTTTCTTGTCCGTTTTGGTTCCAGATGAAACTTGGAGTCATGTCTACTTGCTAGGTTTCATCGATCAGAGTGGTCGATCGTCACTGGAAAAACCTCTCTTTTAAACAACTAAAGAAGAAGATTCAGACTGCTGTTTTTGTTGCAGTAAGAACCTTCCATCAAAATGATCGCCTTCCATTAGGAATACTTTTTTTTCTAAAGGGTACATGAGAACTACAGTTTTTGGTGCAGTCTTGACTGTTCAATTACTTGGCTTTCGTTGATCTGCCAAACAATCCCGTTGCACCTCCATCTTCACCCCATTTCTCGGTGGTTGTAGAGATGGCAGTTTTTCTAACGAGGGATGCGTTCCACATTTATGCCCACCACTGGGACACTTTTGTAAGATAAAAGCCTTATCATAACTCAAGTACTCTCTCTTTCTCACACACACACAAGTACACACGCAAAATGCAATATCAGAAGCCAAGGTAAACCAGCAGTACCATCTGTGTCGCCCGCGCGCGCGCGCGCGAGAGAGAAGTACCTCTACTGACAGATTTCATGCATTGGGAATAGGAAAAATTCACTGAGCTCGAGAAGCAGACCCCATTTCCTTTGTGAAGTTCTTGGTATAACCCAACTTTCCTGAAGATGGTGAAGAAGGGGAACAGGGAAATGGAAGATGGATACTTAATTACTGGAATTTGTTGGCAAAAATCTGAATTAGATTCCAAATGAAATTTTAATTAGCAATTGACAACTAAACAAGATGCCCTACATCTTTTGGTAAGTCTGTGCTCAGTGTTTTTGCATTACGAATGTACCTGGAACATGAAATTTTACTTCCACGCAATTGCTCAACGACGTAAATGGGTTCTAAGGGGCTCTTTGATAAGCAATTAGTATTGTTCTACTAGTCGGTGTGTTTGATTCGTGGTGCCAGGTCTTGACACTAGAACTGCAACCTTAGACTTACATGAACTTGTAATCATGGTTTTGTGGTTGACTCGTGAGTGGTATTGAGTCTGTAGAACCATAGTTCTACACCCACAACAGTTTCACATTTGATGTATAACGAAACTTGGGAGTGTGAGCACAACAAAAATAAAGGTCCAGTTCCATCGAACCTTGTGTCAGAAGCACCCTAACGGGCATGGGGTGCCGTTTCCATAGTTCAAAGCAGAGCCCATTTTGAAAATCATGGTCCAGCTCCTTTGAACCTTGTGACAGATTTATGTAAGAGTTATAAAAATACCCTAATGTGTTTTTATAACTCTTACATAAATCTATCTAGAATCCAAGTTGACCCAACTAATCTGGGTACGTTGCAGTCATTTGGTAAAATATTTAAATTTTGTAATATGCATAAACTATATCAAACAGAAATCTAGAATTAAACTCTTTGGAATTTTACTTTTGGATGAAATTTATATATTCAACGTTGAAGTTTTATCTTTTATTTTGGTTACCACAAAGAGCCCCAAGCCAGCTATTCATGCCCAAGGTATCAAACTCATGACGTTCATCATCTGAGTCGGGTTCCCTCCGAGAAAAGCTAACGCTTTGAGTGCAAATAAATTTGAAGTTTCAACAAGGGCTCACATCATTTGATTAAACTTGTGTTTGTTTTGAGTTCAACCCAGTTGATCAAAGATCCATGAATAAAACTAGTTTTGACCATCACCAAGGAAACTGCCTTTCCAGTGTTTGGAAGAATCCTACTTGAAAAGGGTCACCTTGACTAAGATCATGTAAGCCCCGAGCTCTCTTTTAGGCCCTCCACCAGTTCTTTTAAGGCAGGAACTTGTATATATATATATATATATATATAATGCCCAAAGGATAAATGATGCTACGTGAGTAAGGTTAAGGGCATAAAATATGCTCCTAGTAACCTTAAAGACAAATTTGCACATTTTTCCTTTCTTTTTTCTTAAACGAACTCGTGGTAAATGATGCCTTTAAGTAAATGAAGGGACGCTTTCTTTAGGGCATTTAAAGAAATGGATTTGTTCATTTAATAAAGGAATGCCAAGCTACTCATGAACAAATTAGACACAAGTTGTTTGGATGATAGTTATAGATTGCCTAGTTTATATAAAAAACGAGTTAAGCCATACATAACGGGTTTCAAACCAGATGGAGTTCAAACCGTAACCAAATCAGGGCTGAAATCAGTGGTTCAGCCGGAAATGGCTGAACTTTGAACCAAGAACCATAATCAAACCTGAAGGCGACCGGTTTGGTTAGGGTTTTTCTTTCCTTGAACCAGAACTGACAGTTTGAAACTATCGGATCTAAGTTTAAAAATGAAAAATTGTTTTAGAGTTTTAAGCTTTTAAAAATTTCCTCCCTCTCTCCCTTCTCTTTCTTGTGTTATTATGATGCAATAAATGATTTTGACCAATAACTGGTCGTGTCTAAATCATTTAATTACTTTAAATAATATAAATTAATTGGAATGATATAATGCTTTAAAACTTTATTTTTTCTTAATCATGATGGAGCCAGTATGTTTTGTATGGTAGTTGACAGCGATTCGACTCAACCTAATTAGCCAGTCAATGAATAAGATGTCGATGGCAGGAGCCTTGAATAACCTTCATTTGATTTTTCTTTTCACTTTTAATCAGCCGTTCTAGCTTTGAGCCGGAACCGAAGGTTACAAAACTACAACCGGAACCGGCACAGAGCCGATTTGGTTACCGGCAATGCCTACTAGCCACCGGAAATCTTCGCATCGTCAATTCTAAGCTTCTCACAATCCAGTTCGGCCTCATTTAAAGCACCAACCTTTGTCAGATAAGCAGTTTATTTGCAACTGAAGAGGCCATTTAAACTTAATCTCAGTAATCAAAGAGGGAAATCATCAAGAATTCAATGATAGAATATCATTAGATTGGAAAGATTGTGTATTTTTCTCGTTTAAGTTATTATCCAGGAGACTAAACCCTGTGTAGAGGAAGCCCTCGTGGACTGAAGCAAGAAACTTGTGTTCAGAAACTCATTGATAAGTGAATGCCCCATTTGAATCCACCCAAACCAAGCCTTCTCTCACACTAAGTGGAATCAGCAACATGGGTTCTTAGATGTTATTGAGTTTGATTTTAGACATGGCATGTTTCCGGTAAACCAGAATCGGCAGTTTCACACCGTGTGTTAACTTTCCTGTAATCAGGAACCAAAACCGAACTGAGACTGGTCTAGTTCTGGTTTGAGACTTAAACCCTTTGGAATTGAAAAAAACCATTAAAATTTTAAAATTAAAAAATTTGTATGGAACTGAGGGTTTGTGGGTTGAGGTTCCATGGAAGGTGGAACTGGAAAAAACTTTGGGGGGGGGGGGGGTGCCCCACTGTAGTTTCACCGCTTCTTGGCTCGATTTGATTTGGTTAGAACTGTGGGGCTAGTTTGGGATCAGTTGTCTATTTGATCGTTTGTATGTTAGTGTTTAACTCCTCGAGAGCAAGATTATGTTTTAACTTTCAGAAGGGCTCTTCTTTTGAAAAATTTACCACCTAATTTCTCATGCTTTCTTGCCAAACCTCTACCTGGTCAGATCTGATCTTCCCTTGTATGACCACACATCCACCTATTTCGATGAAAGACGAAGAAGACAACATGGTTATCCCTTTGGTTGATCTCGTGTAGGGAAGCCCCACTTAATTCAATATGAAAATGCGATATATTAGTACTATGAAATGAAGCTTTACCAAAATATTAGTAAAACTAATAATTCAGGTACAAGTGATCTGCTGCTAATTAAATAGATCTTACTTGGATCTTGCCTACTTGAATATAAAGCCAAATGAAAAGGCAATACTGAACTATCATCCAGATTAGGTCCCCATTTGGATTTGGATGTGGAGCTGCACCACAATCCAAATCCAACCATCATCGAGCCCTACCTTGTTAACCAAATCCAATTAATCAGATATAAATTCTGGGTCCATACAAATAATGTTTTTTTTGTCTAAACAACCCACATATGGAAGTCATCGAGAAATCCAAATGACCTCAACTAATTCAATTTGAGTCAGGTTGGCCCACTATGGGGTAAAGCTCTCACACTGCTGGTTTTCTCCGTTCACAAGGCTCTAGCCGGGGCCGACAAGTGCCAAAAGCAGTGACAGATCTAGAATTTTTTTGTGGATGGGTGAACCACTTGTTCAACCATTTAAGGTGGCGCGAACTATGTATAATAGCTATGGATTTGATCATGTCCGGTAACTTTTTCATTGGTTTTTCAAATTTCAGGCGGGCGACTGCCCTACCTTGACAGTGTAAATCATGGCCCAAAGGGTTATGCACCCCACACACATGATTCACGGAAAACATTATATGATAGCATAATGCATTGCAGACACACCCTAAATGCATACCGCTTGTTGGTTTCTCAAGTAGTTAAGGTTAATTTCTCCGTCGAGCTTTTTTTGTGCCGTCTTCTCTGGAGCTTCATTTCATTCTCTTCAAGTTTTCAAACCACCTTACAAGTATGGTTCTCATTTTATCTTTCTATTAGTTTAGTACAAATCTTCTCTCTCTCTCTCTCTCTCTCTCTCTCTCTCTGTTTTTAAAATTTCGAAGTATTTGTTGTTAATTGATTTACAAACCATGATGGGTTTTGATATGCAGCATCAATTTGGTGGGAGGTCTCCGATTTGGGTTCCAAATTGTCAAACCGAATAATTGAGCTGAAGAAAGCTTAAACCAGTGGCTGTCATTATCATGCCGAAAATCTTATATATAGACATATTTCCTGATCATTTATTACCGGTCATCTTTATAGGTTTAGGACAATGAACAGACGGAAATCTCCCGTCGTTCTCATCGATCTCGACTTAAAAAAGCTTCTATGGTCCTACCATCGAACACAACGGTAGTGTTATTTTCTGCTTATATTTCAATCAAATCCTTGATATTTCGATCCCAGGAAGCTTTAACGCCGTTGTTGCTGGTTGGGAGTTCAACTCTCAGAAGGTGCATGTGTGTGTGTGTTAGGCTTCAGCTTCCTCTTGTAATCAGAAAAAGGAAAAAAAATCTTTGATGGTATAATGAGGCCAACCAAAAGACCTAAGGTCTAAATGCCAAGTGATCATGAAGAGGAAAGTATTTTTAATGTCGGGATAATAAAAGGGATTATGTATTATATTATAATTAGGGTTATGAGAAAACTAAAAACGGTGCACCCAAAGCATTAGCTCAAGTAGCAGGTTGCTCTGACATCCTTGTTGTTGGTGGAAAGGACATGGATCCGATTCTGTGTAGCTTTTCGGATTTGATCGTCTTCTTAAATCTAAACATATACCCATTTACTCGAGATCCAATAAATGGCCATCCCTAATGAATTTCCATAAGAACACAAGTCTGATCTTTCATAGCCTTTAACCACTGAGATTCGAAACGTAACAGATATTTTTGACCTCTGATTCCTATATCTTACAGAGATCGTCTTTGACCAAACATTGTTGATCGAAGTGTGTACTTAGTGAAATTGACGGCATGGATCTCATCGAAGTATGTACTTTTATACACGGCTCGATCCTGATTTGGTTCCGGTTCATGGTTCCAAATAAACGGAAACCGGCCATGTCCAACTATTTTGAAGTTCAACAATTAGTAATTTTGATCATTCATTTTTCAGTCAATAAACTGGTATTTTTTCAGTGCATAAACTTTGGAAACCACTAATTTAGTTTTGACATTTGTTTTTCGACCAATCTCATTTAATGTGAGAGAAGGCCTGGTTTTGGTAGAATAGTAATGCAAGCATGCCGGAAGATAATGCTGCCCCACTGATCGAGTCGCCACACCTTCAGTGCCACCTTATCTAGCACATCTATTTTGAATTTTTATTAAAAATCAAGATGTTGATGTTCATTTCAAGTTGCAGACACACACACACACACATATATACATGTGTGTGCGCACACATGATAATGCTGCCCCACCAATGGAGTCGCCGTACCTTTCGAATCACCTTATGTAGCACATTTATTTCGAAATTGATTTTTAAATAAAAAATCAAGATGATGATATTCATTTCAAGTTGGACAAAAACACATATTTTAACAGATTGGTAGGCTACGTGCAACTTGGAAATCATGATAAGAAAAGAAATGAAAATAACCCTCAATTTAATTTGCCACCAACAATAATATCATAAAATTATATATTTGAAGAAGACATTGATAGTGGGAGTGTTCAAATCCATCCGTCACTGTGTCGTTGTATAAAGAATCAAAATCACGTCTAACTCTTTTGTATAAGCTAACTGATAACGTCTGGTAGAGGTATTTATTGAGGCCAGTGGGAAGGTGGTCGAGTTCCGGTGAGGGCCGGACGATCGTGCTAACATTTACCCTGAGCCATTGGATTTTC
Organism: Brasenia schreberi; assembly: GCA_036023115.1. Lineage (NCBI taxonomy): Eukaryota > Viridiplantae > Streptophyta > Magnoliopsida > Nymphaeales > Cabombaceae > Brasenia > Brasenia schreberi. The sequence continues at coordinate 9,789,147 of JAYKKT010000089.1, read as the reverse complement.
ATCTCCTTATCCAATGGCTCAACATGAAACATGCCAAATAATACATTGCAAGGAAACTTATTTTTTCGTCAGGGTTCTATAACTGGCAGAGAACCACTCCAATAAAAAATCCACTTAGAAGAATGATATCTCTATCCGCAACAGATACACAGATATTAATTATACAGTTATTAAAGAAAAAAACAGATTAGCCATCTTTGGCAACAAATTGTTGTGATTTCTTTTGTTATATATATACATACATATATATATATATATATATATATATATATATATATATATATATATATATATATATATATATATAGTGATTGTAATACCATTATCTTACATACCTTTTTAAAACCTCTTAGATCTTTTAAATTAGACTCATATCACCAAGCAATAGATAGACATGAGTGACCATGTCCAATTTTCATACATATATATACACATGTATTGCTTACATATAAAACTAGATCCTCAATTTGAATCTTTCTGCTGTATGCAAAACTAGATCATGTCCTCCTCTGATATGTTTATTCATCGCTTTTTGTTGGTACGAGTATAACTTAAAAATATTAAGAGTTTTTAAAAAGATAAAAGACAGTTTATTCATGCCTTCAAAAACAATTGTGCAGTGATAGGCAATCACTCACACACACACACATATATATATATATATGTGTGTGTGTGTGTGTATATGTATATATATAGAAAAGATGTATGTAAACTGAGGGAGACTGCTGATGCTACGTTTTCATTATTATCTTTATCCCATTGAAAGAAAAAGTATTTTACATTTATGATGATACGATAACTTCAGTCATAAATGATGACTCTTGCATATCCGGTCCAAATAAAGAACAAAAGAAGAGGATTGTGTTAGGCTTTCGACAGGTAATGTAAAACTTTGTCGGACTTATCTACTATGAAATCTATAAATTATGAGCATTGTTAACTAGCATAACACATCATAGATTTAAGTGAAAACAAAAAATCCATGTAACCGATCCATCTAATATATGGGAAAAAGCTTAGCTATCGTTTTATTCATGATGGAAGATGGGAAGAGCAGCTGTCCGAATATATATATATATATATATATATATATATATATATATATATATATATATATATATATATATATATATATATATATATATATATATATATATCTGTGTGTGTGTGTGATTCATTGAGATTTGATGGAAGTACCGGCACCATCTATGATAAGAATAATATTGGAAATAAAATAATATAATTATTTACTTCATTCATTTGGCTTTATTAGTTTTGAAAGTGAGTTCGATTTTCCGGACAAGCATGCCTGGCTTCAGCCTCCTGTTTGCAACCAAAAGAAAAGGACTTGCAGAAGAGAAAAGGCGGGCTTCAATAGTGAAAACAAATATAGTTATACATGTTCGGAAAGGCTTTTTCCTATTTTTTGAGAATTTAGTTTGGAATTAAGTTCAAGTAGGTACGAGTCCTGACAAGCATACCGGAAAAGAGAAGTCATTTTCTTTCAGGACAAGTAACCAATCGAACAATTTAAAAGATGTCATTATGACACAGGATTCAGGAAAACTTGGTATTGTAATGAAATTTCGTAAAAAGCCTATCTGCCTTAACTGTGATTATCAGCGTTCATACAGAGACATCTCTCAAATAATTAGAGGAGGAACGTATTAAATAGCCAACAACCAACATAAAACAAGTCAACACACACACACACACACACACACACACACATATATATATATATATATATATATATAGAGAGAGAGAGAGAGAGAGTCTAGATGTAGAAAACTTGAAAAATAGGAATCCATCATAACCTTTCAATTAGTTGAGGTGTTAACACATAAACCATTTAATCCACATGATTGATTGAGGTGCATTAAATGAAAAGTTTTCATCATAATCTTTTAAATCTAGACTCTTTCTATGTATATATCGTCGAACTAGCAACTAGCTTGGTTCGAGGGGATAATTGTGGTGGTTTACCTCGATGAAGATGTGATAAGGCAATTGAGAGGACTCCTTTAGCCATCCCACCAGCTCAACCACACACACACTCTCTCGCTATCTATATCTATATCTATATCTATATATATATATGGAGAGAGAGAGAGAGAGAGAGACCATAATTCATGGGCACATTCGTTTTTCGATTAAATTCTTCTTAAAGTTCTTAATTTTTGATTTTTAAGTTCAATGATTGAGATTTTTGACACAAAAAGAGTAATGCACATTGTAAGATTTGTTGAATAGTTGAAATCTTTAAAGATTTTTCTTTTTAAATGGATCGCATGTGATCGTTTATCGTATTATATATACATTTATTTATTTATTTATTTATTTCAGTTGCTCATTCGAATCTATGAGTTATATGTCGATCCACCCGTCAAGAATATATGAAGCTACGGAAACTTCGAATGTAGACTGTCGTTAGTGAACGTAGTAATAAGATGTCGGCGGACCAATCTCCGATATCCGTGCTTTCCATTAGCTCCGGACCCGTCCCTAATATCCGTGGTTTTCCGTAGATTCAACCGTTTTACCAACCCCACCTACATGTCACGCTAGCGGCAGATGCTTGAACTTGAAGCAACAAAGACGCAGCATGACATAAACTGGGATTTTCATTGTTAATAGTAGGAATTAGTTTTTTATTGAACTATAATGATTTATCAATAAAAAATAATAATAGGAATTAGTACTTTTAGTATGATTTTTTCAATTTTAAAAGAAAAAAGAGAAAGATTTGTTGTGCCCGAGTTAGAGCTCGTAAGCGAACCGAGCTGCTCAGTTTGGCTAGGTTAAGTTGCGTAAGTCATGCATGATCTAAATGACCTGAACACAACCAAGTACGTCTAGGTCATGTAATTAAGAAATCAAGTCTTTCAATACCAAAAGAAGAGTATATTAACATAAGATCAATTTAATTCTCAACTAGAAAACCATTTTCTCAAATAAAATTTGCATATTTTATGACAAAAAAATCATTTTAAAAATTAGGATTTAATTATAAGCAGTGGCTTGTGTTCTGCTCATTTAACATGGCTTCCTGTTAGTCCAGTTGGGTTTGTTCAGCTTGTTTACCAGCCCTAGACTGAGGGACATTCTAGGTCCGCATAAAGTTGAGAAATATAAACCACCTGATTGACTTCCTATCAAAATGAATTTTAAAATATCAGTGTTTTATTTTTTCTGCATAAAATACTCAAAATTAACCTCATGCACCCTTTGAGTGCATCACAATAGGAAACAAAAGAGAAAAAAAAGGGATTCAGTTGAACTATATGCACCTACCAACATAGGGACCAAATATTTGTTTCCCCTTGCCTATTAAAACATAAATATAATTAGTCGAAGGATTTGGAAAGTAAATTCCTATTAAAACATAGACAGTTGATGCATTTAATACTATAAAATATAATTAGTTGATGAATCTCAATAAAATGCCACTTGTATCTTAAGGCATTCATGAAATGAGGTCAAGTTTTCAATTTGGCACTTTATATAGACGGTCAGTTCTGGGTTAACAGGAACCCGTAGTTTGAATCCGTTGGTTTTGGTTTTGCTTTGCTTTTTTTACTGTTAAGATGATGACCACAATAACGCCAAATATTTCCTAATCCGCACACTTCATGGAAATCGGAAGCATTGGAAATTCCAGTGCAAATCTTGCTAGAAAAATAAAAAATTCAAAGTCACTATATATATATATATATATATGTATAAGTATATAATTGCGTACAATGCATAATCTCTAATTTCACATTATTCCACCACTTCAACTATCTGCTTCCATCCTCCATCATCCTCTGCTACTCCTCCAAATTTGAAAACCACCTTCTACCTATTAAAATTGATGTTGTCATTGTCAAAACTACTTTAAAAAATATAAAACCACTATCATATAAATAATTAGTTTTTTTAGGTGATTTTGATAGTAAAAGCAGTGGTTCTAACTTTTAGAAGATAGTTTTGGAAAGTAAAAGAGTAATGCAAGGTTACTTGAAGAAGTGAAAACATGTGAAATGGAGGATTGTGTACCGAGCATATTATGCATATAAGACTATCATACATACATATAATATATGTATATAATTCTTTAGTAATATATATCAGGTTCTCAATCTATTTTTTTATATATAGCAAGGTGGGTTAGGAAGACTCCTGTCGCATATGCATGGCACTGGGCATCACGCTCGTGACCTTCTCACTAACGTTCTTCCGATTTTGACAAGCTACCTAACAGAGTTATGGATTCTTGTGCATATCTTCTCGACTTCTCCTTGCGGCAATATTTCTAATGTAAGACTGATTACCGGATATATCTCTACCCTACAAATATCATTTTCACATCAAGCACTCGGACCGTTGGCTCACCTTTTAGGGGATTCGACTTGAAGGTCGTGAGTTTGATACCCGGTATGACAAAAAATATATATACATGTTCGTTTTTTAGATCGCATATATTCGTATTGAACAAAACTTTTGCCGTTTTCAGAAAATTGGCGTACACAGTTATCTGAAATTTGGTTGCACGAACAACTTTGTGCTATGGATATGATTGGGGTGTGTGTGTGTTGCACGATCCTTTGCGGGAATGCTGTATTTAGGAGTGCTAGCGAATTATATATGTGCGCACGAAGATGGGGTCGGGCGGACCCGGCTGGTCCAGCCTAAGTGGCTTGTTTGATGCACTAAACCGATGGCAACCACAACCACACTTTTAATGATAGTCAACAGGGTTGTTAAGCATCCACCACCCCTTTGTTGATCATGTTAGATGGATCGTTATAGCTAAAAAAAGTGTGCATGCCTTCCTTCTCAACTCTCCAAAATATTATTTTTTTTATGAATTTAAGCGTCGCCAACCCCACCAAATATCTATTTATACCTCCTCTTTTACCTAGCTCAACATCTTTCTTTCTCCTTGAATCTGTAAAGAAAGAACACACATCTTTCTTTCTCCTTGATTGTAGAGAGAGAGAATGTGGTTCCATATGTTATCATGGTTCCCTTCGCAGACCCAATTCATGGCATGGTTAACTCAGCTCATATCCAATTTCAGATGGCCAGAGGCATGCTTGGCTCTGGCCTGCTTGTATTTGATACACACTTATAGAAAACAAAGAGACAAACTTCTTGTAGATTGGCCTCTTGTGGGCATGCTCCCTGCTACTCTTCTGAACCTTCATGACCTTTACGATTGGTCTACCAAAGGGCTGGCTATCATCGGCGGCACCTTTCTCTTCAAAGGACCCTGGTTCAGCGGCATGGAGTACTTGGTCACTAGTGATCCAAGAAACATCGAGTACATGCTCAAGACCAACTTCTACAACTATCCTAAAGGAGAGGAGTTCGACCAGATCTTTCATGAACTGATGGGGCATGGAATCTTCAACTCCGACGCCGATTCATGGAAGTCGCAGAGGAAGGTGGCCAGCACTCTGGTGCACTCCAAGCCGTTTCGACTGTTCGTCGCCCGAACCTCCGACGACATGGTGCGGAACCAGTTGATCCCCTTACTGGACAATAGGGCTCAGCGCGGGGCCGTCATCAACTTGCAGGATGTATTCCTGAGGTTCACTTTTGATAGTACTTGCACCGCGGTCTTCGGTACTAATCCGGGCTGCCTCTCGGTAGACTTACCCGTCGTCCCGTTCGCGAAGGCTATTGATGATGCTATGGAATCCGTTCTCTTCAGGCATGTTCTCCCCGAGAGATGGTGGAAGCTCTTTCGTGCACTCAAGCTCGGCAAGGAGAGGCAGTTCGCTAAGTCCATGGCTGTTGTTGAAGAATTCGTGGCCAAGCAATTAGCTCAAAGAAAGGCCATCCTAAGCCAAGGTGGTGCTGCCGCCGCCGTTGGTGATGATGACTTGCTCTCTTCATATATGTCCATGTTCAAGGATGATGATACTTTTCTCCGAGATACATGTGTCAACTTTCTGATCGCCGGCCGCGACACATCTGGAGTTGCTCTAAGTTGGTTCTTTTGGCTTCTGTCAAAGCACCCCCACATTGAAAAGAGGCTTTTAGAAGAACTTAGAACCATACTCCAAGAGAAGAAATCAGATGATAAAACGTTTACCCATGATGATCTCCAAAAGATGGTGTACCTACAAGCTGCCTTGTGTGAGAGCCTAAGACTGTATCCTTCTGTGCCAATAGGACACAAGGGTGTCATAAAAGAGGACATCCTGCCGAGCGGCGACGTCGTGAAGCCCGGCATGAAGATACTGTACATCATCTACTCAGTGGGGAGGATGGAGTGGGTGTGGGGCAAAGACTGCTTAGATTATGTGCCAGAGAGGTGGCTTGATGAAGATGGGGGGCTCAAGAAACAACAGATCAGTGACTTTAGGTTCTTGGCCTTCAATGGAGGGCCAAGAACTTGTGTGGGGAAGGAGATGGCTTTTGTGCAAATGAAATTTGCAGCAGCACATGTCTTGCTCAACTTTGAAATTGAAGTTGTGGAAGGTCACCCAATCATACCAAAGCCCTCTGTGATCATGTCTATGAAAGACGGATTGATGGTGAAGGTGAAGAAAAGAAGCAAGTTTTAGACATTAGCTTATAAATTACAAACCATGGGTTATGTGATTGTGATGTGATACGTTAAGTTCATCAGTTCTTCATGGTTTTGAGGGTTGTCTTCTGTATGGGGATGTGAACACATCTTGGCATGGATTTGATTTTATATAAATACTGCTATTAACTTCTATTTTTATGGTCTAGTGTCTGAGAAAGAGTGAAATATGTGAAATGTTTACTCTCATAAGTGTGAAGAGTTCATTAATGAGTGTCTACAAGATTGAATAAATAAACAAGGTTCCTTTTTCTGTCTACACCACTGGTACCCGGAAGCCCACAAGAACCCCGACCAACCAATCTCGAGCTGGATTGGACATTATGGGCTAAAGCTTTCCCAGTGCTTGTTTTCTCCATTTGCAAGATTTGAACTCGAAACCTTGTAAAGGGGAAGAAGAATGCCCGAATCAACCACGGATCAGTATGAATAAACTTTTTATGTTGGACTGAAAATATACTTGTGCTTGCAAGCTCATTAACTGAAATATATTATTATTATACTTATTATACTTATACTAATCAAAAGCAATGAGTGAATATGAGTAAATAATATCATTAACTGAAAGACATTGTTTGCTTACAGATACCCACAGCACAGCATGTATACCTATGCGTCAGACTGAAGACACAAGAATGATCACAAGCTTTTCAAAGGCGGGACACAATAGTACAAGATCGAGCCCTATGGAATGTAACCTACTCCACCTATTACGAGAAAAGACTTGTTTGTTATTGATGTTGTTTCATAATAGCAGAAGTTTGCATTCCCAAATGGGCCAAGTATGCGCGGGTTAAGAAGACGCCTGGCCCAGGCCACCCTTAATTTGAAAAGTTTTATTTAGTGAAATAATTGATATCAATTAATATCTATAATTCGTATTTATGCGGCAATAATATTCTATATTACAGCAAGAATCAAGTCTATGGCAGCCGTAAGAGGAGCATAATGCAGCTCAATCTTGACCTGTTCATGGCTCGTCTCCTTGATATTTCTTCTTCATGGCTTCTTGTTGGTCCATCTTCACATGTGCCGGGCATAATGAGAGGAACTGTGAGCTCGGTGCGCACTTAACTTCACAAATTAACTGTCATGTTTTTCGTTGGTAAAATGAATATTTGCTGATTTTAGTCAAAGTATAGATTTTAACTCAATATTTTTTGTAATAACTCTTTTTCTTTGTTTTGTACAATGGAGACGTCAAAGCCAGATGCATGCGCAACATAACGAACTCATAACCTTCTACTTGCTCATTGTGCTCTTGTAATAACTCTCGACCACAAGGACATGTAAACCCATATAAACTAACTGGACAAGAATATTTTTTGAATATATATATTATATTAAGAATGATAAGATCTTCTCAAAGTATATATTTTTGAAAGTCCCTATTGTTTCTCTCTATCTCTGTATATGAGTACCTCATTCCTGCCCCAAACTGACTCTCTCCATATGTGTGTCAGTGCATGCATGAACAAGCACATGTGCGGCCATTATATGTAATTTATGGAAGTCTCCTCATTCCTCATGTACAAGTGTAAGTAGAGAAGTTGATGTCATTGGGATATGAGTATGAGTATGAGTGCAATAACAATTTTCTTCATATTTTTAAAATTCTTTACAAATTTTGAATTACACTCATGCCACAAAAAAAAAAAGTGGGCATGTTAGAGGTGGGTGGGATCCGGTTTTCCTATATAGATGTGTGTGTATGCACGTGCACGCATGTGTGCATGCGAGTGTGATGAGTGACTTGTACGTATAAGGTGGCATGAGGCTGCTGGTTTCTGATAAGGTATATATGTAAATTAGCGTGCAGTTCCAATTCAGTTCAGATCTACCCCGATTAATGAATCCGCTTAAATTGGATTTTGATATGAATAGAAAAGTGTGACCTATGAAAAATATATGATTTCCTGATATCATCACTGATCCGTTTCTTAACTCCTGCCATGTGCCCTTTTAAATGAATCCAGCTATTCGTAGCGGGTATCAGGTGCATAAGATATATTCTGATTTTTTATCCATATTCTGCAAAACCTAATTAAATTCTCGTGTTGACACGAATAGTTAAAAAGAGCATTGGATGCCAATTCTCGTTGAAAATTGTGGATATGTCTTTCACAAGGCTTTTTCATTCCATAGTCGTGCAAAACCAGTGAACTGGCCAATTCCAAAATTGGCGGTGGCAATTGCACCTTTTGGGTCGTGTTCATATCATAAACGGGTCAACCCAAATGCACTCTCTTCTTTTGTGTTACCTTAGGTGTACCATGCTACAGGCATTTTGGGCCATGTCTGTATCTGTTGTTCATGATTTTCGAATGATATAGTCTCAACAACTTTGGGTTTTATGCCATGGTTGTGTCTTATCCTTTGGTTTTCGTGTCAAAAGCAGGTCAACCCTATCATGGTCTGATTTTTGTGCTAGCCTGAGTGGACACAACACATACGTTCCAGGTCGTCTCCCGGGTTTCTTGCCATGTCTTACTCAAAACTCTTAACCTGTTTTAGGAGTGCGGGATTTCTCCTTTCCAAAGGGTGGGTGCAACTACCTAGCTACTTCAAACTACCCGGGCGTCGCCGAATGCCATTTAATTTATAAGGTGCTTAGACTTAACCAACCATGTGAATAAATGTTAAACTGCCATAGATGATCGTATTATTTGCTTTTGGGCATAGAGTTAGGGGTTCAGCTAGGCCTAGGAACCCTCCACCAAACCTAACCTGGGTGCCCAATCCGACCATATAGGAGAAGGTAGCAGTGTAGGCTTGTTTGGCAAGGCTAAAAAAATTGTGAGGTACTTATAGATATAAGAAATAATACTTTTGAAACTAATATTTCTACCTTGCCATTTCGGTTGTAGGCTTTAGAAAAGGGGTTCATGTCCTCTCGATTTTGATGGTTCATTAAATTGATACAATAACAACAACAACAACAACTAAGCTTTTTCTCATACTAGATGGGGTTAGCTAGATGGATTCTTTGTTTTCACGGATCCCTATCATGTGTCATGTTAGCAGATAACTCACAATAAGCTAGATCATTCTTTATTGTTTCTTCCCAACACTTTTGTGGTCGTCCTCTACATCTTTTAATACTTTTAAAATTTAGTTTTTCATAGCTTCTTAGAGGTTCTTCTTTTGATATTGTTTCTATATATCCAAACCACCTTAAACGATTTTCTCTCATTTTATCCTCTATTGGTGCCACACATAATTTATTTCTAATAACCTCATTATGTATGCAGTCTTTTCTTGTATGACCACTTATCCATCTCAACATCTTCATTTCTGTCACAAACATCTTTTGTACATGTTGATGATTAACTGCCCAACACTCATAACTATAAAGCATGATAGGTCTGATTGGTGCTCTATAATATTTACCTTTTAACTTTAATGATATCTTCTTATCACAAAGAATACTTGATGCTCCTCTCCATTTTAACCAACCAACATTAATTCTATGCATAACATCTCCATCAATTCTTCCATCACTCTGAAAAATTGACTCTAGATATTTAAAACTTTCCTTTGGGGAGATGCAATGTGTGTCAATTTTAATTTCTATGTCCTGTGAAGTAACCAAATGATCAAACTTACATTTAATATATTTTCTCTTTGTTCTACTAAGTCGGAAGCCTTTTTCCTTTTTATATGTTCAAAATCAAGTTGATTAATTAATTAAGCTTTAACTTGTTTATTGATTGAGCAGAAATTGAATTTGGGTAAGTGTCTTATTAATTGTGATATTAACTACTTATTTTAGAACCCGGCCTTAAGTACCACCGATACAAGGACAACACTTCTCGTGAGGCAATAATGTATAGAACCCATGCTTAATTAACGAGTATGGTTGCCCTTATAACTCGAAAAATGATGTTTGTAATTACTGCATTTTGAGGCTTCGGATTACTTTGAAGACGATTATCTTTTAGTACTGTGGTCCTTAATTGATTGCCTTTCAAATATCCAAATATACATCAAATGAAAGCCTCCTCGGCATCAAGGCCATTTCCCATTCGTGCCAAAAGGGTACCGGTCTCAATGCTGTAACATAAAGCAGGGTTGACATGCCCAAGTTTTCGTTTCAAGACCTTTGTTTGATGGTTCTTGTAGGCTTGGGTCTTTCATCTGTACCTATCGGCAGGTTGAATTAGACTCGAACTGAAACCAGAAACGAATCAAAACCCCCACAATAGGGTTCTGTTTCCACCTATTGCAAATTAAAAGTCTCAACTTTGTTTCATGAATTTTTCAAATGAAACTGGAAACAAAACAGAACTGGAACTCTCATGAAACCTTACCAGAACTGGGACCCAAGGAGCTCATTCGATTCTGATTCCAGGTTCAAGTGGAACCAAAACTAGCAGTTTATAACGGCCAGTCTCGGTTTGCTCGGTTCATCTCTTATAACATGACTCCTTCACGACTCAGTTCTTCACGCCACGTTTTTCTGTAGGAGGAAAATTTGGGAAGTAGAAATTTTAATGTAGAGATTTTTTTTCCTGATTGTTAGGGATAGATAGCTTCCCAACCATTATGCATTTCCGAGAATCGAACTTATGACCTTTAGTTGACTAGAGCGTGCCATGAGTTATTTCTCTTCGTTACAAACGCAACAACAACAACAACAACAACAACTAAGCATTTTCCCATACTAGACGGGGTCGGCTACATGAATTCTTTGTTTCCACATATCCCTATCGTGTAACATGTTAGCAGTTAACTCACAATAAACTAGATTATTCTTTATTGTTTCTTTCTAACACTTTTGTGGTCGTCCTCTACCTCTTTTAATACTTTCTAAATTTAGTTTTTCTAACCTTCTTAAAGGTTCTTCTTTTGATCTTCTTTCTATATGTCCAAACCATCTTAAACGATATTTTCTCATTTTATCCTCTATTGGTGTCACTCCTAATTTGTTTCTAATAACCTCATTATGTATACAGTCTTTTCTTGTATGACCACTCATCCATCTCAACATATTCATTTGTGTTACAGACATCTTTTGTACATGTTGATGATTAACGCCCAACACTTAGAACCATAAAACATGGCAGCTCTAATTGCTGCTCTATAATATTTACCTTTTAACTTTAATGGTATCTTCTTATCACAAAGAATACCTGATGCTCCTCTCCATTTTAACCAACCAGCATTAATTCTATGCGTAACATCTCCATAAATTCTTCCTATCACTTTGAAAAATTGACCCTAGGTATTTAAAGCTTTCCTTTTGGGGGATGCAATGTGTGCCAATTTTAATTTCTATGTTCTCTGAAGTAACTAAATGATCAAACTTATATTCCATATATTCTGTCTTTGTTCTACTAAGTCGGAGGCCTTTGCTTTCTAATGTTTCTCTCCATAGTTCCAATTTTTTATTCACTTTTTCCTTAGACTCCTCCACTAATACAATGTCATATGCAAATAACATACACCAAGGTACTTTATCTTGAATACGTTTTGTTAATTCATCCATCACCATTATAAATAAGTATGAACTTAAAGTTGATCCTTGATGTAACCCAATATTAACTTCAAAGAAGTTTGTCGTTCCTTCATGAGTCCTCACACATGTTTTTGTACCATCATACATGTCTCTTATAATGTTAATATATGTCAATGGGATACCTCTTTTTTCTAAAGTTCTCCAAAGAACCTCTCTCGGTACCCTATCATAAGCTTTCTCTAGATCAATAAATATCATTTAAAGGTCTTTCCTTTTTGCTCTAAAATGTTCCATAAGACGTTTCAAAAGGTGAATCGCTTCAATAGTAGATCTGCCTGGCATGAATCCAAATTGGTTCTCTGTTGTACTTGATACTTGTCTTAACCAATGTTCGATAATTATTTCCCACAATTTTATAGTATGGCTCATTAACTTAATACCTCGATAATTCACACAATTTTGAATTTCTCCCTTGTTCTTATATATGGGTATAAGTGTACTTGCACTCAATTCGTCGGGCATCTTTTGGTTTTTCTATATTTCATTAAATAGTCTTGTGAGCCAAGTGATTCGTATTTCTCCTAATATTTTTCAAACTTTTATAGGAATATTATCTAGTCCTACCGATTTACCACCCTTCGTATATTTAAGAGCCTCTTTGATTTCATTCTTTTGAATACGTCGATAGAAATTGTGGTTTATATACATTTCTGATTTGGCTAACTCTCCTAAGCTAATACTAACATCTTTATTTTCATTAAAAAGCTTATAAAAATAGTTTTTCCATCTATTTCTTATATCACCATTTGCCTCTAAAAATTTTTCATCCTCGCCTTGATGTATCTAACATAATTAAGATCTTTAGTTTTCTTATCTCTAGCCCTAACTATCCTAAAAATATCTCTTTCACCCCCTTTTGAGTTGAGTTTTTTTATATAAATCCTCCCAAAATTTAACTTTTGCTTCACTCACAACCTTTTTCACTTCCTTCTTTGCTTTCTTATAAGCCTCTAAGGTTTTCCTAGTTTTCTTAGCATAATGTAATTTGTAACATACCCTTTTTGTCTTGATTTTATTTTACAGTACTTTACTCCACCACCAAACTTCTTTTTGTGCCGGTACACCTCCCTTAGATAAACCTAACACATCTTTCGCCACTTTCCTAATATGTATAGCCATATTGTTCCACATATCACAGGGTATACCAACATAATTCCAAACATCTCCTTGGAGGACTTTATGTTTAAATATATCTTCTTTCTCGCTTTTGAGGTTCCACCATTTTGTCTGAATAGCTCGATGCACTCTTTTCTTCTTTGTCCATTTTTTTATTTGTAAATCCATAACTAAAAGTCGATGTTGGGTGGTTAAGATTTCTCCTGAAATTACCTTCCAATCTTAACAACATGCTCTATCTTTTTTTTCTACAAATAAAGTAATCAATTTATGTTTGTGATAAGCCACTCTTATAAGTAATTAAATGTTCATCTCGTTTTTTGAAGATTGTATTGACTATAAAGAGATCACATGGCATAACAAAATTTAAAATCTCCCTACCTTCCTCATTTATATCCCCAAAACCAAAGTTTCCATGAATACCTTGATATCCTAATGCCTGTTTACAGACATGTCCATTTAAGTCTCCTCCTAAACAAATCATCACCCTTTGTGGAATCTTTTGAATCACCTTATCTAACTCTTCCCAAAAGTTGTTTTTATACTGTCTTCTAGTTCTATTTGGGGTGCGTAAGCATAAACTATATTCAAAACCTCTGCTCCTAACACTAATTTCAACGTCATGATTTGGTCACCATATCATTGTATGTCTACTACACTCTCCTTTAAATCTTTATTTATGATAATACCAACTCCGATTCCAGCCTTTTCTTTACCTGAGTACCATAATTTAAAACTTGTATCCTCTATCTCCTTTGCTTTTTCTCCAAACCATTTTGTCTCTTGTAAACATAGAATATGAATCTTTCTCCGAATCATAGTATCTACCACCTCCATTAGCTTACCGGATAATGTTCCGACATTCCAAGAACCAATACGAATCTTATTATCTATGACTAGCTTTCTTACCCCCCCGCATCCGTCCATAATCAAAATGCGGAGAACCTCTCTGAAAATTTTTCACTACATTCAGGCAACAATGTAGCGGGACCAACATCTTTACCCACACCCGTCCATGATGTGGGAACCCTCTCTATAATTGATTTACTACATTCGAGCGAAAATGTAGTGGCTCTTGCTTACTTATTACTACATTCGGGCTCTAAAGTACGTCGCTAGGCGGGGACGCCCAAAGAAATGCTCATAATTTTTGTAATTTATGTTATAGAAATCCGATAAAGTTTTACATTGGCTGTCGAAAGCCTAACACAACCCTCCTCCTTTATACGGGCTTAGGACCGGCAATGCAAGGGTGATCCCTTACATGGGCAGAGTTTCTCTCCGTTGCAAACGCATTAAACTTTTTTTTTTTATGTGAGGCGAAGTTCAATTATATTAAAATTTCTATTTAAGAAGAAGATTGTTTTTTGTTAAAAGAGGAGGCCGAGGCCTAACACCTACACCCATAGATGCGCCCTCTAGGAGTCGAACTCGCACTAGAAAAACAACGTTAGAGTGCCCCGTTGTTGAGCTAACGCTCTGGGTGCTTCTAAGAGGAAGATTTTTGTGATGTGGATAATATGATATTTAATATCTTTTATTATTATATAATCAGTATTCAATAAAGGGTCTCTAATTAAAGGAATATTTTAGTATTTTAACTTGCATACCAGGAGTGGGAGGTATGATAATTTGAAACACACAAACAATATGATAAAAGAAATCAAGAGAATTTAACTAAAAACACAGTAGTAATTGAACGAGAGTTTAAGTAAAATAAACTTAAATTGTAATATTAGAAATATAAGCTAGGTGTTTAGTAAACAATGCATATCATCTTCACTATATTTAATTTATCAATATTAAAATACCAAAATTACCCCTCATATAAATACTCTTTTCTCTTATACTCAATTCTGGCAGGGGTCTATCATCATATCTCTTTGCTTCTATAAATATATGTTTCATTTAGCATTTTTATTTTCTTCACAGTTGAACAATGAATATTCTTACAAATCATGGTGAATAAGGAATAAAAAAAAATAGAAAGAATCAAAAACAAGAAAAACGAAATCAATAACCAAAAAAAAGAACAACAACAATAAAAATAATCAAGAACAAAAGAAAAGCAAAAATAATTAAGAAACATACAAGTCGTTGGTGGGGAGACGCGTCTCCATCACATATGACTCTTCGAGAGACTCTACTAATGGTGTACCCCAATAAGGGAGACTCATCCCGACCAATGAAAAAGACGTGGTTGAGGCGTGTATCCTTTATTGGGGAGATGGGCCTGTGCCGCGTCTCTATCATTGGAAACTTACCACAATTTTTTTATTATGCTGAAAATAAAACTAATATATCAAATCAACTTAATTAAACTATAAAAATACATCAAATCAATAAAATATCTCACTAAAACCTTCTTTGAATCGGTTCCTTTTTCATTTATTTTCAATCCAATTTGAAGCACTATGAGATGATATATAGTTTAATATTATGTATTAAATGAGCTTCAAGATCTGAGTCACCGAAAAATAGTATGGGGGGTCGATGGTAAAAAGAAAACCGGCCAAAGGGATGAAAAGAGGAGACGATAAGAGATTTTCACATATCAAGAGCATTCAATATATCAAGAGCATTCAATGTAATTTTGACGAGCAAAATCGAAATGACGTAAAAAAAGAACGTGTAATAATAAAAAAAGGTGCGTGGCTATCCATTCTAAAATCTTAATAAATTTTTTAAGAGACTTAATAGAGCACATTCCACGTGTGGAATGTGATTGTGATTTAGTGTGTATACAAGAAAAGAAACACATCAAGAGCATATGGACTTGGTAACAAAATAAACGCATGGAACACGCTCCCCTTATTTCGCTGCTTTCCGCTGATGCAACTGCTACCCGACGCCCTCGGCCACTTCCCTCTAATTTCTCCACTTCTTGCCGACAGGCCCTACAGAAATGGCGGTTGCCACCCTCAATGCATGTGCTTTATAATACATAAATGCATACATATATATATATATATTAGAGAGAGAGAGTTATAGAGAGGTTTGGTTGTATAAGGCAGTGGTGATGATGGCATGATGGCATCGGCGCATGGTGTCACAAAATGGGTGTACGAGGGCAGAGGAAGGTGGCTGAGGGTGATAAAACACGCGTAGAAGTGGCCGAAGGCAGCAATTAAGGGGGTTGCGCACCAAACGCATTATGCATGTTCATATTAGGCTATGACAATGCGAATGAAAGGTGATCTGTTGCTGGTGCAAGGTAAATCATATGTTTCTGTTAATGGTTTTAACCAATGACTGTTGTAGCTAACCGTAGAAAAATAAGGCTTCTTTTGTTATAGTGAATCTAGATGAGAAGGGGATTCAACTATCCTCATTTCGGCCCATGAAGCAAAACAAATATCTACTCTAGTTTCTTTATTAATCCATATTTTTCATATATAATTTTAACTTTTAGTATGGAAGACAAGCACATGCCAAATGACAGTAGCAATCCTATCATATATGATATTCTTCCTTCCACTTGGATGATTTCTTAAACAGGATAAGATGCATCCATGGCAATGCCACACATTCCACGCTTATCTCTCACTTCACGCTTGACCCTAACGTACCCTTTCTCCCCCCAACTTGTACCCCATGAATTCTTGACGATCCAGTACTTGGTCTTGCCGGACTGGCCGTATCCGACCGCTGTGACTCCATGGTTGAGGCTGGTACCACAGTCGCCGTCGAGAATGCCTGAAGAGTAGAACTGCCATACAGCACTCTCGGCGTCGACAGCTACGGAGACGGGCCTGGTTGCCACTGCCTTCTCCAAGGCCTTTTCGTTGTTGGGAGCTACGTCAGTGTAGCCTTTAATGGTGGCATAATGCTTAGAAGCTTCCCGGGAGTTGCACTTTCCATCGTCGCCACGGTAAGGGTAGTAGGATTCCGAGGTAACGCCACCGGCCTTGTGGATGTATTGGAAGGCATCGTCCATGAGGCCGCCACTGCAGCCTTGGTCTACGGTGGCGACGTCACAGTCGACTAGTTGCTGCTCTGATAAGGAGATCAGCTTCCCAGACTGGAGTTTATGGAGTCCTTCAATGGCGGCCACCGCCGAAAACGCCCAGCAGCATCCTGGTCATCAAAGGGCAACAACAACACTTGCCGTTACTGGCATGGGAAAGGAGACAGAAGCACTACAACAAAAATTCATCCTTATAAAGATATAGCGATGTTGCATTTTCCGTCACTTTTGGTTTCTAAACTTCTTGTGGCACTTTTGGTCTTCACTTGTTTGTGCCACTAAAATATCAGTTCATTGCCAGTAATAAATTTTGGGGATGACAATGAGGCCGGACGGGGCAGATATACTTATATACCTGCTCTTTTAGTCGTATGATCGACCGTTAAGGGTTGGGTTTTCTTCACCCACATTATAGTTAAAATGTTACAAGGCACTCCTTACCCAAATTTCAACCATAATGATGTTCTTAAAGTGCTTTTTTTTTTAAAATCCAGGCTTTTGTAAATTTAATTTAAAGAATTGAAAATTCTTAACGATAAGCGGTTGAAATTTTAAAGTTTCATCCCTATAACACATGTTTTTGAAGCTTCATCACCAACATACACATATATATCACACACACATACCGTATAACACACATTTTTGAAGCTTCATCACATACGTACACATATATCACACACAAACATATATATATATATATATGTATACACACACATTTATATATATATATATATATGTATGTATCTAGGTTGGGTAATTCTTGTCTGATATCTGCCCTATACTCGGAAAAAGACGATGAATGTTTCAACCGAAGAATTCAGTTAAACCCAGTCAAAAAAGGTACTAACTGCCCCGTTCAGGTCAGGTTGAGTCGAGCCATCATTTGCCATATTTCGGGAGACTTTGTGCGTGAGTTTATCAAAAACTTTAGCAGCAAAGCAGAGGAAGAGTTACCACATTGGCCTTGATCCTTGATACCAGTAACAGCTCCTTTCTTCCTCCAATCAACACTAACAGGCAATTGCTTGTGGTGGCCACGACTATAAAGATCATAACGTGTTATATTTCGAGCGGTGCCGCGGAGCCGACCCTTGTATCCCAAGTAGATCGATCTGAACTCCTTGTTGGTCAGGTCTGCAAATTGGTTCTCCTTCAACTTGAAAGGAAGGTTTCTCGCATTGTACGAGTCGATAAATCGAACATTTTCACTGAAGATTCTATAGCGTTTTTGCTTCTCTTCCTCGGTTTTGTAAGACTTGCCGTGCCTCTGAATCCAAGCTTCGTACCTATCAAGAGTATTAGCGTACCGGTCTTGTGATACCAAATCATATTGGTCATCAATATCACCACTGCATGCAGCAATGGGGATCAGTGTCAAGAGGGCGAGAAGGATGCGAATTACAGAACCATGTCTGTGAGAATTCATGGTGCTCAAGATCTTTTCTTTGGGAGAAAGATAGGCACCTTAAACAAGAGAAATCAAAGAATCAGGCTATTGCTTTTTATGTGTGTATTTATGGTTTTTCTATATATTGCGTCTAGATTATGCTTTCTAAAGTTAATGGTGCATCATGCATGCATGATTTACTGAGACGAGTGTTTTCTTATAGTTTGTTTCCCTTGTTCTGCTGTTATGCTTTACGTATACGTCTGTGCAGTACGTTCTCTCTCTCTCTCTCTCTCTCTCTCTCTCTCTCTCTCTCTCTGTGCATGCGTGAGAGAGAAGGTCATGCGTGTTGAATAGTTCCTTCTGAGTAGGTTTATTCATGATTTTGGTGTGCGGAGCGTCAGTAAGTCGATGTGAGAGCGGAAAAGCAGCAGAAGAATAACATGGCGAAATTCTCAAAATTCCATGCAAGTTAACCGATTTCATCGACATTTTCTCTGGCTAGCTGCTAAAGTTTTAACCGAAGTTATGCATATTTTGACTGGCTGGCAATGCACATTTACGTTTCTACTGTGTTGGTTGCCTAAATGCTCGATTTGTTGTTCTTCATTAGAATGATCAAGTAAACTAAAGAAACATACCAGAGCAGTTTTTGCTTTCCAAGCATCCGAAATGATCAAATTTTGTCATTGTTACCACTACCGTATGCCCATCATGAACCTTTACTTTATTAAACATCTCTTGAAGCTTTAGTGGACTAACTTCTCTGTTACCTTGAGATACAATAGATACATCGTGTATAATCTAGGTTCTGTATGATCTTGAGATTGGCAGTGAGGACCTTATGCTTCGAGTTTTTCTTTTCTTTTTTAATCATGATTAGCTCACGTAAAGCTCTCCTGGTGCTGGTTTTCTCCATTCACAAGACTCGAATTCAAGACATTGCTTAAAGGGAATAAATGCCACAGCAATTGAACAACCAAAGTTTGCTTGTTTTGAGTTTATTTTTACACTTTTAGCTGAATTGGTAGGAATAGTTTCTTTATAGGGGTGATAAATTCGATGGTAAACGATTTAAAAGAGAAGGAAGGCATCTAAGGTGTAGATCAAGATGTCGTATTTTTGGAATTAAATGATAAAACACAAGATAAAGCTCAATGGTGACTTAGATACTATCCACCATTATGTGCATTGCTGCTGTATGATGATGACTTCATTGTTCATGATCCTTACTGTAAATTGAAGTTCAATCTGCTGTTGCTACTGCTAACATTCTTAGAAATCAGGCTATCCTCTCCGAGATGACATGAATAGGTTGAGGAGGTTTCACTCATTATGGTCATTTTCATCGATCGACATCTTGGCTGTGAAATCACATTCGAGGTGTTAGCCCACTGGCATGAGTTCGATTCCTGGTACGCGCATGCCTAGCTTCGGCCTCCTCAATCTAACCAAAGGAAAGGGAAGTTGGGTGTGAAATCTGCCGTCATCCTTAGCCCTGAGTACTGGAAGGACCTGTTAAAGGCTGTACCTGATCCTATCATATTCACAGTTCAGGTCCATTTTTAAGACTCGGACGCAACACTGGTTGGGTTCGGATCAGGCCTGGATCGATATGAGTAGTAGGGATGGCAATCTGAGGCAGGAAAAAGGAGATGCGGGGTGGGAGTGGGAGTGGGAGTGGGTTGGTGGTAGATTTGCTTGGCATATATATATATATATATATATGACAAACGTGTATGCGCTAATATCTAAATTAAAAAAAAAATGGTTGAAATTTAAAAATTTAAAAGCAAAAGTGTTCAAAATGTACGAACAAAAAATATATAAGTATTTTTTATTTTATAATTTTAAATCTCACCAAAACAATAGATGGTTGAGATTTGTTAATATTTAAGAATGCTACATGAACAAGGGTTTCTAACCTCTTGCACTGATATAGGGAGTCCAGCCTTCAATACCGTTTACAGGAATCATTGTCCCCCAAACTGAATGTTCTACGTTCATGTCTCCGTTCCAGCAGCTTTCACACCTCAAAATAGTCGTTTCCACTTGAGATTGGTCGATGTCTCTCTTCATTTTCCTTTTCACAGTCTTCATCATATCATATCAAGATACAGTGATGACTAACTGCTCTTATTCATCGACTGTGATCTTTCTTATCACTGGGAGAGAGGAGTTTTGTTGGTTCGTATTCTCTGAACATCTTTTATTTTCTTCCTCGATTTCTTATGTTTGTCCGCCTCTTTTTGTCGCTGGTGTTGTCGTTGCTCATCTTATAGTCTCAGTGTTTCTTACAGCGATTTTTCACATCAGTTTCCTCTTTTTCTTTCACTACCTTTTTTATAAAAAGGAATTTGGGATTTGTCATTCGGTTTCGTGATCGAAGGACGTATGCAGGAAGTGACTGCTTTAGAAATGCACTCTTTGCCTTATTAAAGAGAATCAACGAGTGGGATGGCCACTGGAAACCCGAATTATGGCAGGTTAAATGAGGTGGATTTCCGATCAGACGCCTTTAACATCTTTGTTCTCTATTAGTTTGTGGTCACTGATAAAATCGATATCTTTATGATCGTATACCTTTAACATCTCTCCTCGTGGTCATTATGATAAAATCGATATTCTTTAAAATATTCAATAAATATAATAAGAAAAGAGATAATCAAATGTCTTGATATCTTCAGCCATGAAATGTGGTCCATCCTGCAAATGTACACATGAATAACATACTGTTATAATATGTAAGAGGAAATTATATATTAAATGCGACAAGCATGACAGTTATCACAAGCATCAGTTTGACTATACAGAGGATAAGAGTTTCCTTATTCCCTACTCGTGTGGACTGAGAGATTTTTTCGTGTAGGACGGAGTCGGGTGGAACCCCTACCCCCTCCATTGTCATCCTAATGACTACAACTCATGCGATAATACATGTGTGTGCGCGCGCACACACATATATATATTGTATAATACATTATATACATATGTAATGACAAAGGATATTATTTTCAGCAACGCGTGGTCGCCATTGTGCTTGGAACGCCCTGAAACCTTATTAGCTGTTTTCTTCTTAAACATTTGTGCCTGTTAAAAATGATTTTAAATCTCACTTCCACAATAATAAGGTCAGTCGGTTTCACGTCTTAAATTTTCATTTTTATTAGGATTTGAAATTTACTACAGTGGAAAATCACTCCGTCTTTTTTTGGGTATGGTGAGAGGCCGAAGCCTGGTATGGCCGGGATTCGAACTTGTGGCCTACAACACATAAGTTGAGAGCCCTACCAAGTGGTCTAACGCCCAGAGTGCATCAGTCCGGCTACTAGTCCAATCGAATAAAAATCGCATAAGACGTCACGTACTCTGTGTGCATCTGAGTCGGTGCGCTGCGCCCTGTTCTCTTATGCAAAGAAGAAAAAGTTGAGATTCCGGTTCCGGTTCCGGTTCCGTGGAAACCTAGGTTATGTACCGAACCAGCTCCCCACCCGGATTTGGTTTATATTCTGCCGATTCCAGGATTTGGTTCCACGTGATTTTGAATCGGTTTGGAAAGGGTTTCATTTGAAGAACTCAAACAAAATTGAGATTTTAAAACCAGAGGTCCAGAAGTAAAGCGCGATTTGGAACTCCCGGTTCCAGTACTGAACCGTGGGGATTCTTCGGCTCTTGTTCTGTTTCGGTTTTCATTCTCCCGTTTCGATGTACGTTCCCAGGGCGATTCGCCCGCACTTATTCGGATCGGCTACGTCTCTTAGGTGCGATGGCTCAACAAAGCTACTGCCGTATTTGAGACCTACACGCATCTCTCCAGACACGTGGCAAATTAATGGAAATTGATAAAGTTTGTTATTTCTCTCAAGAAAAAGTTGCAGCAACTAATCTGATGCACTTAAATGTCAAGGTCCAGGCACAACGCGTCCAACGTGCTTGCCAACCATTATGCCAGCCCACATTCTCGTCGGATCGAACGTTTCGTTAATGTTTGAATCGGCTTAATCTTCAGGTGATTTAACCATTCCTCGGTTCCAGAGATCATCCTCCTTCCCCACCATCTCTCTGTGCTGTGCGTGTGCATGCGCGTGCGTTCGTGCTTGTGTGAGAGACGGAGAGACAAGGTGAGGCGCTTTTGCGTGTGGGTGGGTGAGAGAGAGAGAGAAAGCAATGAAGGAAGACCCGGATAATGGTGTTGTTGCGAAGGATGGGTGGAGTGGCTTGGAGTACCAAGAGGGATTCGGCAATCATTTCTCGTCGGAAGCGTTGCCGGACGCGTTGCCCCGAGGGCAAAACAGCCCGTTGGTTTGCCCTTACGGTCTCTACGCCGAGCAGATTTCTGGCACCACCTTCACCGCCCCTCGCAAGCACAATCTCAGGAGGTTTGTCTTGTCTTTCTTTACGCCAACTTTACTTTGTTGGCTTGTTTATTCCAATGCTATGGTTGTGAGGAATTTCATATGTTGGTTACTCATTTTAATACGATGGTTGTGATGAATTTCATATATTGGTAATGAAATCATCCGTTTTGTTAGTAGCTTTAGTGGCCATTGAAACGTAAATCGTTTCTTGATGTGCACGCAAGAATGATTATTCACAAATTCCAACTTGAGGATGTTGGAAAGCTTCATGGTGAATTTAAAGCATTGAGATTTCAAAGTTTCAAATTATCGTTGTTAGACCTTTAAACTGAAATCCATCTCGAGAATCTGACTTAGGAGATAAGGTGAAATTCTCTTCCCCACCAATTCTCCGAATCCAAAGACGCTCTTAATTTTGATTACGCAATCGGCAAGTGGAAACGATCAATATCCTTGCCCTTCTCTCCCTTTAGGCTTATCAATTAAGTACAATCAAGATTTACTGGTAGCGGTCGGATCTCGAGTCTATTTGCAGGTTAACTATTTTATGCCTATTCCCAGTGTATTGCCGTGGTAAAGAGTCAAAGACAACCCGCAAGTTCTTTATATGTCTATCTTGGAGGACCCTTACATTAAGAAGCCAGAATATCCAGTGAGACATTTTTAGTAAGTGCAAACAGCAAACCGGACTGCTGTCCTCATGCTTGCACCACTTCTGCAGAACACCATCAATTAATAGTTTTACCATTTCCGATAGCACCAAGTAACATGACCACTGCTGTCTGTAAATTTTACCATCCAATTTTCTTCTCATAGAGTCGTTGATTGGATATGACTAGTACATGGGAAACCCAGTGAACGTGTTCTTTTTCTGGTCTCTTCTCAATCTCACGTCGAACCTCGGAAAAAGAAGAAGCCACTCTTGCTCTTTCCTTAAGTTTAATGTATCACCCCTGTAATTCTAACACAAAGAGAAAACTTTAAATGATCCCTATAAGCCAACTGATTGATGATTTTGAAAGTCCTTTTATAGGAAAAGGAATCTGCACGGGCTGGTACTGCATCAAGTGTGCTGAGATAAGCTATTTTATTGCATATATGTAGGATCATGTTATAGTTTTCTTGTATATGACATGGACAAGTAATTTTTGTTGTGTGTGGTATACAATTTCTTATGTATATTCGCCTTTGGCAGTTGGCTGTATCGGATTAAACCATCTGTTACGCATGAACCATTCCAGCATGGTAATCCAGGCCACAAATATCTGATAAGTGAATTTAGCAATTCCTCAACATCTGTCACACCAACTCAACTGCGGTGGAAGCCTTCACATATTCCTGATTCGCCTACTGACTTCATTGATGGAATTTACACAATATGCGGCAGCGGAAGCTCTTTCCTCAGACATGGTTATGCTATTCACATGTAACCCTTGTTTCACAACTTCCTGATGTTCTATTTGATGCTTATAGACATTCTGCCTTTTGTTTCTTGATTAGTTGATATCTACTGAATTCATTGTTCTCATTTAGCTGGTTTAGAGGCAACCCCAGTAAGCATTTTTAGTTACTGAATGCTCGAGTGCTCTTCATCTGATAATAATATCCTTTCTAGCCTTCTTGTTTTCTGTTATATGGTACTTGATTGTGACAATCCCACTGTATCTTGAAATAGCTTCTCAGTCTGCTTTATTTAACTAATACGACACTGCACTTATGAGGTTTTGTCCTTCAAAATTCTAGAGTGCATATATATATATATATATATATATATATATATATGTGTGTGTGTGTGTGTGTGTGTGTGTGTGTGTGTGTGTGTGTGTGTGTGTGTGTGTGTGTGTGTGTGTGTGTATGTATGTATGTATGTATGTATATGTATATATAGACACACACTATTTGTCATCTAAAATGGAGCTATGAACTTGCTTTTTACCTTCATAAGTTAACAAAATTGTTGCAAGATTATTCTGGCAGGTATGCAGCAAACAGATCCATGGAGAACAGTGCCTTTTGTAATGCTGATGGTGACTTCCTGATTGTCCCCCAGAAAGGAAGTAAGCCATTGCCTTGTTGCCTTCATGAGTGTTTTGCAGAACTCTGTTTTTCTTGTCAGTATCATTGAGGTCATCTTGTGTCGTCCATTTGTTTCTCTTAGTATCTGAGCTGATGCAATTGCATAGTTTTTGTTTCTCTTAGTCTCGGTGCTGAGCTGTGCATTTATTAATGCTTTTCTTGTAATAGGGCTATGGATTACAACTGAGTTCGGGAAGTTACAAGTTTCTCCAGGCGAAGTGGTGGTTTTACAGCAAGGTTTTCGTTTCTCAGTTGATCTACCTGATGGTTCATCACGTGGTTATATTGCGGAGGTTTTTGGAACCCATTTTCAGCTTCCTGAACTTGGCCCTATAGGTTGGCCATCTGTCTCCTATGACTCATGGTTGGTGGTTAGAATCTATGTATCAACAACTAACACTAGACTATTCTTCTTGATACACAGGTGCTAATGGACTGGCTGCTGCAAGAGATTTTCTGGTCCCCGTAGCTTGCTTTGAACAGGAATCTCGCCCAGGATATATCATTGTTCAGAAGTTTGGTGGTGAACTTTTTACTGCCAAACAAAATTTTTCTCCTTTCAATGTGGTTGCTTGGCACGGGAATTATGTTCCCTACAAGGTATTCTTCTAAATAGGCTGCTGCCAGCTATTTGATCTTGTATGGGAGAGTAGATGTCAAGTGTTGAATCATGCCTTTGAAATCTTCAGAAACTCTACATTGGAAAAGCAACAATTTTGCATGTCCAGTTTACAGTCTACAGCAGAAGTCCCAAACAAAAATTTACCTTCTTTAGCCATCAGCTTGAAGTTCCGAGCTTTCCGGAATAAACAGTTACACCAACATTCTAAGTGCAATAATCCTCTTATTTTTCTGGTCTGATCTCAGAACTACTATGTTTATAAGGATTAGGGCAACCAAACATAAACTACTTCCTAAAGCCTTCGCCCTCAGGGTATATGATGGGTTTCAGCTTGCAAGGGAAGGTAGAATGGGATTCAGAACTCTTGATTCCCTATCTAGAAGCCAGCGGCCCTTTCTACTGTTCTAACTGCCTTTGGACTTGAACCACAGTCCATCCTTGCGACTTGTTTTTACATTTGTGTGGTGGTTACAAATTTTTTTAAATTGTTTGTGGTATCCATGGTTAATGCAGTATGACCTAAGCAAGTTCTGCCCGTTCAATACCGTTTTAGTTGATCATGGAGATCCTTCAGTAAACACAGGTAACTGAACTTCTGTTGAAGTTTTCGATTTTTTCCTCTTATCTTCTTTTAATTGTTTTGGTGTGCTTGATTCTGTTGCAGTACTGACAGCACCAACTGATAAACCTGGTGTAGCTCTTTTAGACTTTGTCATTTTCCCTCCTCGATGGTTGGTGGCAGAGCACACATTTCGCCCTCCGTATTACCACCGAAATTGCATGAGCGAATTTATGGGACTGATTCATGGTGGCTACGAGGTGTGTTTTGTCTGAATAGATCCTTTTTCTACATAATATCTTTAGGATTTTGATGGATGCGTGTCTCTATGAACAAAGAGAAGTGCATCTCAATTAGTATTTTCTGGTTTGGTTCCAATAGGCAAAAGCAGATGGGTTTCTGCCTGGAGGTGCAAGCTTGCATAGTTGCATGACTCCTCATGGCCCTGATACGAAGACCTTCGAGGTATTACCTTTCTCACGCATTTTTTGTTTCCTTTGCTGGTTAACTTTTACCATTATCACACCTTGATCATAAATTATTCTTTGATTCAATGAAAAAAGGCAACTGTGGCACGTGGGGAGGATGCTGGCCCATTCAGGATAACAGACACCATGGCATTCATGTTCGAATCATGCTTGATCCCCCGAGTCTGTCGTTGGGCATTAGAGTCTCCTTACATGGATCATGATTATTATCAGTGTTGGATAGGACTGAAATCCCATTTCTCACATCAAGTGAAAGAGACACCGGAATCAGTTGAAAAAGTAAATTCTTGTTGATACTCACACCAGCACGCAGAACACGATCTCTGCTTAAAGAGGTCTATATTGGCTATCGTAGTAGCTGATAGACATTCCAGATCCATGTTCAGTGTTCTTTGACATAGTTAGCATCCCATGGCGAAGGAAAGAAAGCAGTTTGTATACACGTAGTAACTGGAACCTTAAATGGCACTGAAAAATCTTGGTTGCACATACATAATAAAAATCCGATATCTGATATTACATGACCTACAGCAGTACACGTTCTTATTCGAAGTCCTGAGCACTTATTGGTACAATGAGTTTGAAGCCAGATGCAAACCCCGGGGTGTTGAACTCATGATCTTCATCTTGTGACTCAAACCCCGGGGTGTCAACAATATATATTGTAATTGGTTAAGGAGCATACAACTCTATAGCTGAGACTGGCGAAAGTAGGTGCACCATGCAAACTGAATATAGTTTCCTTTGATTCGTCTTCTGCCGATTCGAGCTGAATATGATTATGCTCTCCATCAAGTCCAAGCTAAACTAGCTAAAAAATTAGCAACCCACCGAATGAAAATTTTTCTTAATACAAATTCCATTGGCTTTTTCTTTATAACATAGATGAAGAAATTTATCTTATTGGCCTCTGATAAATTTAAAACCATTCATTATCTTGTTCAGTGTGCTCTCTTAATGTGCAATACTTAAATATTATGAGTAGCAGATCTAGAATTTCTTTGTGGGGCAGGACACAAATATAGCCCATGGGGTGGGCACAAGCTACTGTAGCCATGAATTCAATCACCTACATTAGGTTTTCCGTTTGATTTTAGTAATTCTTGTTGAAACCATGCCCCTAAGTCACACAGACACTTCTAAGGGGTGGAGTGTTGACCTCGACACTGGTGCGACACCGACACCGTGTCGGTGCAGCATGGCAAAAAAAAAAATGCAACTTTTTTTTTGTAACTCACGGATAAATGGGTTCAGATAATGAAGATTGATTTATGTATTATGATGAAATTAGTAGTTGTTTACCATTTATGTGTTTTGCTTTAATATAAAGTTGTGTACTTGCTATTATAGCTGTATACAATATTAGGTTGAATGATTTTGGGTGCGGACAATTGGTTTCTTATATATCAATCTGATTGGAATCTTGACTCCATACAGTATGCCTTTGCACAGAATAATCTCTGTCACCAAACACATTTGAAGACCAAGAACATTGCCACATCAATAAAACATAAGAGTATGACATCACTAGTGGATCCTAGCACAAATACTAGTATATGCTATATCCTGCAAAAGATATGGAAACTCTTTGAATCCATAACTTGGATATTTTGGAGCTCATAAAATCATTCTAAATTTCAAATCATTATGAGGGAACTTGCTAATTGATACCTACGTGCACTCAAAATTAGCAAATATTAGTTGTATTATGATTGATTTATGTAGCTTAAATATTATATATAATATATAATATTATATATTCTAGCTGAATTACCGCACCCAAAATTTTTGAAATTTGCCGTATCC
Organism: Brasenia schreberi; assembly: GCA_036023115.1. Lineage (NCBI taxonomy): Eukaryota > Viridiplantae > Streptophyta > Magnoliopsida > Nymphaeales > Cabombaceae > Brasenia > Brasenia schreberi. The sequence goes on along the minus strand of JAYKKT010000089.1, from coordinate 9,760,667 downwards.
CGCACCCGCACTCGTGTGACATAGCCATGCCCCACTTGGGCTCAATGTGGAAGAATAAGTGTCAAACACTACCGAGTTGCAGGATGGCTGTTAAATGGCCACATATGTAAGAAGTCGTTTAAGTAATTGACTTGTATATGTTGCTAGAAATAGGTTACAATTGTCTGAAGAGACCGAGGACATCTTAAGTTTTGTAAGGTATTAAAGGCTAATTATCATATTGGTCTTTGCTATTGATGGCAGTGTTGTTTCTTGGGCTTTAAAGAAACAAACATGTATTACTAGAGACAATAATAGACAATATGTTATTATTGATGCGACTTCATTGCATTGGTAGCAGAAAGGAATGAAGTAGAGTGGCTATTTACCGATATGGTTGATGTCTATGGTGCCAATGTCATTAAATTGTGACAGAGTATTTTGTAAAGGTATATTGCTAAATATATAATGAGAAATCTAGATATATTGGTTTAACGCATAGCTATGTGAGTGATTTTATTAGGAATGAAGTTATTTTTGTTGTTTTAATATATCAAATTTGAATTTTATAGGTCTTTTGATGAAAGATTTGACAAGGGGTTTGGTGTTAATAGGTCTAAAGTCCATAATGAATTCACTAATGTTAGAAAACTTGATCATACTTGAATGTCATTCAAGTTTGAGTACTTTGAGCTAAAGTACATACGACTGCAAGTATCTATTAATTACGAATCCGAAGGTAAAAAATATTTGGTCTCATAAAAGTGATCTGATCAGATTGAGCTTTGCTTTTAATAAAGCTATAGTGCTTCATGGAGACTTGAGTTTTGACTCTTAAAGCACTCATTTGAAAGATATCAAGACATAAGACCTCTTAAAATATGTTGACTAAATTATGGATGTGCCAGGTTTTGTGATCTTATACGTAATTGTATATACTTTTTCATGTGGATTGGATGCTTCAAAACTTTATTGTCACTTACTATTAGGATGAGTAAAACCCACTTCTTAGTAGATAAAAGTTCAATTCCTTGAGATCCTTTTATTGAAGATATAACATATAGTATTATTGTAATTTCGAACTTACTTGAGAACATAGTGGGAGATTGTATGAATTTTTCAAATAAGTTGGTTGTGCAACATGGTTGTTAACTGGCCACATAGGCCATCTCGGGTTAAAGGAAGTCGATTAACTAACCAACTTACATATGTGGTTGGAAATAGCAACGTCTGTGGTGAGGAAATGGAGAACGTCTCGAGTTTCATGTAGAGTATTAAAGGCCTCGTTATACTGGTTTGTTTGCTCTATAATGAGGATAATAAATTTGAGAGGGTTTTGGCTCCATTTATCCTTCCTTTCACTTATCTTGTCTTATTTAATATTGTTTTCTAAACCCACTACAATTCTTAGCCGTGCAACTAAGATACTAGTTTTTCTAAGATTTGATTGTGCTAATGCAAGGTGAGTCAAGGGGATTTCCAATGTATCTTGTAAGAATTCACCGTCACCCTTTGCACTCGGTCTTTTGACACTTAAAGATTAGTGAAACTTATGCTTTGAAAACATCTTCGCATCTTTATCTTTCTTTGAAAAACTTGACAGTTTGAATATTCAAAAGCCAACATCTCTAGAAACCACCTGCACCAGCAAACATGGTGCAGCATGCATAATGTAGATCTAGCATTATTATTTAGTAATGGCAATATTGACTTGATGCGTGCAACCCTGACCTGACTCAACTTGAATGGGTGGGGAATACCCGACTTGATGAGGTTTGCATGTTAGGATTGACTCCTTAACTTTTGAGTAAATGAATAAATAAACATATGTATATATATAATTATATATGCCGTGTACCTGCCCTGTTATCTGCTGGGCCTGAACCTGTACCTTTCCATTAAGGTTCGGTAAGGCCGGATACAGGTAGACCTGTTCCTAACCCGCCCCATCGCCATCTCTACCACTGCTCAGTAATCAAACTACCTGTTTGTGGTGGGAATAGCCGAACACTAATGTGGCTATTCAAAACCATGTCTCAAATATGAACGAGCAGTGGACGAGTCTAACCGTGCTCAACCTGTCTAACCCAAGTTGGGTTTCCTTGCCACATAAATCAGACACCATCTTCTCATTGGGTTCGAACCCGTGCACAAGGCCTTTTCACATTTAAAAACTAAACGAAAATCTGAAAAAAATCTGTCTTCACATTCTAGGGGTACTCGACACAATCTATTGTATATATATAGAGAGAGTCTTAGCTAGATGCATAATGTTACACAAACAGCTTCACCGTGAAATGTTTGAGATCAACAGTGAAGGTTTGAATCAAATGTAATAATGTACTTTTGTAACTTATATTTAATGTATATGACACATTATATGCAAAGCACTTCAAATTTTCACCATCAATCTCAAAGAACAAAACGGTAAAAATGTTTGTGCAAAATTATGCACCAAGCATTATGCAGCTAAGACACCCTTTATATGAATATATATAAGCACTCTCTTAGCTAAGTTGATTAGAGTGACAATGCAGTAAGAGGAGGCCTTTTCGGTTTGAATATGAATGAGAACTTCTCATATTATAATTTTTTCAACATTTGTTTTCCATCGAACGCACGCACACATATTTTTGTGTTTTTTCTTATTTTTTTTGAAAATTTGTTGCTTCCTTTCCCTGCAATAAAGCATACAATTGGAGGCACACAAAAAAAATGCATGGATATTGATTATATGAAGTTAAGAGTTAAATAAAATTTTTAACTACTGTTAAGTTAGAAAAAGATTTTTAGGAAACTTTTCCTAATTGTCAATTAGCAAAGAAAAGATGTTAGCGATGGAATGCCTTCCTTAGATTTTTTAACATAATTGCTATTCATACTCCATTTTTACTAGACATACACTCCTTTAAAAAAAAAACTCGAAATTACCTTCACAGGATTTCTCTTTCATCCCACAACTCTTTAACAGTTTTGTTGTTGGTTCTACACCATTGTTGGAGCCCTACCGGCAATTTTACACCACCATAGTAGCGCTTTCAATCATGATTTTTAATCTATTTTCATCCACTTTGATACATTTTAAATTTTATTCAATTCTACACAATCATAATATAATATTATTAAAAAATTTCATCGATCTGGTAATCAATCACACAAAAATAAAACAAAAACATCAAATTTCCATTAAATTTTAGGTGCGGTGAGTGTTGTCGATCAGGAAAGGGGCATGCTTCGGGTGCGTCAGTCACTACCAAATTACGCGCTATAGGCTCGCACCTTTATTAGTTGTCATGACCTAACCACGCTTGTCTTCTCCGAGTGACATAGCTTACGTGCAATGCTCTAGTAATGCATATATACTTTTTATGTGATTCTTTCCTAAGAGATATGTGACTTAAACCTCTTATAATTAGATTTTTAGACACAGGCAACCTGTGTTACTCAGAATTTTTGTTATGTTTACAATATTATTCTTAATGTTTAGAACATCAAAGAAATCAAGTGAAAATGTTCATTGTTATATAGTAGATTCTAGATATACTACACACGATGATACTTAAATTGATGGAAGTGGACCAAATAACCCATTTGTTGACTGGTTTAGTGATGATATATGTGATGATTTATTTATTAATTGCGAGGGTGATAGACTTGATTATGAATTTGTATTTTACGATCAAATGATATGGTTTAATGGATAAGAGATGTTAAGAGGTGGCACAACACTGTTATCATTATTGTTCGATCAAAAACTAAAAGTGTGACAAGTACAATTTGAGAATGAAAAAGCGACGAACATAAAAGTAATAAAAAAATTGATGTTGAAAGTTGTTATTGGACTAGTACAAAGAATATGAAATGCTCATTCTTACTTATAGGAAAGTAAAACTCATAGTTTATGGAGATTAAATATAAGTAATGGTATGTATAATCACCCTCTATCCTTGTATTTAGAAGAGTATGCATTTACATGTATATTAAATGATTACATGTATATTGAATGTTGTTGAGTATAGTATGACAACATAGATGAGCAAAAGTCATTTTAAGCCAAAACATATTTTAAGAAGCATTTTGATTATACAAATATCAGCGCGGTAAGGTATGTTTATAATACGAGAATGAAAATTATGAAAGAGGATATTGGTGGTTGAACCGTTTTGCAACAACTATTGTATTCATTAAATAGTCACTAGTACCACACTTGGCGCAGAAATATACAAAATATGAACATTGTTAGGAATATTGTGTTTGTACATCCTCAATCAATTCATTTATTATTTGCATTCCTAAAGATGTTGGAGTTTGATTGTAAGTAAAAGACAAACATGCATGAGCTACTTTTTATAATATTCATTCATATTTATTTTAACTAATAAGATTTTTTTATTCACAAATACAAGATACTTTTCTTGGAGCTTATAGGATTTATATTCATAAATAAGAATTTTATGTGACATTTGTCTTCATTATAAGTAAAGAAAAAAAGATAATTATGTGTAGATATTGAGGTGCATAAACGATATATATAGTTTACAATGATCTTTGTTTTTCACTTATGAATACAATTGATATCATGTTACCATAAACAATATATTTTCATACAATTGATATCATCATCGCCCTGTATATGGTACTCGTGAGGATGAAACTATGAAGATCAAGCTTCATTATAATATCCTAAAGAAGGTGCAGGATAATCCATATGAAACTATAACTCCATCATTATATGATTTATATGTGATGACTCATGATGACTCAATGTGTTCCTCTTCATGTTTCATTGTAGCCGTGTATACTATATGTTAACTCAAATATATTTTACTTTTCAATGATATCATAACAATACTATCTTTTATTTGTCTGTTTTCATAAGGTATATCATCATCTCTTCAAGCCTTTGTTATTGCAAAATCCTAAACAATTTATTCAAAATATAGTAAAATAGACGAAGGATGTGAGCCGTGCACAATCTTAAGAAGATGAGGGACCACATCCGTATTGCGCGACTAAAAACAAGGTGACGCGCTTTTCCTATTCACCTTTTTAGACTATGCACGGCTTGGATGTAGCTCAACGATACAAGAATTGCATTCCAGACACGTTTCTTTATCGATCATAGTGGGTTTCAATTACAGTAAAAAATGAGAAAATAAAGATGAATGAAACTTACCTAAGCCGATTTGATAATCGATTTCAATTGTTGAATCCAGTTGAATGTATCATGATCCTTCAAAGCACATATACAATAAAAATGAGAAATGAATTCGAAAGAACATCAGCCATCGAGAAAGAGAACACCGTGGGTGCGAAAGCAATTTCGTACGGTTGAGCTATGACTGAGAGAATGCGATACGAGAGAAGATATAAAAAAACGTATTTTCGGAATAAACTCACATAAGCTGTAACGTTTAGTAATTGTCGGTGTATTTACTTTTTAAATCCTTTCCAGCACTTCATCTTGCCCGCTCGCCCTTTTGAGAAGCCGAGCGAGCGAGCGAGATTGAGAGATGTCGCAGTTCTGGAAGCCAGAGGCCGTCGTCATCCCGTCTTCTCGACGACGAGGAAGGCGGTGTTGTTTACCTCTCCCATCTGGCTTCCTCTTCTGGGTATTCTCATTCCGTTTCTGTCTCGTCACATGATTGAAAACCCGTTTGCTTGCTTCCCCTGTTTCTGCTTCGGAGTTAAAGCAACTCTCTCTCTAACCCTTCTGACGTTACAGTTTTGGGTATGCGAGCATCGAGAAGCAGAGACAGAGGATTCCCGTATATAAGTATCGGAACGCTATACTTTTATCTCGTGGAAACGCATGCTACCACCGTCATCGTCGGCGAGATCGGAAGCGGTAAAACCACCCAGATTCCTCATGTACACTGTTTAAAATTTTTAGGAGATCGATTCAAATAATGTAACTTAATTGTGTGCTACATGGTACAGTGTCTCTTCCGATGTCTTAGAATTTGATATCTTAATCTCCTAGGTTTGAATCTTGTATTCAATATTTGAATATCGGGCTGCACATCTCTATATTTCAGCGTGTTAACTGCAGGGATCCTCGAAAATGAACTGATTAACAAAGTTGACATCAGCTTCCAGCTAACCAAACAAGCTATAATTGCTTATCCAGTCGGGACCTTCACTCCGCCCTTGAGTTGGCATCTCACTGCTTCAATGTATGAAATACAGATCCACGTGTCACAAAACCCTAACACTTTGGAGAATCCCTAAAGGACTTGTCAACATGGTATAAAAGATAAATACTACTTCAGACATACAGGAAGATGCTCACATGATTTATTGTTCTTAATACTCTAGCGATTTCTTTGGGGGTGTTAACTGAAAGCCTTCTATAGTTTAGGGGATATTTCCATTGCACCTAAAAGTTCCAAATGGTAAACAGCAACTGTGAACGTACATTAGGTAGTGACATATTTTAACTTATTATCGGCCTTATGAAAAATAATAATAGCAACATGCTGTTTGTGGGAGGCTGAGCCAGAAACAGACACAGGGCCTTTCAGTGGATGTTGGTGACTGAAAACAAAATGGCACTTGAACAACAAATGACAACTTATCTAATATATCTGTTCAAACTAATACTTAGAATTGCTGTCCAAAATCGAAAATGCATGTGTGGTACCTTCTCCCTTATCGTTTTGCATCTATGTTCCAGTATCTCAAAGAAGCTGGTTGGGCGGCTGGTGGGCGTGTAATAGCTTGCACTCAGCCTAGACGTTTGACTGTTCAGGTGTGCTTCATGCATCTACCATTTAGTTTTGAAAAACATTCTTTTCAGAAGAATCAGAACAGTTAAGTTGTTTTTTTTTGTTCAATAATTGAAAGGTGTTTTTTTGGATCTTTGCTTATGCAATTGTTACCCTTCAGTCTGTTTTAGTTTGACATTGTACTACTTACTTTTTCTGTGTAGATATATGCCTAGTTCTTGAATATCTGAGCTTTTCAAACAGCTTGGGAGGCTGGATAATATAGCACACTGCAGTTATTCTAAGTCCATGCAAAATGGCGGTGACTCCAATATATCAACTATCAAGAATAAAGTTGTAGATCTGGGCATTTTTTTTCATGGTATTTTGGTCAAAGGCAGTATGTCATAGCTGCAAACCATAAACTATAAAGAACGATAGTATGTTATGTGTCATCATTCCATCTTCTAGATGTTCGTTGCCAAGATGACTTCTGCTAAGCATATAAGTAAGCTGCACAGTAATGTTGATTAATTCTGTTCTGCAGGATATCCTTTTGAAATTTGATGCCGAGAAGCAAATATTTTTGGTTTTTCATGGAATGTGGGTTGTAGTCTGTTCTGTCTGAGTTAATCTTATTGAAATGTTAAGAATGAGGGGACTCCAGTGGAGAAAGATCCTTCTATGGTTTGATGGACTGAATAAAAATGAAATCATTTATTTCACTTTGCACCCCCATTGCCTTAGTCAGAATTTCTTCATGTTGGAAGGTGATATTATCATGTATGGATGAGTAAAGAGTTCTTACCACTTCCTCTAGAATAAGTCCCAAGGTGCATGTGAAGCTGCACATCTGTGAAGGGTCTCCATAATCCTGACTTTCAAACAAAAGATTCTTGAATAGTGAGTTTACACTATTAAGAAATGAGAGATATAATCAATGTCAAAGGAAACTATTAATGTTACAAATTTATGAGCTCTTTTCGTGCAGTAATCTCACCTTCTGTTCCTGAACATGATAAAAAGGTGGTTGCTGAAGAAATGGGCGTTAAGCTTGGTGAGGAGGTTGGCTACACGATACGGTTCGAGGATGTGTCAAAGCCAGTACAATCTGTTGCATAACCTCTGTTTGTTGGGTATTGGTTGTTTCTCTGTCTTAACAATATCCTATTAATTCTTAATGCATATATGTGCATGTCCAGATAATGTTGAAGACATTATTAATTCTTAGTGTCTAAGATTTACTTTGATTTGATTTGCCCACTAACGTAAATCTTTTCAACAAATGAAAACATTCAAACCGATTTAGGCACTTCCGTTACTAAAATGCGCTATTTTAATGCCAAAATGGAACTTGTATATACAAATTCAATTGAAGGATTCTACACAGTGAGCAATTTGGAAAGTTGAATCGTTAGGTAGAAGATATATCAAATGTCAGAGTTATTTTGGTTTCTAAATGAATATTAAAGCAGATGCCCTTGGCGTGGTATATCTTGTTATGTATGAGAAAATGATGCCAAATAATTAAATTTGGCAGATTTCCTGTCTTTTCTCAATTCTCGTTCGCTTTATTTTCAGGCTCCTGTGTTACTACTGACTCGACTACCAGCAAATCAGCAGGAATCATGGTTATGTCAGTGATCCCGTTTATTGTTGTGCAGCTTCCACAAGTTTTTCACCATATTTCTTGGGCTAGTTCTGCTGTCATGGCTGCACTAATTTTAGCTATTGTATTATTAATTTCCTATTGCCTTTATCAGGTATTCTCTGAGTGCCAATTCTACCCTCTAAGGATTTTATGGCCTTGATTTTGTTTTTGACCATAGCCTTGTGACGATATAAACTGGATTATTGTGGTCCACGGACTCTGATTTCGTTTCAAATACAGATTTTTGAGCCATGGATTCAGAAGCGAAGAGTTGCATACGCAAAGCATAAGCATCCCATAGCAGGTCTTTTGAGGCATATGAACAAAAGTTCACTTGGAAGACTTGTGGATCACAATGGCGAACCTAATGTATCCAATATAGAAAAGTTAGTACCCTTTCTCTAATCACATAGTTTTTGGCTTCCTTATTTCACCAAAAGCATGCTCATTGCTTCTTTTTCATACAACAGGACGTTTGAATTGATTGATGTGGACATGACAGCCAAGTTTCTGTGTCAAAGATAAGGGCACTGGTGATCGGAATAGAGTTTGATGACATAGATTTAGATAAGGACGAAGCTTCGAGTTTATTAAAGGAATCTCAAAATGGATTCTGGAAGCAAGAAAAGTCGATTCCTCAGTTAATTATTCGCCAAACTTCTTTGATGATTACCACCAGGTAATATATCAGGGGCTTTTAACCTCAACATTTTCATTCCTTTAATCGGGATTAAACCTATCATATTTTCAAACCATTCCATTAGAGACAGACAATAGTGATCTCATGCCAGATGCCATTGATCTCTCCATTTCGTCCTAGTTACTTTGAAGCTTCCTTTAGCATACTTATTTGATATTCTCTTCTATGATTACCTGAACTCGACCTTAGCATGTATTGCATATCATGCTGCTTTGAACTTGGAATTAGCATTACGAAAGTTATTATTAGCCAACATCTGAAAACAATTCTTGGTTCAACCTTGCCAGTTCTGTAGTCTAGGGAGAAAATTCTTTAGTATTAGGGATAGAACGAAAGGTCTCTGATTTATGCTATATGTAAGTGTGGAAAAGAAATTCAAGCCATATGGTGACGATGCCTATATTGGATAACACTATCCCATTGAGGGCAAAAAATAAGCTATCTCATTGTCACCCTTATCTTGAAATTGACTAGCTTTTCACAATGCTTGATCTGTTCAAGTGACCGGGCACTTGTTCCCCTGAAGCAAGGTCTTGATTTTGCGTATTGCGAGTGAAGAACAGTTTATGTGGATTCTTGTAGGCTTCTGGATACCGGTGGTTTATGCTGGAAAAGGAAATTTATAGCTAGTTTTCTTGATCTAAATTGATTTTGCAACTGTTTAGCTTCATTTTGTGACATTTATAGCTTGTAATTTGCTTTCTTTTCTGCATTGTAAGTTTCGTTTAGTGATGTACAGTTATCTATCTCATGATTCATTTTATAGAATGGAAAAGAGCCCTAAAGCCATATGCATAAATGAATTTGATTTTTGATCCCTTTGATTCAGATCTATGATGGAGTAACCATGAATAACCTCTTGTGCTTGGCCGTCTTCTTAGGCCTCATCTCTATTCGTGATTTAACCTGGGATTTCTGATCTGAGGTACTCATTATTCTCATGGTTGTGATTAGTAATGGGCCTTTTTGCAAGCTTCCGCACTACTTTTCCACTTTGGACATGCTTATTTGCATATCTCCTGTATCCTTTGTCCATTTTGTTGGTCTATCCTCTGGATTATGTCCTGGGTTGGCCATCAAATTCCCCCCTTGTACCAGGTTTGAGGGATGCGCTAAGCTGTATGGGTAATTCGATTTGTTTCACTGTATTGTTTTCATCTTGTTGATGGTATACTGGTTGTAATCGAAATTAATTATAAACTTGTAGGTTTTAGCCGATTGATCTTTGTTGAGTTAACTGCCAGCATGACATATGATTGAGTTGGATACAAAGAATCATGTATTCTACCTCATCTAGTATGAGAAAAAGGTCTAGTTGTCATAGAAAGCAGACTTGTTTGTGGAAGTTGGAACCTATTTATAAATGACTATAACAGGATTTTATGTGCTGGTTGTTTGTGATTCGACTAAATGAAACTTACGAGTTCATCCTGCGCTGACAATTTCTTGTGGAAGTTAAACATGCAGCCCTTGTGGGCCATCTCTGGGGGTGGAACGCAGGCAGTCATGCTAGGAGACTGAAACTTTGTTTTGAGCTGTGTTTTTGTCATGTCATTTCGTGTGTGTCATAAACAGCTGAACTACTTTGGGTGGACACAATAGCGCCACTGACATTAAGACAAACCTTTTGGCTCAGTCATCTGCCGGGTTCTCATATCCCCGTATGCTATTGCCAGACCCGTCTGGCGGTTTCATATTTAAGACACTATTATTTATGACATCCTTTCTCTCTCTTGTATACCTCGCGCACGAAGAGAATTCAAAAGGATGACAAGTACTAGTGACTAAAACACATGAGGATCTCTGCAAAAAGAGTCAATTAGCATGTGAAGATTGAGAGAAAGGAGATTCCTCGCAGAGATGCACCAGCCCTTTCGCTGTTCGTCTCCTATATTTTACCTGGCCTGTAATTGGCAGCTGGGACTTGACCTGGCCTTGTCCGGTCAAGCCTACCCAGGTGTAACGTTGTCAATTGGATGAAATGAGGACATAGCTTCAAAAAGCAAACTGTCACCAAAGCAATACCGACTCATATGACAAGCAAAAGATTAACAATAGCGCCAAGTTCTGGAGGAAAACGAGGAAACATGCAGGCATACGCGTGCGCACTCGCACAAAAACACAGAAAAATAATGAACATGATAGAGAGTTACTACTGGCTATTTACACGGTCAAGATGCAGGACTTCTGATATTCTTCTCTGGAGTCCTAGGTCCCAATCCCCACAGAGAACCTGCAAAGTAATTTCAGATGAAGAAAGTTTATACTTATTGGTGATAAAGTTGCTGAGTTGGATATAGTATCCGAATGGAGTACATGCATTAACAGGACTCGGTATTGCCCATCACTTGGTCACCCCTTATTAGCCACAAAATGGTGATTGCACACATATAGAGTGGGTTGATTTAAACAACAATCTTACCCAACCCAATGTTGTAAACCTCATATTGATCCCAGTATCGTATGGGGCACTGATACTATGATACATGTAATTTTTATTTTTTAAAAGAAAAGTCATAAAAATCATAAAAAATTTAAAAATTATAAAAAATTCTACAAAAAGCACCACTCAAAGAGATAATAGATTCAATGTCGAAACAAACTAAATCACAAGTATAAATCGGTCTCGAGCCTCATTTTGAAACTTAAGATTAGTAATTATTAATAGACGCAAAATAAACATATTATTTTTAGAGAGAAAAAGGTTAGTATGAACATGCAAGAGGAGCTCAAGAAGCTTGCATAGAGGAAGTTTAAGCACACTCAAGCTTTGTTTTTTTTAAAATATGATTTTTGAAACTTATATCGTATCATATGATATGGGGTGTATCATAGAGGGTCCTGTATCGTATATTACCATATGCTACTATTTTTATAAAATTGATCTTACCAATCTACTACTTGATCGTGTTAGGGTTTGACTACTCTAAATACAACCATCGCAAGAATGAAATAGTGCTACAATCAATGAGGATGCACAGACTTTGAGATAAAAAGTCATGAAACCGATCAGAGGGTTTAGAAGCACTAGGGATGACCAAGTGAACGATTACAAATCAAGTGCGTCTGTTGGCAACATAGTTTCAGACTTGGATCTAGTTTCTGAAGATTGAAAAAAAAAAATGTTTTACATATCTTGCGTACCATTAACAATTTAACAATTATCATTAACTTTGGTTCTTTTTTTCCCGATAGTTACGTGCACACTAAATAACAAAGCCTGAAACCATAAGCCTGTAACAACTTAACAGTTAATTTCTCTTTTGTTCATTCTACTTTTCTTCAGGTGCGTTCGCACATGCATGCGTGTGCAATTTTGTTGCAGAGCACAAAATCTTTTGAAATGCTATGACTCAGTGTTAGTCGTGTATGGGTTTCCTTCTTGACGCCAACATTAATCCAGTTAACGCTATAGTATAAGTTCTTTATAGGAGGTAAATAAGCAATGATATTCTCGAGAAATGAAGCTCCGGGTTAGAACGTTTGGAAACAACAAAACAAGCCATTACCTGCAAAAACCAAACCTGAAGAATTCTAAACATCATCAAATTTTCATTTTTTCACCCAGTGGAGAAAGGAGAAGGGTGGAGTTCTTTTATTTCGGAAGTTTTGGTTGGACCTCGTTCATGTGCTTTAAATAAAAAGATTATGCTTTCGGCGTCGTTCATTATGCAGATTAGATGAAATATCCAAATCTAGGTACACAAGTGGACCATATAAGCATGTCTCTGTGTTTAGATCTAATCTATGTGCCCAGGGGACTTAGCAGGCCCAACATATTATTCTCAACGGGGTTGTCAATTTAGGCCTTTCAAATAGTGTTTTAGCAAAAAATCTAAACATCGAGAGTGTATTCGGATAAATCCCCTAACGATTCTTAAATCTTTTAAAAATTACATCTTTCTTAAGGAATTTCTTCTCAATCCACATGCTCCAATCAATTTTGCATAATAATATGCTTAGATAAAGGTTTTAGCGCAGGGTAATGCAAGTTTGTTAGTCAACTGTGATAAGGTTTGAAGTTTGGATCTTGTATATGGATGAATCAAGCCATTAGTCAGATTACGTTAATCTTTTTCATTAGACAAATCCTGTTACTAATATTATTGTTACTTTTGAAGCCAGAATAAACTGTTATTTTTAAAATTATACTGTTATTAGTATCTGTAAAAAAGTGTGGCTAATTAGGCAGGGTGTCTACTTTTAGGAAAAACTATTTCACACTTACGCATTTGATTGCATCTGTTCATCAAACTAAACGCAGATAGTATTTGCAATACTTCAAAGGGTGAAGCATGGTAGGTTGAGACATGGATCAAGTTTGATCAGTTTGATCATAATAATCTAGTGCTCATCTTATGTCGTTAATGGCAGCTCAACGCCAACGTTTTGGTACCAGATCTTCCATGCAGATTGACCTGCAATCATCTATGACAATAATACCACGGATCAAACAACAAGTTATACCTGATGCATGGATTGGGAGTGTCCCTAAAGAATTTCTTGAGCGAATACCATCTCCTCCATAGAGTTCTACACCGTAAACGTCGACTCCCTTGATGACCAGGATGTTGTGGTCGTTGTTGTAGCAATAGTGGTGCTGGTCTGTTGAAAGCCAGTGTCATCTCTAACTTCTCTCATGGGGTGTGTGTTGAAAACCAGTACTGGCTTCTTGGGAGGAAGCCTGGGCAGCTTGGTTTGGAAGCTCAAAGTCTGGATCGCCTCACTTATTTTAGGCCTACTCTCGTTATCTGGTAATGCACACCACAACCCAACCATCAACATGCACTCCGCTTCTTCTTTGACGAAGTCAGATCCCAGTCTCTCGTCGACACCCTCGAGGAGTGCACCCGAGCCGTAAAGCCCCCAAACCCACTCCACCAATCGAGTTCCCTGCTCATCAATTGGCAGTGAAGCACTTCGACCACATGCGATCTCTAATAGCACCACGCCAAAGCTGTATACATCACTCTCCTTGCTAACCTTGCCAGTGAAGATGCACTCTGGCGCCATGTACCCCATGGTTCCGGCCACCACCGTTGTTTCTGGGGCATAGCCATGGTTCACAAGTCGTGCCAGCCCAAAATCGCCGAGCTGTGCATGGAAGTCCGAGTCGATCATCACGTTGCTTGTCTTGATGTCGCGGTGAACCACACACTGAACCCACTCCTCATGCAAGTAACGCAACGCTGAGCCAACATCCAGAGCGATCCTCATCCTTTGTATCCAGGAAAGGACCTGTGATCATTGAAGACAAACAATAGAAAATTGTCAGAACAAGAGATATGGATGCATACATGTATGTAGTTGGACGAACGAAACTACCGGATGGACCTTTTCCATCTTGGATGAAAACAAGTACGAGTCTAGGCTGCCCCCTTCCATATACTCATAAACAAGCAACCGCTCACGTCGTTCGTGGCACCAGCCAATCAGTTTCACAAGGTTGCGGTGACGCAGCCGGCTGATCACGGTCACCTCGGACATGTATTCCTTCTTCCCCTGGCTTGAGTCTTTAGACAAACGCTTCACAGCCACGACCTCGTGGGTCTCCTTTAGGACACCTCTATACACCGAGCCGAATCCACCGTGACCAAGTCTCTCCTCCTCGCTGAAGCAATTAGTTGCAGCTGCGAGCTCTCCGTAGCTAAACCTCCTTGGCCCCGTCTCGAAACTGGGGATTGTGCGTATATCATCTTCTTCCCCATCATCTTGTTCGTACACATTCTCCTCCATCTCCTTATTTCTATGACCGTTCATCCTTCTCCTCCGAATCCACACGGTCATGGCTGTTATAACCATGGCTCCAAGAAGTAACAAAGTAAAACATGTCACTAGGATGGGAACAAGCTTGTGTTTGATGCGCTTAGGGGCCGGGGGTAGATCGGGAGTGGCTAGCTGTGAGGTGAAATTCCAAGACGAAATCTGGTTGAACTCGTAGCTTGCTCTGGTTGCCCCCGTGAAGCCTACCACAACGAGCTCAGGCAATACCAGACTGAGGTCTATTGGCAAGAAGATGTTCCATTCTGATTCTGTGCCGGTTTGTGGGTTCTGGTTCGTCAATCTTGCAGACAGAATTCGTGTGGTGGAGTTGTACCAGACCCATGCTTCACCGTCAAATTTTCCCAAAGAAGCGTTCCACTTCCAAGGCACGGTGACATTGGAGATGAACGAGTTAACATCAATTCCCATGTGGTTAGGCACTTGCGGATCCCAGGTGTTCGGGTATGTGTCAAACTCGACGGCTACGATTTGGTTGGTGGTCGAGTTATTGAGAGTCTCGTTCACTAGGCCCAAACATCCGCCACAGGAAGTATTTGAAGGCAAGGTCGAGTCTGCTCGCGATAGGAAGAAGGTGATGCCATCGGCTTTCCAGAAATTGTTGTGGAGGGAGGTTATGATGAAGGTGAAATGGGTATGAAGGTGAAATGGGTAACGAAGTCCGCAATTGAGCCGGTAGTTTGATCATAGAGTCGAATGGGTTTGTCGTAGAAGGCACGGCCAGCGCTATAGGTGAGGTTCTGATCATACTTATTGGTGGTGAGGTCGATAACTCCGTGACTCGGTCCACTTGCATCACCGGAATATTTGATGTTAGGGTCGTTCTGGGCGAATGAAGGATAACTAAAGTTGGTAATGTTGGTGAACGAGCAAGCTGGACTGAGTTGGATCAGCAAGCTTATGCAGAAGATGGGAAGAAGGAACATTGTGCATACAGCAAGCGCGCAAGCGCCCAAGAGAGAGTTTCATTCGCTATATATGTACAGGCCGGAGTATTGAAACTCGTGCGAGGCAAACGTCGTGATTCATTCGTTGGTGAAGAGAGAGAGACAGGAGGTCGACGGATAAGACCCTTTTCTGCGCAAAGAACGGCCAAGATCCACGACCGAGTAACAGGTTTCAACGGCCAAGATCCATTCGTGAGTTTCTGTTAAATTTTGATGGATATGCAAGAAAATGCTTGAAAAACGTGTGACCCACTCACACTTTGAAAATCAGACGACTTAAATTTAATAGACGGAAGATCTACTTCATGGAAAGTGAATGATTCAGTCCGGTAAGATCTGCAACCGATTCCCCTCCAAAACCACAAAGATGGTCAGTCAGTATGTACACGGTCGACCTATACAAGTTCAAAATGGACGACCCCCGGGATGGTCGAACCTCCAATAGACGATTCCAGGATCCCAATGCATCCCCCCCCCCCTACTCAAACTCGTCAAGGTTCACTGGTTCATTGGTGTTAAGAGAAAGGGATGATGGACGGTCAGGATCTTTGACACAATAGACTGTGGGAAGTAGACAGCCAACAATTTTTGGGTGCATGTAGTAAGAAATTTTAGCTCCTTGTCAATTTTCATATTTCTCTCGTATTTTGTCAAAATTGCCTTTTTCCATTAAAAAATATAAAGATTTTGAGACAGTACATTTGTATTAATTCGACTTTTTCTTGGAAAAGCAAACCATGTATATATTTTTACTGAAACGTAGCAAAATACCATCAAATTGTTGATGATACATTCAAAAATACGACTTGCCCTTAAGGACAAAACCTGACAACTCGTGCATATATACATGTCAACTTTGAGCCCCAAAGCTGCCAAGGTGAATAATTGTGCCCAGAAACACTACGAGATATACCAAAACCAACCTAAATGCACAGTTCGTATCCGCATAGTCCTAAACCAAAGACACAAATTGTAGTTAAGTATCTTTCTCTTTTTTAATTTTTCTGTCACTTCCACATTTGGGAGCCAATTGACTTTTCAAAGTCAAATGAATCTATTAAACGCTCACCTTTTATCCTTAGGATATCATTTAGAATATTGTAAATGTTTGAAAAAAGTTATAATGAACACCACAATATGTTTCAGAAGTAAACGGTGAACAGGAATATGCATGTCTACATGGCCATGCTCACCTTTGATCCTTGGGATATCATTTCAGAAGTAAACGGTGAACAGGAATTGGCATGCCTACAAGGTCATGCTCACCTTTCATCCTTGGGATTATCATTTCAGAAGTAAATGTCTACAAGGTCATGTTCACCTTTCATCCTTGGGATTATCATTTCAGAAGTAAATGTCTACAAGGTCATGCTCACCTTTCATCCTTGGAATATCATTTCAGAAGTAAACGGTGAACAGGAATAGGCATGTCTACAAGCTCACCTTTCATCCTTGAGATATCATTTAGAATATTATAAATGTTCAAAAAAATATAATGAAGTTGCTGGTTGGATGTTACATGATCCAATCACTGTGCGAGCGCACACACACACACACACAAACCACGTATATTCATACATATATATAAATAAAGCACACACGTATATAGGAAAGCAAGGTTATGATCGGACTCAATTGTTATAAAAGGGTGTAAAGTAGTGGACCCTATTATTGGTATTAGAGTGTGACCCATCATTTTACATTATGAAGGGATCATTATGGTTGTTTTCAAGCTCAGATAAAGGAGAAGGATTACGTGAGAAGGGATCATTCTTATATGGTTGTTTCCAAGCATAGATAAAGGAGAAGGATTACTTGAGTCTTTCAACATTATAAAACTTGTTAGATTTATCTATCTAGATTTTAAACATTAAGGACATTGTGTTAGACATCCCCTCCTAGCGATAAGTGTAGAGCTCGAATATAGTAAAAAGTAAGCAAAAACTTCTAAATCTTTATTTGGATATAGTGAACCAATTATAGAGAGGGTTCCCATATCACGAATAAGTGTGAATAAAGAAGTTAGTTCCGCTATATTGTCATCCGAATATAGTGAACAAATTACATAGAGGGCCTTCGTTCCTTAGTATAAATGGATATGAGGATATGAAAGCTACCCTTAGATAATAAGATTCGTATTGATACTTGAAATATTAGAACATTGATTGACAAGCTAATAAAGGTGATAGATACTATGATTAGGTGAAAGATTTATATAAACAAAGTGGATTGGAAAAAAAGCAAAGAAAATTGAGAATACATGTTTTACATTATGGTATTGAGGAAAAGGAAAGGCTTAAAATAGAGTTAGTATGATTTTAAATAAAGATTTAAAAGGATAATGTAGTAGACACACAGTGACATAATGATCAAATTATGATGATAAAATTAATATTAGGAATAGAGAGTTTAAATTTACTTTATGCTTATGTACCATAAGTAGGATTAAAAGATAGCATAAAAAATGTATTTTAAAAGGAGTTAGATAAGGTAATTCAAAATATTCTACAATGAGACATGATTTGTTTATGAAGAGACCTAAATAGACATGTCAGTAAGAAACATTAGAATATGAAGCATTCATTACAACTAAGAGATCTAAATAAGATAAGAAAATTTTGAATTTCACTGTAGCATAAGATATCTTTATAGACAATACAATTTTTAAAAAATGAGATAAAAATTTAATTACTTATAAGAGTGACTTGTCATAAACACAAATTGATTATTTTGCTTCTAGGAGAAAAGATATATCATGTTATAAGGATTGCAAGGTAATTTTAGGAAAAAGCTTAACTACCTAACATTGACTTTTAATTATGGATTTATAAGTAAAAAAGTAGACAAAGAGATAAAGATTATGTAGAGCTACTCGGACTAAACAGTAAGACCTCAAAAGTAAAAGAAAGATATATTTAAATAAAAGTTCTTTAAGCATATGCTTGAAATTATATAAGAACACCTTCTAATATATAAAATAATATGGCTAAGCATATTAAAAAAATAGCAAAAGATATATATTAGATGAATCTAAGGAAGGTACAAAATGATGTTTGCTGGTGGAGTGATGTGGTGCAAGATAAGGTCAAGGTAAAGAGGGCATGTTACAAATTGTATTATGCTAATGAAACTAATAAAAGTTGGGATGCTTTTAAGAAAGTAAAGAAAGAAGCGAAAAAACAACTAGTGAACCAAAATGTGAAAGAGGTATTTTTAAGATAGTTAGAGTTAGAGATAAGAAAACTAATGATCTTACTTTTGTTAAATGCATCACAAATAATAGCGAGAAGATTGAGTGGCAAGTGATGACATAAAAAATATGTAATTTTTTTTTCATAAACTTTTTAATGAAAATATAACTAAGGATCTTACTTACGAAAGCTAACCAAATCCAAAGAGTATACACATTGAAATTTCTATCGATGTATTAGAGGACCTTAAACTTATGAGGGTTGGTAAATATTTAAGACCAAATAATATTCCTATAAAAGTATGAAAAATTCTATGAGAGATAAGTATTATTTGGCTTACAAGATTATTTAATTAAATATAAAAAAATCAAAAGATACTCAAAGAATCAAGGATGAGTAAAATCATACCCATATACAAGAATAAGGGGACATTCATAATTGTGTAAATTATTGAGGTGTCAAGTTGATGAGCTATACTATGAAATTAAGTGAAGAAAATATTGAACATAGATTGAGACCAGTATCACGCACAACAAAGAATCAATTATTAGAAAGATATACTATTGAGACTTACAAGATTATTTAATTAAATATAAAAAATCAAAATATACTCAAAGAATTAAGGACGAGAAAAATTATACACATATACAAGAATAAGGGGACATTCACAATTATGTAAATTATCAAGGAGTCAAGTTGATAAACTATACTATGAAATTAGGAGAAGAAAATATTGAATATAGATTGAGACAAGTATCACGCACAACAAAGAATCAATTTATATTCATATTAGAAAGATCTACTATTGAGGCTATTTATCTATTAAGATATCTTATGAAACATTATTGAGCAAAAAGATATTCATATAGTATTTATTGATTTAGAAAAACTTATGATATGGTGACGAGATATCATTTGGAGTACTTTAAGAAAAAGATATATCTCTTTGACATATATCAATCTTATAAGAGAGATGTATGATAGTGCACAAAAATATGTTAAGATCCATGTAAGAATGACAAATTTCCTTAAGGTTAATATTGGACTACACTAAAGGTTAATATTGGACTACACTAGTGTATCATCTTTAAGTCTATATTTATTTGTGTTGGTTATTGATAAGTTAACACAACAAATTAAAGATGAAGTCTCTTAGTCTATGTTATTTACGAATGATATTATATTAGTTGATGAGTCTAAGAAAACAATTAATGAAAAATTAGAATTATGGAGAAAAAATATGTTAAAGCATGATTCATATCAGTTGATAACCAAAGGAAACACCCATCAAAAATATGAGGGACTATATTGTAAAAATACTAAAAGAGGAAGAGGAAAACTAAAAAAATGTTGAAAAAACAATAAAGCATGATTTATTATATGTTGAGTTAACAGTTAGCATGACACATGATCAAGGTCTATGAAAACAAAGAATCAATATAGTTGACCCCATCTAGTAAGGGAAAAAGCTAAGTTGTTATTGTTAGTACCAACTCATTAAGTATAACCTAACTTTCTTATATATATATATATGCACAAACACTTGCCCACATTATGGCCCTTCAAGGACTAGCATGAAAATTGTAAGCACCTCTAGTGGCGAAAACCCACATATGCTAGCTTTCTTAGTTATGTACCACAGTGTCATGTAGTGATTGCTCTTTTTTTATTTATTATAAATACAACTTGAAACCTATGCATGCACACACACTTTGAAGGACGAACATGGAAAATCATAGCCTCCTAGACTTAGATAGGGGATGGGTTGGCAATTCATGCACCACTACCTCATGTAGGAAATATGTATGACCTTCTAACCACCATGAACCAAACAATGATAATATATCTGGCCCCTCTCATGGGATCTCCTAGTAGCTACTGTTAGAAATATAGGGCTTCTCTTGTGGAGATAACTCCTTGCTTGCAATTTTGTATATGCTACCCTAACTAAGTTATAGCAGGTAAGAGGACATATAGTGTCAGCATTGGGAGACATTGGTATGACTTCGACTTCAAAAGTGTATGTGAATTATTTGCCATCAGTTCAAGAAAAAGATCGATGGAGAATGAAAAAAAAACAAAAAAAGCACGTCTAATACGGCTGCTTCTATAGGCTTGAGGAGGAGTGTACCTTCTTAAGGCAGTCTTGAGACCATCTAAGACTTTCTTTTGGCTCGTTTGAGTTTATCGAATAGAAGCAGACTTTTGGTGGGAGAGACAAGGTCCCCAAGCTGAAGGTAGAAGGGTCAAAACCTTGCACTGGCATAAGAGATGAGAAAGTGATTGCAAACTTCATATATGAGTTGGATATATACATTAAGACTAAAATCTCAATGATGAGGAATAGAAGATAGCAATAGCCTCAATTTTTCTTGATGACGCTTTCCTTTTGGTGGCATTAGAAACTTGAAGAGATTAAGAACGGTGATTAGGAGTTACAAACATATTAATACTTTCAAGAAAAAGATAAGAGACTACTTCCTACCTACAATGTTGAGGAGGTAGTGAAACAAAAACTCGCTAACTTGAAGTAAATATACTTAATCCACAATTACATCAAAGAGGACAAGTTCTTGATGCTAAGTATCAAGACAATGACAACAAAAGACTGTATCTTTCACTTTCTAAACAACTTATAACCTTAGATGGAACATGAGATATGTCATGGGAACTCAGAGATGCTGTATGAAGCAAATAACAACTGGTAAACAAGCGTATACCTTATGTGAAGACCCTTAAGAACTCTTATAGGAAGAAGGTTTCGAGAAGAAGGATGGAGACCGCCAAGATACTTGGGACAATATTCTGACAAAGAGACCTAATGATGAGGCCAAACTAAAAGGTCCTTATAAACTTGAGTGATGGCTATGTGGAGGCCTACAAAAGTCTGTTGAGTGCTTGAACAAGGGTGAAACTAGTCATGTAAATGCAATACAACAACATGACTCAGTTGAGCCACAAATGGGAGTCCTTCAATGAATAAATGCTATGAAGAATATAAAGGCTTGATGTACTTGGATGTTTTTGTCAATGGTATAATCACGAAAGCAATGGTAGACAATGGGGCAATATACAACTTCATCATGCCAGTGGAGGAAAGCCATTTGGGCGTGAAGTATGTGAAACATGAGGGTATGATAAAGGTTGTGAATTTAGCACCCATGAAGATGGTGGGTGAGATAGATACAGTGCCAATCCGAATTGGGAGTTCAGAGGATATGACAAACTTTTGGGAGTTTAGAGGATATGACAAACTTTTATGTTTCTTGGACAAACAATTATCGATTGTTTTTGGGGCTAGAGTTCTTGTGAAAAAGTGATACATATATACAATCAAAGCAAAACTTTATAGCAATGCTTAAAGGAGACTCGCTACACGTCGCAAAAGTAGAAACAATTCCAGTGGTGTTATAAGAAGGTTTGGACCACATCATGTTTGTACTTCAACTCAAAATTTTGAAGAGGGGTGAAGAGACATTCCTTGTAGCTATATGGACCGAAGAGGAGCAAGGGATGCTTAACATGAGGGGCACCTCTACAACTTGATAGAGTGCTAAGGGAGTTTGACGATGTTATGCAAAAACAAATTCTCAAAGCAATTTCAACTTTGGAGGAAAAGTTATCATTAAATTGAGTTCTAGCCTATAGTAAGACCACCGACCATGACACCTTACCGCATGACACTAGTGGAACGAAAATAACTATGGAGATAACTTGATGAAATATTAGGTTGATATCATGAGACCATCAAAAGCACCCTTCAGCACACATGTTCTACAAATTAAACACAGTGGATTAAAACAACTTTGTGTGGATTACTTTGCTCTAAACAAGATAATGGTGAAGAATAAGTATTCTCTTCCTTTGATTGCAAACTTCTTCGACCAACTTGTACATGCATGAATCTTCTCAAAGTTCTATCTATGTTCTAGGTATTGGTAGGTGTAGATCGCTAAGGGAGATAAGGAGAAGATGACATGCATAACTCGTTACAATGCCTATTAGTTCTTGTTGATGATGTTAAGACTGACTAATATTCTAGTTACATTCTCAACTTTGATAAACAATATCTTTTATTTGTTCCTTAACCAATTTGTCATCGTCTATCAAGATGATATAGTGGTGTATAGTGCTTCTATGGATCAATATATTCACCACCCACTAATAGTCTTCAAGATACCACGAGAGAATAATCTCCATGTCTAAGGGGAGAAATGCCTATTTGGATAGAGAAAAATCGACTTTATGGACCATGTGATTGGTATTAAAAAAATACTGGTTGACGAGAGGAAGATCCAAGTTATTGATGTGTGGAAACCTCTATCCAACATGATGTGCTTGAGATCTTTTCTCGATTTTGCTAACTACTACCGATAATTTATCAAGCGATAAAACGCTATCGCAAACCCCTTGATGGATGTGTTGAAGAAGGGCTGAGTTTGGGAGTGGATAAAGTCATGGCAGAAAGCCTTCTCGGAGTTAAAAGAAGCGATCACGAGGGAACCTACCTTGAAACTGCTAGATCATAACCAACAATTCAAAGTACAAGCATATACTTTAGATACACATACTAAGTAAACTGGCAGAATTGATCGCTCTTTAAGTAGACGGTGAAACTTCAATGGTGCATGTCCAAAGTGACTTAGTAAATTGTATTCATGCTAGCTTGGAGATAGATGAGATGGTGAGATAACTCAAATCGTTAATTGATAAGGGTAAGACTAAATAATTTTTGGTTGAATACAACTTGCTATTGACTAGAGGGGATCAACTCTATGTACCAAGGATGGAGAACTTGCGGAGACATGTTGTGAAGGAGCGTCACAACACACCTTGGGCGAGGCATCATATATGGAATGAACACAATATTTGTTGGAGCGAGCCTACTATTAGCCCAACATGGGGGATGATGTGGCTGCGTATGTACAGACTTGCCTCATTTGCATGTAAGACAAAGTTGAAAATTAAAGGCCAGTAGGACTCTTGGAACCATTACCGATTGTAAGTCGACAGTGAGAGAGTATATCTATGGACTTTATCTTTGTCTAAGTCCAACGGTTGTCAATCCATCTTGATGGTAGTGAATAAGTTTCTAAAGTGTAGTGTGTTTGTGTTAGCCCTATTGAAGTGCATAGTTGGAGATTCTCTTCCAACATCGTTAGTGATCGTGATACCCCAGTTCACGAGCAACTTTTGGTGAGAGGTCTTCCGACTACTGAAAATAGAGTTATTATTCTTGACAAGGTGTCATCCATAAATGTATGACCAAACAGAGAGAATCAATGCTTTAGTGGAGTGTGGATCTTGTGCAAGAACATTTTAAAGTCTATGGATATACAATGGTGGTGATCAAAAGTGGAAGAGTCAGCAAGCCTAGAAGGAGTTGGACTGAGTGGATGGATCTTGGGCAATTTTCGTATAACTTATAGGCTAGTAAGTGTATCGGTAGGATCCTCTTTAAACTGACAACAGAACAACAACCCTAGACTCCTCACTCGCAAGCGATGAAGTACATGGGAAGAGTACAGTCAACATACTCATTCGTGGTGGATACACAAGAGAGGCGTGATCTGACACACGTGTTTCTTGTGAGGGCAACTAAGCGTATGAAGAAATGAACATACATCAAACATCACACTATTGCATTTAGTGTAGGAGATCACGTTCTCGTGAAACTCTATCCTAAACACTCTTAGTTTTTTTATGGGCAACATGTGACTTTGATCATCAAGTATGATAGTCTCTATATGATTATCAAATGGGTAAGAAATTGAGCATATGAGCTGGATATACCAACCATGTTGAGACACCATGGCTTCCATATGAGCAACCTTAAGGCTTGCAATGCAAACATGAAAGACAAGTGACATAACAATCCAACATGGACATCAACATACTTATAGATCTCGAAAAGCAAAGAGGTGGAGTTGATCTTGGACCACATACTTGGAAAGATGTCAGAATGGTAGACATGATACCTTACCAAATGGAGAGGACAGGGCGCTGACCAAGTCACTTGGGAAAAGTAACACACTCTAAGGCATTTTCCTGAGGTACTTGCGGAGTACCACTAACACACTTCAATATTGTTGCAGTCGTCAACAACTTTGGCAGGGAAGAATGAGACCCTTCAACCACCGTGAGTCAAACAATGGTTGTATATCTAGGCCCCCTGACAACTACAGTTAGAAGTTTGGGGTCTCCTTGCTAGAGATAATCCCTTGCTTGTAACTTTGTGTATACTATCCCAACCAAGTTAGCATGTAAGGGGGACACATAACTATATTCTTATTCAATAAAGAGATCTTTTGCACTAAGTGCCTTTGCCCACTTGGGAACTTAAAGAACTCATGCGAATTTTGAGAACTTTGCGAAAATGTTCTTACTTTCGTAGTGTGCATGAACTAGAGTGAAGGGTGACTTACACCGGTCCTTATTAAGCATCGATCATGTGTCAAACCCACGTGACATATATATAGTAAAAGATGGGCTTGGATCACATTATGGCGGCAATGAAAAATGTGAGCTGGTGTTGATTGATACATCTACTGGCGTAAATCCGTAAGTGTCGGCTTTGTTAGTCTAGTCGGACCTTTGATGGGTTGACATTTTATAATGATCGACCACTACTACCTCATTGAGCTGCTCCTAGCGTGGATCTAGTGGGCAAAACTCGTAGGTGCCAGCTTTGTTAGTTTAGTCAGACTTTAAATGGGTTGACATTTTCTAGTGATGAACCATTGCCTCATGGAGTAACTCTTTTTATTTATTATTAAAAAGTCAACTACATAGCTTTGGTTTGAAGTTGCAGGATTCAATTTGTTTCCTTTCTCTCTCTATATATGTACACACATATTATATATATCATGTCTCTGTCATGGATAAGTAAGGTTTGGTTTGAAGTTAAAAGAGAAAGCTTTGCAGAGGCTTCTCTCTCTCTCTCTCTCTCTCAACACCTTTACGCGAGCTGGTATAACGTGATTACTTTTGTATTTTATGTTGCTTTAATTTTGTTTTGTGCAAAAGGGAGGTCCCTTTCTCATCCAAAAGGTTTCCCTGAGGATCTTTTAAAATTTTCCTTGCAAAAGTCGCTTGAAAATGCATAAGGTGCTCAGTGTCAGCCGGACGTTCCGGTTTAACTTCTGGGAGCTGATGCCCTAATCACAATTGGTTTCGGATCCCCAACAGAAATAGTTTGAAAGATCCAAAACAAAATTTGCTAGCAACACAATATACTGGAGACAGTGGATCAATATAGATTGATCTGCAATCTGGTTCAATGTTGAACCTCCTTTTTGTCTTGAGTGGATATGTTAGAGGCTGCAACGCGAAGTCATCTCGAGTCGCTTGTCTTAGTATTCTCTCACACGCCCGAGCTCAAACTTTAGACTTCGAATTCTAATCTCTTGGAGAAAAAATTGCACTGTTTGGTAAAACATCTGAAAAGGACCTAGTGCAGCTGCTTGCTGATGACATGAATAGGCGCTCGGTGACACTCACAGAATCTGTAGCAGACATCCTTTTATGGGTCAAGGGCCACTTCGTAAAGGTGAAACCCTGATGATCGGAGAGTTATGATCGGAGAGTTATGCCGGACCTGACTTTATTGTGTGCACTAAAGTTCAGACACGTGCATCCCATCTCGGATTTGAATGCCCGGCCGACAGAAGAAAGTATCCTTCTCTACCAGGTCCATTTTGACATCTCTAATATTAAAGTTATTTTGATGAAAAGAAAAACGCTGATTTGGTATATGCATCTATGCCGAAGTAGCTAATCGTATAAGGGTCTTAGTGCCACAAATTGTTTTCACTTAGCTAATTGATTTAGGCATCACAAGTTCAAGTCTCTGTGTGCTTGTTTCGCAAGATCTAGCAAATGCCGCTTATAAAATGGTCTCATATAACTGTACTGGCCCTCGGTAGTATCAGGTGTTGTACTTAGGGTTGAGCATTATTCGGATATAACTGAATAATGGAACCGAAATTCTGTTATACTAAAATTCTGTTTGGATTTTTGAAAAATATCGGTTTATTGGTTCAGTTTGTTTTCAAAATTTGAAAACTGAGTAAACTGAATATGTATATATACATACATACATATATATATGTTTATATGTATAAACATATATATGTGTGTGTGTTTATATATATATATATGTATATATGCATATACATATATTTATATGTACACGTTCATATACATATATGTGTATATATTTATATATGTACATATACATATACCTACACATACCTATATATAATACATATACATATGTATGTATAAATATGTGTATATAGTGTATAAATTTAAATATATGCCTACATATATACATATACATACACATACCTATACATATGGAGAGAGAGAGAGGGAAAATTCAGTCATAGAGGGTAAACTCAATAACAGAACAGAACCAAAATAATTTGGTTCAGTTCGGGTACCTACACAATTCTGTTCAGGTTTGGTTTTCAGATTCAAAGACATTTCAGGTTTTGGCTATTTCAGTTCGGTTCCATTATTGAACCGGAGCGCTGATGCACACTCCTAGTTGTGCACTCCGTAGAAACCTATGTTTAGTGATGATGATAAAGAAACCAAGCCGTTTGCTTGTAGCTTGGTTCGGTCCGGCTCGTGCTTGACCTGTTGTTGCTCGGTTCGTTCAACCATATGAGATGCTTATGAATCACGTATGTTGAGATCCTTATGCCTGTTGAATGATATTTTTAGGGGGCTGACCCAACCTCGCCTTGCTGAAACGAGCAAACAGTAGTAAAATTCAGCTTTGCTTCTCTTATTAAAGTACCAATGGAAAAGACAAAACATGGCAAAACGTCTTAGAGGAGCGCTCTTTCCAATCCACCTATCGCACAAACCTTTGTGGCATCTTGTCAACAAGAAGCACAGAGACACAATAAATTTTTTTATATAGTGATTCTCACTTCTATTTTATATTCACAAAAAACTTATATTTTTCTATATACGGTCATAAACCCATAAATATTTTATAGGATCCACCATTGATAGAGCTGCTAGGAGTGCAAGTGGTTTAAATGAGTTTTGCCCAAATAATACCTCAAACATAATTGTATTAGTATATTTAGGATAAGTAAAAGTTCAATTTTGTTTTAATTTTCCCGTATACAAAGAGTTTGAATAAGGTAAAGACCATTTTATTTTAGGTATTTAATAAAACTTGATTCAGCTTAGCTCTTAAAAATATAAAAAGACGTTCATCAATATACCTCAATTAAGGCATGAATCTGACAAGACCTTAGATGAATTTAAAAGGCTTAGACACATAGTAAGCCTAACTTTTTCCCCTCTTATTTGGGGGGAGTGTTTTACGAAGGGGAGGCCAAAGCAAAATGCACTGCTCCAAGTATTGAACTCATGACCTTCAAGTTTTGAGTTGAATCCCTAGCCAGTTGAGCTATTGCTCTTTGTGAAATAAGCACAAAATTTGTAATGGTCAAATCCATGGTGTGTTTACAATACAACAAAGTCAATGGTTTAAGAAACAGATAAATCTTTTTAATGATTCTCATAAACAAAAATAAATCATTCAAAAGTTATATATGTCAAGTTAACCATGTTGGATCCGCCAATGATGTCGCATTTGGTCTAGGTAACTTATATATCAGAAAGTAGAGCTGTCAAATTGGGCTTGGACCTGGAAATATAGGGACCATAATAAGAAATTTTGGCCCATATATTAGTGTAGAGATCAAGTATGTAAAACGAATCACAAATGAACC
The DNA here is from genome assembly GCA_036023115.1 of Brasenia schreberi. Taxonomy (NCBI): domain Eukaryota; kingdom Viridiplantae; phylum Streptophyta; class Magnoliopsida; order Nymphaeales; family Cabombaceae; genus Brasenia; species Brasenia schreberi. The sequence goes on along the minus strand of JAYKKT010000089.1, from coordinate 9,731,953 downwards.
ATTTTATCATTCATTTTCACAAGGTAAAGACATTCTTAAGAACCAAGCTCCTGATGGATCAAACTCAAGATCTATGAGCTGCTGTTAGTTTGTATACTTTGAGAAAAATCGAATGTTGTTCGGTTTTAGGCAGTTTAGAACCTAAACCAGCACCGACGGTTCCAAAACAAAACCGGAACTGACCATGTCTACTTACACTGTTAGGTGTGGCCTAAAAGATCTGGGGGCCTAAAGTGGTATCTTAGTCCCTTTACGACAAGCCATCCGACTCGGCCAAGTTTCATGAGTTAAAGGGAATGTATGCTAAGCTCATTTCAAACACCAGGTTTTCTAAAGGCTGCAACTCGGCTACCAGGTGACTCGGCTCAACAGACCAAGTCAACTTAACCGGCTGTAGGACTGATACTCTTGTTCTTTCCTCTCAATTCCCCTCCCGGTCCCTTTTTGCGTGCAAGCATATTTCTTTGCATCCCCCGTAAAGGCTGGAATCTCATTTCCTAAAGTGCCAATCACGTGTCAGACGGCAATAATTAAAATTCATTTTCCAATCATGATTTATATCCTTTCCATTTGCAGCAAAACACGCACGCGCACACACACACACACACACACACACACACACACACACACATATATATATATCGAATACCTAACCATTTGATATAAAATAAGATCATGCCATTCGCAGAAACGAAACTGGTTAAATAAGCTTTACCTTTTAGATGGATCATGGATGGGAAAAAGGTCCCTGAAGCATTGTCACCGGATGCTATAACTTCTTGCTCATCCCCCTCCTGCGTCTCCTTTATATCATTCTTCCTTCTTCTCCTTCGAATTTACGACAATAGTCAATATAACTATGGCTCCAAACAATAACACAACATGGCACTAAGATGGGGACGAACTTCAGTTTTTCAGGCTTCATCGGTAGATCGGGAGTTGTGAGGTTTGATATATAACTCCAGGCAAGAATCTGGTGTAGTTCCAATCTCAAATTGAAGGACGACATCAAGCAGAAACTTAGTGAGGTCGGTTGTCAAGTTGGTGTTCCATTCCTCACAAGGTTGCAGATTCCTGTTGGTCATTCTCGCGTACAAAATCTGTATGATGCAGTTGTGCCACACCCATGCCTCACCATTCAATCTTTTGTTACGGTCCCAGTGCCACTACACCGTCACATTGGAGGTGACTGATCGATCCCCATGTGGCTATACCTCGGATCAGGGGCTTCATAGCTCATGGACATATCAATCCTGAGGGATACAAATTGGTTGGTGGTCAAGCCATCAGTTGTTTTCGTTAATGAGGCCGAGATATGCTTCATCTAGATTTGCAGGAGAGGTCGAGACTGCTCGGGAGAGGAAGAAAGGGAGACCATTGCCGCACGATCCATGGAGCGTACCATCGATGAGGAAGGTGAGGATGGTGACAAAGTCCACTAGGAGCGGGTGGCTTGATCATAGAGTCAAATGGGTTTGGCATGGGTGGCTAGGCCAACGCTTGACTTCGGCGCTCGCTTGGCCTCATTGATTGTGAGGTTGATGACTCCGCGGCTTCATGCAACAGCACCACCAGAATTGGTGATGTCACAGGGGTTGTTCGGGTGGAAGGAGGGATAATCAAACTTTGTAATGTCGGGGGATGAGAAGGATTGACCGAGTTCTATTAGCAGCCTTATGCAGAAGATTTGGAGGAGGAACCTGTTGCGCGCGCAAGAGAACATCTTTTTACTGAACCAGCCTAGATATGTGGTTGATACGCTGGTGAGCAACAGTCAAGATCCACCCGTCGGGAAATGAGAGAACAAATTGACTGTCAAGATCTTGAAGACGAATGGGATGCGATTTGTCAAGCGTGTAAAGGGGTTAGAATTGTTCATGCTGTTCTTGGATCAGAACGACAAGTATCAAGGAGAGCAACTAGCGACGCTCATCCTGCCAGGCTTATGCCTAATATACGTCCATAAAGCCCGGTTCAATATAGACTTGGGAGAAAATTCAAAAGACCATTTTTAAAGTAGTAAAACTACACTAACTCTCAATGATTTGATGAAGCTACAACCGAGGGTCGACGATACTGTAGACCCTTTCTTAGAGAGGTTCCATGAAACAGACAAATGTAGTTTCAGAAGTTCTGTTACTTTGGCCAGAAACTGTTTATAGCCAAAAGATCAAGAATACCTTTGAGGGTCATTTTTATCCAACCATGGTGCAACTAGCGACTAGAGTGGTGGAGGCAGAGCACATCTTCATGTATTGCGAACCAAATGAGATGGCCAGCTGAAGAAGTTCGAACGCTAGTCTGTCATCTCGTGCATTTTAAAGATGATGCAAGAGTTGGATGCTGATGATTCCGATTCCACAGATATTATTACAATCGAGTTAACACAAGGACCTCCATGCACATTATAGTCTCCTAAAGGCAAAGAAAAGAGAGCAATGTTATCAGTGAAGACTGATCAGATCCTCCATTTGTTACTAAGAGAGAAACAAATCAAACTCCTTTAAAGATACTCGAACCCATTCAAGGAAGGAATGAAGAAGTTGTCAAAGTACTATAGATGTCATAATGTTGATATTGACAACACCAATCAATGAATTAAGTTCTAAACTATATTAGCACAAATAATGATCCATTCCTTATTGTTGCTGTAACTACTGTCGATGATAATTTCACCTTTCCTCTCTATACGGTTTCAACCGACAGAATCAGACTCCGCAGGGTTGACAACCGAGATTCCCTATGAATCAACATCAACTCACTCAAGGTATGTAAGTAGACATAACGATGCAAGGCTACAAATTTTTCCTTCCTTGTATGACCTTCATGGCTAGAGAGGAGAAAAACATTCCTAAACAACTCCTTTTACCACCACGAAGTGAGAGAGGGTGATATTATCAATTTCAAGAACAACCTGTCAAACCCTCGAGAAACCAACATTAAGAGTTCGTCAGACAACAACGAATCTTCTCGAGAAGGATTTTAGATGTATAAAATGGAACATATTTATCTGGAAGAGAATGACCATGCATTTGGAGCTATCAAGTGGGTCTCATCTATACATCAATGCCACTCACAGAATACATAAGTGACTGAAGTTTTTACTATGGATGGGATGGCCACACTGAATCTAACTTCCAATGAGAACCTTCCATTTCGAGGCCGTATGATAAGGCCTCGAGCAGATTCTAAGATCGGGCAGTGAGTCAAGAACTTATAGCCGAAGCATTCGATCCCAACCTTGATCACCACGCTTCACACAAATACACAAGAGACGTGTTCACAAAGAAGGGCGCAAAGGAAGTTTGCAGCATCACTCGAGAAATTCCCCAAGGAAGTAGATGAATGGACAAAACAACCCTTGCCAAGGTGCCCATGAATCGAGAGTTGATTTGGTTGCACAAAACTTAGCCCTTGGTTCGACTTATGAGTCAGAACATGACTATATGCCGTGACGAAAACATATCCATCAAATGAGAATAAACCCACCTCAAAACAAGCTCGAGTTAAAAGGCCAACAATCATACACTAAAGGTTGTTTGACAAAGAATTCGTGTATCACTTCTAATGTTGAACTCGTTCACCCCAAATTTGATATGACAGTTGAGCCTGAAGGATGCATTTATTTCCTTCCAAAGGAGGCTGACAAATAGGTCGAAGTGTGTATCAATTATTGGAGGAAAGAGCTACAAAAGATAGTGTCAAGAGCTACTAAGGAGGCTGCCAGCGCGTATGATGTGATTATGTTCAGGCTAGAGATCCAAGATCCATTCATCAAGATATCTAGGGTCCCATTAATCATGGAGGGAAGCCAAACTTCAAAGCCTTTTTATCCACCATCTTGGGACGATGTAAATGCTCGGAAAGACCTCATGCTTCCTAGAACACAAAATCCATAGTACTCCTTAAAGTCTTGAGATTTAGCAATGGGTTCTATCTAATTAGATCCATTGTTGAGGAATGAAGTCTAGAACATAACGATCACATGAGGAGAATGGGGTTCATAGTCGAACCTCGTAAGGGAATTTACACCCATCCTCGATTTGTGGGAGAACAACAATCGCCTGAAGCCCCTTTATGTTACTATACATTGGATGACAATTATACATCAATCAAAGATCTTCATGATAAATTTTTGTTATCATCTTCCCAACAAGTTTTGCTCCAAGCGAGCCCTCACAAATTGAAATGGATGGTGACTTTTTAGCAAATGATTCAGATTGAGCCACACTTGTTAGTGAGATCGACTCACCAATGTTCTTTTATCGGCAAGAGGAAGCCACTACAATCCACTTGTGGCCATTATATATATCAGAGCGATGTAAATGACCGTCTCGTGAGAAGAGTCTTCGTCGATGGAGGCATGGTGTTGGATAGGATGCTTTTAGAAAACTTTGCATCAATTTGGGAAGGAGGTGACTGATTTAATTCCTATCAATCTAAAGATGTCACATTTTTTTGGTGAATCGCCTATCATGATGGGGGTTATTGCCGTTGAGCTGACGATTGACTCAAGGACCTCCAATATTCCGTTCTTTGTGGTATATCCAAAGCACGATTATTTCTTGCTTCTTAGTATAGATTAGATCCATGCAAACTATTGCGTTCCCTTTGATGCTTCACCAAAAGCTCATGTTCTAGATAAAAGACTCAATCAAAAATGGTGATGAAGATCCTTTTTACAACAACATTAGTGTCATCAAAGCATTGTTTTACTTACCTTGAGTGAGTCTAATCATTATACTAGAAGACCTAAATGGCATGAGATCATGCCAACTAATTCCATGGAGACACACTCGATCATGCCGAACTATGACCATCATTGAAGGTTACCTATAGATGAACACCTACGAGTAGTGAACAACTCCCTCCAATGACTCAAAGTGTTGCAAGCTTAGGAAAGGGTCAAAAGAAGTAATTCAATTTTGTTCAAGGGTTAAGGAGAACCAGTCCCGACTTGATCAATATTACCTCCAGAGGAGGGAGGAGCCAAATTCAATTGCCTCAATCAAAGAGAGACCCCAAATTTCATCCTCGTCGATCCTTGATAGATGCTGATTTGTGAATTAGTGAAGTTTTAAAGTCCACAAATGTAAGTGCTATCTTGCCTAAAGAAAAACAACTCTATTTATTTGGGTTATTACAATGATGTAAACATGATTTAACTCGAGAATATCAAGCCTGGTTGATATTGAAAATGCGTGGAATTTAGTATCCCCTTAAACTAGGGCCAAACCCCATAGGCTACTCACAAGAGGTCGAAACCAAAAATGTTGCCAACTATCAAATAAGAGATTCAATGTCTTTAAAACGACTGGAGAATTCCAATGTTTGGGGGCACCGGGATCCATGAATGAATCATGACATCGTTTGGTCTTAAGAATACGAGTGCTACATATTTGAGAGCAATAAATTGTATCTTCTATGACTCAATTGATAAATGCATGAAGGTGTACATCAATGTAGTAGTAAAGTCGGCAGACTTCAACCAATATTTGCTTGGTCTTAAGCAAGTTTTCTAGCACATGAAAAGACATAATTTAAAAGTGAGTCCTAATAACTAAACTTTTCCCATGACGGTAGAAAAATTTCTTAGTTTCCTATTACATAAGAGGAGAATAGAAGTCAATGTAAATAAAGCTAGAGCCATTATCGATGCAAGGGCCCGTAGAAACAAGAAATAGCTTAGAAGTTTCATTGGATAAGTTAGCTGCTTGTGTCATTTTATTGCTAATGTCATAAGAAAAATGACACCTTTCATCGTCCTGCTCAAGCTGAAAGATAACATAATAAGGTTGTAAGTAACGGACTCCATCCAGAGATGAAACTTCTGCTCTTAATTGAGATCAAGATGATGGTCATCAATGGATGAAGTTTGGACACCCTATACATTATGAACTTATCATGAGATAGAAGGAAAGGAGTAATGAGAACATTCAAAAAAGCAGCCATGAGGTACATGACAACATTAGCATTAGAGTCGGAAGCCATGACAGTTAATAATAACAACTAAGGCAAATCAAAAGAAAAAGTCAATAAGAGATAATGAGATAAAGAGAAGGAAAGAAGAAACCCGTCTTTTATAAGCCACCAAATTTTATCGTAAAAAGAGAAGAATTTCCAAAATCACACGAAGAGATACATTCAAAGATTTTCAGTATAAATAATTAATAAAATATGACTCATCTCCTCGATAATCTTTCGATATAGTTGTAGGAACCAAATATATTTGCACCGAAAATCAAGACCACGTAAGTAGCATCTCACATAAAAAACTCAAAGTGCATGAGGGGCTCAATACAATATGTGCCTTCACGCACCGTGTACGACGCCACATGCATAGCACCAAAATGGCAACGGAACGAGGTGAGGCGGGTTTTCACTCCACCCACAACCGCCCCGCCCTAGGATCCACTTCATACGCCCACCCCATGGGTCTTGATGGATCCAACCCGCACCCGACCCTCACGTGTTCATTACAACCCGCTTCAACCTATAAAAATTATTTAAAAAACTATTTAATATTATATATTTTACATAAAATATAAGTTTTTAAGTGTATTTTATATTAATAAACTAAAAGTGATATATAGTTATATTTATATAACAAATACATACATATAAACATATATATTATATAAAATATTTATAAATATATGTATAACGGAACGGAGCAGGATGAATATACCTTGAATCCGACTCTGACCCGCCCCACATGCGGGTTTTACATCTCCCGCGAGCAGGACGGGTTTTTTAACTTGAAAATCCGTCCCACACGGGGCGGGTAGAAATTGCCATCCCTAAAACCCGCGTTGTAACACACTTCACGATCCACTCCTCTCGAATTGAGTCGTCCCCTCACCGACAACAGCTGAATATATAAATATTCGATTCAACGGCTCTCTCGATCCCTCTCCAGTTTCCCCCGCCCGCTCTCTCTCGTCTGCAATGAC